>CM062818.1:799835241-800435241 GCA_031772625.1 Pinus tabuliformis | reverse complement strand
ATAATGGTGGCAATGCATTTTAAAATATCTACACAACTATTTAGTCCAGATTTAGAGAAGCTATCATAGTTATCCAACTTGAACATTGAATTCTTTATCATATTTGTTGAATTGGTACTTGAAGCTTCAATCAAATCTGGTCTAAAATTTGTATACTCCACTTGACATGAAATTAATTTTACCTCATTTTCTTTAATGATTTCCACTTGAAAGTCAATGTCATTTTCATTGTAACCATAGCAATTAATTATTATTCCTAATATCCTTAGTTATTTTCCATCTATTGATCCAAATAGATACATATCAGGAAACATATTCATGGGAGCTTGTATTTGGATTTACCAATCTTGCACAAACTCATATTTATTAGATGTATTGTATTTTTTAATCATTTCAAAAGTAGAAGTGGAAGGTGTTATTGATACTGCCATTTGAGTTGAATAACTTTTCTTTTTCTTAAGTGATGGTCATAACATTTCATTTGCTTTTGGGCCAACCAATTCTGAAAATAACAACAAAAAAATATTTGCATTAATCAAAATGAAAATATAATTTCAAATATTGTCACATAATGTTATTTTAAATATTGAAAAACCACCTAATCTAACCATTTCTAAGAGAGTTTACATAAAATATAAAACCGCCATACCAGTTGAAGGAGGAATCGTTTGTATATCACTTATTTTTTGTTTCTTCTTCTCTACTTTACTTCTATTTCCAGGCACACCAGATTCCACAGTTTCTAGAGAAAAAAACATGGAATACATGAAATACCAAATATTATTAAACAACCTTATAATACATGATTTCCATTTGCAAGCATAATAATAAATGAGTACATATGTTATGCATGTTTACTATATGACACCAAAAGTTATCACCTGGATAAAATTGCCAGGAAAAGAAACCACATAATCCAACCATTTCTAAAAGAGTACATAAAATATAAAACCACCATACCAATTTAAGGAGGCATCATTTTTATATCACTTGTTTTTATTTTTCTCTTTGCTACTTTACTTCGAATTTCATGCACACCAGTTTCCACAGTTTCTAGAAAAAAATATGGAAGACATGAAATACCAAATATTATTAAACAAACTTACAATACATGATTTCCATTTACATGCACAATAATAAATGAGTACATATGTTATGCAAGTTTACTATATGACACCAAAAGTCACCGCCTAGTTAAAATTTCTTAGAAAAAAAAAAGAAGAAAAAAAAGGAAAAAAAAAACCATGTTAGTATGGGTTGTCCTTATTAAAACCCCGCTCCTAAGGCTATTTCCATGGGTTTTATTAATCAAAAACCAGTTATTAACATAATGTCTAATGATTGTAACATAGTATAAACTAAAATTGTCATACCATTTAAAGAATTTGGTGTCGTGTTTCTTGAACTTCCTTTTTCCTTAGATGATTCCTTTGAATTTGCACTAGCTTCATAGTCCACGGTTTCTAAAAATAAAGTAAAAAATTGTTATCACAATTACGAATTATTGAAGAAAATATGAATTTATAGATACTATAACTACTCGCATCATTATATGTGTAACAAAATGAACAAGAAAAATAGCAAGTGTAGAACTCACAATAATAGCTAATCAAGGTTAGAAGAAGGGAACCACCAAATAATTTATTATGTTCTTTTAATAGTGAATATAGGAAAGAAAACATCTACTAGGTTTCCTTCTAGCACAAGCATAAGCACATTTCCAAAAGACATTACATTGTGAATAAATAAAAACAATTGTAGAGACTACAACAACATCATATATACACACAATTTATCTCTTATAGTCATGTATATTCGTCTATATCTTCATCTAGCACAAATACAAACATATAGCCATATTGCAAGGTGAAAGAAATATATAATGTGATAGAATTACTTCTAACACTAACAAAAGCATATTTCCAACAAGAACCTTGCAAAGAAAAATAAATATTCGCATTCTAGATTTACTTCTATCACAAACGCATGGATATTGTCAAAAACACATTGTAAGGTGAAAGAAATCTAGCACGTGCTAGAATTATTTTTAGCACGAACACATTCATATTTCCAAGAAAAACATTGCAAACCAAAATAAATCTAGCACAAGCTAGATTTCTTTCTACCATAAAAACAAACACATTGTCATTAAAAATATTACAAGGCACAGGAAATGTAACTCATGCTAGACTTTATTCTATCACATACAAGAGGATTTCCAACAACAACATTGCAGCAAATCTAGTACATGCTAAATTTCCTTCTAGCACAAACATAAACACAATGTCAATAAAAACATTGCAATAACAATATTTCCTGGGACATCTCCATGCTTATGACATTTGACCTTGCCTTTTAGAGACGATGAGGTTTTAGTCCATGCCTTCATAGACTATTGTTACAATATAAAAAATGCTAAACCCTCAAATGATTAGAAGGCCCTTCATATGGAATATGTGGTCTAGGAATGGGATATTGTACACACATAAGCAAGTTGCCAACAACAACATTGCATTATGAAAAAAACATTCTATATAACCCTCTATCACAAACACAAACACATTGTCAATAAAAACATTGGATGGTGAAATAAATATATCACACGTTAAATTTCATTTTAGCATAAAAACAAACACATAACAACATTGTAGAGTGAAATAAATCTAACATGTGCTAGAATTACTTTTAGAAAAAATACAAACATGCTTCCAATGAGAATATTGCAAATCAAAGTAAATGTAGCACAAACATTTCTAGTACAAACACAAGCACATTGCCAATAACAACATTGGAAGGGGAAAGAAATTTAAGCATGCCACATTTATTTATGATACGAAAAAAAAAAGAAAAAAACAAGAAAAAAAAAAAAAACCTCATATCAACATTGGTAGGTGAAAGAAATCTAACATGTGATAGATTTAATTCTAGCACAAACACAATTATGTTGTCAACAAGAACATTACAACATGGTAAAAGAAAATATCGCACATGTGTTATATTTCCTTATAGCACAAACATAAGTAAATAGCTTTATTGTATGGCTTAAGAAACCTAATACATGTTGGATTTACTTCTAGCACAAACATAGCATATTACCAATAGCATCATTGTAAGGCAAAATGAATATAGCACCCACAATATTTTCTTCTAGCACAATCAAAAGCACATTACGAATAATAACATTGTAAGGTGAAAGAAATCTAATGCATGCTATATTTAATTCTATCACAAACACAATCACAAAACAACATTGCAAGGTGTCAGGAATCTAGTATGTGGTAGATTTACTTTTATCACAAACACAAGCATACTGTCAACAACAACACAATCAGAAAAAAGAAATCTAGTGCATTCTAAATTTTCTTCTAGCATATACAGAAGCGCATTGCAAAATAAAAACAATGCAAGGCATTTCATTTCCTTCTTGCACAAATAACTATATTTTCGAAAATAAAATGACACTATGAAAAAAATATAACACATACTAGATTTCCTTATGGTACAAATCCACAAACATATTTCCAACAACGACATTACTAGACAAAACAAATCTAACGCATGCTAGATTTCATCCTATAAAAAACACAAGAACATTGCAAATAACAACATCACAAGGTGAAAGAAATATAATGCATACTATATTTCCTTCTAATGTGAACAAAATCACATAACAACATTGTAATGTGAGAAAAATTTAGTCTATGTTACATTTACTTCTAACACAAACATATAAATAATTCCAATGAACACCTTAGAGGACAAAAAAAATCTAACACATGCTATATTTCATTTTAGCCTAAACAAAAACATGTTAGCAATATCAACTTTGCAAAGTAAGAGAAAATCTAATATGTGTTAGATTTGCTTTTAGGTCAAACTCAAGCACATAGAAACATTGTAGAATGTGAAATCTAGCAAGTGCTAGATTTATGTCTACCACATACAAGCACGTTACCAACAAAAACATTGTAGAGAATAAGAATTCTAGATTGTGTTAAATTTTCTTCAAACAAAAACACAAGAACGTTTTAATTTGAAATAAATCTAACACATGTTATATTTCCTTGGAGCACAAACACAAGAACATAACAACATTGTAGGACTAAATAAGTCTAATGTGTGCTATATTAACAACATTGCAATGTAAAATAAAATCTAACATGTGTTAGATTTCCTTTTAGTGCAAACTCGAGAACATAGAAACATTGTAGAGTGAGAAATATAGCAAGTGCTAGATTTATGTCTACCACAAATACAAGCATGTTGCCAACAACAACATTGTAGAGTATAAGAATACTAGATTGTGTTAAGTTTTCTTCCAACACAAACACAAGCACATTTTAATTTGAAAGAAATCTAACACATGTTATATTTCCTCTGAGCACAAACACAAGAACATAACAACATTGTAGGGCTAAATAAGTTAATGTGTGCTAGATTAACAACATTGCAATTAAAATAAAATCTAACATGTGTTAGATTTCCTTTTAGCACAAAATCGAGCACATAGAAACATTGTAAAGTGAGAAATATAGCAAGTGCTAGATTTATGTCTACCACAAATATAAGCACATTGCCAACAACTACATTGTAGAGTATAAGAAATCTAGCTTGTGTTAAATTTTCTTCCAACACAAACACAAGCACATTTAAATTTGAAAGAAATCTAACACATGCTATATTTCCTTCTAGCACAAACACAAGAGCATAACAACATTGTAGGACTAAATAAGTTTAATGTGTGCTAGATTAACAACATTTCGATTTAAAATAAAATCTAACATGTCTTAGATTTCTTTTAGTGCAAACTAGAGCACATAGAAACATTGTAGAGTGAGAAATCTAGCAAGTTCTAGATTTATGTCTACCACAAATACAAGCACGTTGCCAACAACAACATTGTAGAGTATAAGAAATATAGCTTGTGTTAAATTTTCTTCCAACACAAACACAAGCACATTTAAATTTGAAAGAAATCTAACACATGCTATATTTCCTTCTAGCACAAACACAAGAAGATAATCACATTGTAGTACTAAATAAGTTTAATGTGTGCTAGATTAAAAACATTGCAATTTAAAATAAAATCAAACATGTGTTAGATTTCCTTTTGCAAACTCGAGCACATAGAAACATTGTAGAGTGAGACATCTTGGAAGTGCTAGATTTGTCTACCACAAATACAAGCACATTGCCAACAACAACATTGTAGAGCATAAGAATTCTAGATTGTGTTAAATTTTCTTCCAACACAAACACAAGAATATTTTAATTTGAAAGAAATTTAACACATGTCATATTTCCTTCGAGCACAAACACAAGAAGATAACAACATTGTAGGACTAAATAAGTTTAATGTGTGCTAGATTAATAACATTGCAATTTTAAATAAAACCTAACATGTGTTAGATTTCCTTTTAGCACAAACTCGAGCACATAGAAATATTGTAGAGTGAGAAATCTAGCAAGCGCTAGATTTATGTCTACCACAAATACAAGCACGTTGCCAACAACAACATTGTAGAGTGTAAGAAATCTAGCTTGTGTTAAATTTTCTTCCAACACAAACAAAAGCACATTTAAATTTGAAAGAAATCTAACACATGCTATATTTCCTTCTAGCACAAACTCAAGAACATAACAACATTGTAGGACTAAATAAGTCTAATGTGTGCTAGATTAACAACATTGCAATGTAAAAAAAAATTTACGATGTTTTAGATTTCCTTTCAGAGCAAACTCAAGCACATAGAAACATTGTAGAGTCAGAAATATATAAAGTGCTAGATTTATGTCTACCACAAATACAAGCACATTGCCAATAACAACATTGTAGAGTATAAGAATTCTAGATTGTGTTAAATCTTCTTCCAACAAAAACACAAGCACATTTTAATTTTAAAGAAATCTAACACTTGTTATATTTTCTTCGAGCACAAACACAAGAACATAACAACATTGTAGGACTAAATAAGTCTAATGTGAGCTAGATTAACAACATTGCATTGTAAAACAAAATATAACATGTTAGATTTCCTTTTAGTGCAAACTTGAGCACATAGAAACATTGTAGAGTGAGATATCTAACAAGTTCTAGATTTATGTCTACCACAAATAAAAGCACGTTGTCAACAACAACATTGTATTGTATAAGAAATCTAGCTTGTGTTAAATTTTCTTCGAACACAAACACAAGCACATTTAAATTTGAAAGAAATCTAACACATGCTATATTTCCTTCTAGCACAAACACAAGAACATAACAACATTTTAGGACTAGATAAGTCTAATGTGTGCTAGATTAACAAAATTGCAATGTAAAATAAAATCTAACATGTGTTAGATTTATTTTTAGTGCAAACTCAAGCACATAGAAACATTGTAGATTGAGAAAAATAGCAAGTGGTAGATTTATGTCTACCACAAATACAAACACATTGCCAACAACAACATTGTAGAGTATAAGAAAGCTACCTTGTGTTAAATTTTCTTCCAGCACAAACACAAGCACATTTAAATTTAAAAGAAATCTAACACATGCTATATTTCCTTCTAGCACAAACACAAGAACATAACAACATTGTAGGACTAATAAGTATAATGTGTGTTAGATTAACAACATTGGAATGTAAACGAAAAGCTAACATGTGTTAGATTTACTTTTAGAGCAAATTCAAGCACATAGCAACATTGTAGAGTGAGAAATCTAGCAAGTGCTAGATTTATGTCTACGAGAAATACAAGCACATTGCCAACAACAACATTGTAGAGTATAAGAAATCTAGCTTGTGTTAAAATTTATTCCAACACAAACACAAGCACATTTAAATTTGAAATAAATCTAACACATGCTATATTTCATTCTAGCACAAACACAAGAACATGACAACATTGTAGGACTAAATAAGTCTAATGTGTTCTAGATTAACAACATTGCAACGTAAAAGAAAATCTAACATGTGTTAGATTTCCTTTTAGTGCAAAGTCAAGCACATAGAAACATTTGTAGATTGAGAAAAATAGCAAGCGCTAGATTTATGTGTACCACAAATACAAGCATGTTTACAACAACAACATTGTAAAGTATAAGAAATCTGGCTTGTGTTAAATTTTCTTCCAACACAAACACAAGCAAATTTAAATTTGAAAGAAATCTAACACATGTTATATTTCCTTCTAGCACAAACACACGAACATAACAATATTTTAGGACTAAATAATTCTAATGTGTGGTAGATTAACAACATTGCAATGTAAAAGAAAATCTAACATGTGTTAGATTTCATTTTAGCGCAAACTCAAGCACATAGAAACATTGTGGAGTGAGAAATCTAGCAAGTGCAAGATTTATGTCTACCACAAATAAAAGCATGTTGCCAACAACAATGTTGTAGAGTATAAGAATTCTAGATTGTGTTAAATTTTCTTCCAACACAAAGACAAACATATTTTAATTTGAAAGAAATCTAAGACATGTTATATTTCATTAGAGCACAAACACAAGAACATAACAATGTTGTAGAACTAAATAAGTCTAATGTGTGCTAGATTAACAACATTGCAATGTAAAATAAAATATAACATGTCTTAGATTTCCTCTTAGTGCAAACTTGAGCACATAGAAACATTGTAGAGTGAGAAATCTAGCAACTGCTAGATTTATGCCTACCACAAATACAAGCACGTTGCCAACAACAACATTGTAGAGTATATGAAATCTAGCTTGTGTTAAATTTTCTTCCAACACAAACACAAGGAAATTTAAATTTGAAAGAAATCTAACACATCCTATATTTCCTTCTAGCACAAACACAAGAACATAACAACATTTTAGGACTAAATAAGTCTAATGTGTACTAGATTAGCAACATTGCAATGTAAAAGAAAATCTAACATGTGTTAGATTTCCTTTTAGCACAAACTCAAGCACATAGAAACATTGTAGAGTGAGAAATCTAACAAGTGCTAGAGTTAAATCTACCACAAATATAAGCATGTTGCCAACAACAACATTGTAGAGTATAAGAATTCTATATTGTGTTAAATTTTATTCCAACACAAACACAAGCACATTTTAATTTGAAAGAAATCTAACACATGTTATATTTCCTTCGAGCACAAACACAAGAACATAACAACATTGTAGGACTAAATAAGTCTAATGTGTGCTAGATTAGCAGCATTTCAATGTAAAATGAAATCTAACATGTGTTAGATTTCCTTTTAGCACAAACTCAAGCACATAGAGACATTGTAGAGTGACAAATCTAGCAAGTGCTAGATTTATGTCTACCACAAATACAAGCACGTTTCCAACAAAAACATTGTAGAGTATAAGAAATCTTGCTTGTGTTAAATTTTCTTCCAACACAAACACAAGCACAAGCACATTTAAATTTTAAACAAATCTAACACATGCTATATTTCCTTCTAGCACAAACACAAGAGCATAACAACATTTTAAGACTAAATAATTCTAATGTGTGCTAGATTAACAACATTGCAATGTAAAAGAAAATCTAACATGTGTTAGATTTCCTTTTAGTGCAAGCTCAAGCACGTAGAAACATTGAAGAGTGGGAAATCTAACAAGTGCTAGATTTATGTCTACCACAAGTATAATCATGTTGCCAACAACAACATTGTAGAGTATAGGAATTCTAGATTGTGTTAAATTCTCTTCCAACACAGACACAAGCACATTTTAATTTGAAAGATATCTAACACATGTTATATTTCCTTCGAGCACAGGCACAAGAACATAACAACATTTTAGGACTAAATAAGTGTAATGTGTGCTAGATTAACAACATTGCAATGTAAAATAAAATCTAACATGTGTTAGATTTCCTTTTAGCACAAACTCAAGCACATAGAATCATTGTAGAATGAGAAATATAGCAAGTGCTAGATTTATGTCTACCACAAATACAAGCATGTTGCCAACAACAACGTTTTAGAGTATAAGAAATCTAGCTTGTGTTAAATTTTATTCCAACACAAACACAAGCACATTTAAATTTGAAACAAATATAACACATGCTATATTTCCTTCTAGCACAAACACAAGAACATAACAACATTTTAGGACTAAATAAGTCTAATGTGTGCTAGATTAACAACATTGCAATGTAAAAGAAAATCTAAAATGTGTTAGATTTCCTTTTAGCACAAACTCAAGCACGTAGAAACATTGTCGAGTTATAAATCTAACAAGTTGTGATGGATTTCTCACGCAAAACAATCTCATACTGGTGTCCATATCCGTCCACTTTCTCCTCTCTATCTAGGGGATGCATATACATGTTTATAAACCACATCATGTAAATTGTCTCTCTCACTCGTGTGAAATCTTGGGTCTTTGTAAGATATCCCAAATTCTGCAAATAGAACAAACTCTAACATTATCATCAAGAAAAAAATTCCCTCTCTATGATCACTAAATCTAGAGTTAAGATGGATCTAGAGGAAAATCTTGCACCTTGAGAAATTTGATCCCTTTGTAGGCTATCTAGATCTAGAGTTACGATGGATCTAAAATGGTCTAATTATTAATAATTATAATTCTAATTTTTTTTTTTTTAATATTTATGTAATTTGACTAAACTAACACGTTTAAATAACATTACATAACCTTACAACATCTCATTCACTTTGGGCTAAAGTCTCCCATGCAATCATTCATGTTGGACTAAAGTCTCTCCATGCAATTATTTAGATTTGTAGATATCTATTTTTATTCTAATCAATAATATTTAATATAAGGTAGAAAACATAAACTTGGAAAAGCCCATAAATATTATAAATATAAAGTGAATTACAATGAAATTTGAAACATTTAAAATTATAATTTTATATTTTTATTTGAGAAAAATTTCAAACCATAAAATTGATAATAAAAAAGGTTATTAAATATATGGTTATTTTATTCATTTTTATAAATATTATATAAAATAATACATGAAAAATGTAATATAATTTCAAAAATTGTAATTTATAACTTTAAAATTACTAATAAAAAAATATTAACATACCAAATTCTTTATTATTATTAAAATTTGTAGATATTTATTTTTGTTTTAATGGATAATATTCAATATATAATGGAAAGTATAAATTTGGAAAGAGGTACCCATATTATAAATAAAAAGTGCAGTATAATGTAATTTGAACCATTTAAATTTATTATTTATTATTTTTAATTTAAAAAATAAATAAAATTAAAACATATAATTAATTAAATTTATGATTTACATTTCGAATTAAAAAAAAATCAAAACTTAAAATTGATTGAGAACATATGTTTTTAAAATTATATGTAATCTTATTCTCAAATATAATAAGTAATATAAAACATATTAGTTTGATAATTCTATAATTGGGGAAAATGGTTACAATTCACAATTTTCTCCTAACTCTTCACGAAATGAATAACCTAGTGTGAATGCAAATTTAGATCAAGTACTACATAAAAACTTAAAATAGATTTAAAGAATAATTAATTTTTCCTTAACATTTAAGGAAATATAAGAAATTTCTCATTTTTAGATATTATTGAATTTGACCAAGGTTGCTATTTTTGGAAAAAAAATGCTTTAACGACGTAAGGTCATGGAAATCAAATGAGCAAAGGAAATGCAAAGGCAAATGATGTTTATACTCGTGATATTCACAAAAAAGAGAGGATTGAAAGGGGTGCAACCTTAGAGAGAACAATAACCCAAAAATAACTGTAAGGAGAAGGAACATTCAACAAAAGAATGAAGACTAAATATGCCATCATTTCCATTGCATCATCAATTTAGAAAAATGCAAGAAACTTTGGTAAGAAGGGAGGATGAGAGATCCAATGAATCAGATGTAGCAGGGAAGGAAGCTTTAGGAACATTAAGGAATATTAATAGTCCAACTACAAATTCTTGTTCTGAAGAAGAAGGATTGCATCTTCTAACTCTTCTTCTACAGTGTGCAGAGGCTATTTTAGAGGACAATCATGAAGAGGCAAACAATATCTTGCCCTATATTTATGAGCTTTCTCACCATATGTGATGCAGGAGAATCCTGCTCAGAAAAACCATTGCATTTTAGTAAGCATAAGGTCTTGTGTTTCAAGGGACCTGATTCCCTAAAGAGTGATTAATTATTTATTTTGCTATTTTTTTATGAGGGTTGTATAATAGTGAGGATATTGTAATGAAATCTTCTCGTTAAGAGAGATTTCAAGAATAGTGTGTGAGTTATTGGAACTAGGAGTTAGTTTCATGATTTTAGGGATTAGGTTAGGATATTTTGGATTCAGGTGAAATTATTCAGGATATGAACCAAAATTGGTGAATAAAATCCTTTTGTGTATAATTTGTAGGCCTCGAAGGCTTAAAAGAGAGAGTTAGTGAGAGAGTTAGGAGACAAGAGGGTTGGACTGTGAGCCTACAGGCATTGAAACGAGAAAGGCAAACCAAGTGTAAATTAGGCCATTGAGTTTATGTATATATAGATTTTTATTAGAAAATAGAAGTTTCATATATTCTGAGTTAATATTAGTTTAGGGCCTGTATATGATCTGTCTGTATGTATGATTATCTAAAGGATTTGTCTATGTATTTGTGAATAAGGAGGAAATCCTAAAATGACTGTGTGCGTATATCACAATGCTTGTGACTATGCTTGAATATGGTTCTGTAACAGTGGATGTGAGTGTTTTGACATATAAATGAATGTGTATGCAACAATGATAATGATGGAGAACCGATTCAGGAAGTAATGTCAACATGATTCTTTAAGAAGGGCAATTTGAGATTGATGTGATTGCATTGGAAGGAGTTCGAAAACTAATAGGTGATTGGATACAAACATCTGTATGCACTAGTTGCATGGCAGAATAAAGAAATCAGAGAAGTCGCGACACACTATTTCTAAGTGGAGAAAGGATTTGGTAGAGTTGAACTTGGTAACAAGTTGATCTGGAGATGAGAAGGAAACTTAGTGGAAGTGCCAAGTTTGGTGGAAGAGTGGAACCATGATGAAGTGAAATTGTGATTAAGTGGATTTCAAAGTAAGCAGAATCTTGAACAGTGGAATGGTGAGTTGGTGATGGAATTGGGTGACAGTAACTGTGGGGTTTAGGATTATACAGATATCTGGATCATTGTTGAAGTCTCGCGCTAAATCCTAGCTGTCGATCTCCTTTTCAAATGCTTACGTCATAGTCAACTGCGGGGCTAAGCTATTTGGTAACCCTTGTGCTAATTGAAGACCCGCAAGTCGTAGGATTTGATGGCCTCTGATATCCAACAGATATCGGGACATAAAGAGATTAGAATTTAACTTCAAATATAGACTTGAGTTTTTATAGACCAAGGATTTATAATTCTTACCGGCTCTGTGAGGGTGGTTAAAAATCGTGCAAGTGGTTCGTACGATATCACTATTGACCATTGGATCAAGTGGGCCTTAATCAATGGTGAGGATTGCCAATAATGAATCGCATCGCAATATTTCAGGAATGAATGAACCCTAGCCATAAGCGATTGGAATGTGCGATATGGATCGCATCGCAATATTCCAAGAGTGAATGAACCCTGACCTTAAGCTATTGTGATGTGCGATATCAAACGATGAAGGATCGACGATTCGGTTTGTTGATAAGGTCATATCATCAACCGTCGGATCGAAAGGTGAAACCACTGGTGAATATTGAAGCCGATAAGGCTTGGGACTAAGTGTACCTAAGAAGTTTATGGATGCAGGTTTATCTTATTTGGGGTCTGGTTGTGCTTATAACATATTGCATGTGAGAAGAGAAGTTTTAGGAATGAGATGAAAAGTCACAGGTTAGTGTGATCTGCAATATTGCGATGGACTTTTGATTTGAAGATTCCGGCCAAAGGAAAGAGATAATTACACAATAGGAAAATTAACCAATTATTGTGGGTTCATATCCCACAGGTTCAGGAATGTGAGAAAGTTGCAGCTTCACTGCATCAATATGGGCTCGTTCAGTTCACCGTGTGGCTTCACACTTTGTTGAGGCCTTATCATGAAGGTTGATCAATTCATACTTAGGAATCTACTCTCTTATCATGAATGAATCTCGAAACAAAATCCTTGTACCATAATTCCAAGTATATAATGGTATCAGACCATTTGTGAAGTTCTCATTTCAACGAAAACGAGGGTATACAACAAGTATTTGAAGGTAAAAATAGTGTGCACATCATTGAGCTTGACATAATGCAAGGTCTGCAATGACACATAATAGATCTCAGTTTCTAAAACCTATCAATCTCAAGATTTTAATCCTCCATGGCATGCATGGTTTGAAGTTTGTTGTGATACTTTTCTGCCAAATCAAGATTTTCCACAAGACAAGTAATCACAACTTGCCTTTTGAATTTTCTAAAAAAATGAAGAGCATAATCACTTGGGCAGTAATTTAGTGTAAATAGTTTCGAGTCCCATGAATCAATCTTCTCTAGCCACTCCTGGAAGTTGCTCTAATATACCCTTCTATGGCATAAGGGCTTTCTATTCTTGGAAAGATACATTTTTACCAATAAAAATTGTGGGATACAAATCATAAAATAGACTTCAATAATGTCTCTCAAAATAATTCTCATAGTATACATTCTATAGGTGAAAGAAACTTACTAAATCATAGACAGTGAGTCACAAAAAACTTGATCCGCAGTGACTAGTACAACAATGCTACCATTAGAACTTTGCCTGAAAAACTCTGCATCCAAACAGTGTGCAGAGGTTGTTTCAGAGGACAATCATGAAGAGGAAAATAATATCCTGCCCTATATTTATGAGCTTTCTGACCATATGGGAGTTCAGTTCACCATGTGGCTTCATACTTTGCTGAGGCCTTATCATGAAGGTTGATCAGTTCATACTTAGGAATCTACTCTCCTATCATGAATGAATCATGGAACAAAAGTCTTGTATCAGAATTCCAAGTATATAATGGTATCAGACCATTTGTGAAGTTCTCATTTCAATGCAAACGAGGCTATCCAACAAGTATTCCAAGGTGAAAATAGTGTGCACATCATTGATCTTGACATAATGCAAGGTTTGCAATGGCACATAACAGATCTCAGTTTGTAAAACCTATCAATCTCAAGATTTTAATCCTCCATGGCATGCATGGTTTGAAGTTTGTTGTGATACTTTTCTGCCAAATCAGGATTTTCCACAAGACGAGTAATCACAACTTGCCTTTTGAATTTTCTAAAAAAATGAAGAGTGTAATCACTTGGGCAGTAATTTAGTGTAAATAGTTTCGAGTCCCATGAATCAATCTTCTCTAGCCACTCCTAGACCTTGCTCTGATCTACCCTTCTATGGCCTAAGGGCTTTCTATTCTTGGCAAGATACATTTTTACCAATAAAAATTGTGGGATACAAATCATGAAATAGACTTCAATAATGTCTCTCAAAATAATTCTCATAGTATACATTCTATAGGTGAAAGAAACTTACTAAATCATAGACAGTGAGTCACAAAAAACTTGATCCACAGTGACAAGTACAACAATGCTACCATTAGAACTTTGCCTGAAAAACTCTGCATCCAATAGATTAATAACTCAATCTAAAACTAGAGTTCCATTGAAGCACAACTTTGAGAATAACTATAAGGAGAAGGAACATTCAATAGAAGAACAGAGACTAAATATGCCATCATTTCCATTGCATCATCAATTTAGAAAAATGCAAGAAACTCTGGTAATAAGGGAGGATGAGAGATTCAATGAATCAAATGTAGCAGGGAAGGAAGCCTCAAGAACAATAAGGAATATTAATAGTCCAACTACAAATTCTTGTTCTGAAGAAGAAGGATTACATCTTCTAGCTCTTCTTATACAATGTGCAGAGGCTATTTCAGAGGACAATCATGAAGAGGCAAACAATATCCTTCCCTATATTTATGAGCTTTCTCACCATATGGGAGTTTAGTTCACCGTGTGGCTTCATATTTTGTTGAGGCCTTATCATGAAGGTTGATCAGTTCATACTTAGGAATCTACTCTCCTATCATGAATGAATCATGAAACAAAGTCCTTGTATCAGAATTCCAAGTATATAATGGTATCAGACCATTTGTGAAGTTCTCATTTCAATGCAAATGAGGCTATCCAACAAGTATTCCAAGGTGAAAATAGTGTGCACATCATTGATCTTGACATAATGCAAGGTCTATAATGGCACATAATAGATCTCAGTTTGTAAAACCTATCAATCTCAAGATTTTAATCCTCCATGGAATGCATGGTTTGAAGTTTGTTGTGATACTTTTCTGCCAAATCATGATTTTCCACAAGATAAGTAATCACAACTTTCCTTTCGAATTTTCTAAAAAAATGAAGAGCGTAATCACATGGGCATTAATTTAGTGTAAATAGTTTCGATTCCCATGAATCAATCTTCTCTAGCCACTCTTGGACCTTACTCTAATCTATCCTTCTATGGCCTAAGGGATTTCTATTCTTGGCAAGATACATTTTTACCAATAAAAATTTTGGGATACAAATCATGAAATAGACTTCAATAATGTCTCTCAAAATAATTCTCATAGTATACATTCTGTAGGTGAAAAAAACTTACTAAATCATAGACAGTGAGTCACAAAAAACTTGATCCGCAGTGACTAGTACAACAATGCTACCATTAGAACTTTTCCTGAAAAACTCTGCATCCAAATTCCAAAATTCATGGGTTATACTTTGTATTTTTCTCTTCCATCACCAAGCATACCTTTTGGTAGTCAAGTGAAAGGGGATGGTAATAAAAGTCCATCAAGTTCACAGACCTTGCAACTAATAATTCATAGACCTGCTTCTTAGTGTTGTTTCTGACAACAATGGATGTGATGCATATAGCAATATGAAAGGGACATAGGGTAAATTGTATTATGTATATTGCATAATGAGGTTGATCTATTCTAGAAGAGGGAAAAATCCCAAGGAGGCTATACATCAGTTTCTCTTCAATCCAAACGTGGCTTAGTCCAATGGGGTGCACTATTCTTAGCAATGTTATCCATGCATGAGGGCACACTAATCTAGGATATTTGGGTTAGTTTTTTTTGACATCATCACCTAGGGCACATCATTGGATGTCTATATGCAATGTATCTTCCACTAATATGGTTAGCATAATTAGGTGTTGTACTATAGAAAATAATTTTCTTCTTTCAGTGAAGTCAAATATCATATTGAGAGCTCCATATCTCATGTTTGATGTTAATATTTCCAGCGGTATGTGTTTGTGGATTGATGTATTCAGAAGTTGCAAATTTGATAAGATATTTCATGTTTTATCCAACCAATGCTCAGGTGAATTCGCTGAGTGGAGAAATGATTTCATGTTTTAGCTACCCAATGCTCAAGTGAATTCGCTGAGTGGAGAACTTTCTTAGTCGTGCTTGGAATTGATTTATGTCCAAAAGCCAAAATGCAGAAAAGGGACAGAGCATCACCATCATCCAACAATGGCAATTCATAAAGCTGAGGGACAGAGCATCTATAAAAGCATATGAACTAGTGACAGAGCATCTATAAAAGCATATGAACTAGTGAAATAAGTTCTTAATGGCTCTTTGAATTTCCTTTCACAAAAGGAAAAGGCTGCATTCAATAAAACATTGGAGAAGACAAAGAATGAATGTAAATCCCTATGATAAAACAGGACAAAATTCAAACAATGTTGAGATGGATGTTAAAAAATAGTTGCAGTATTTGTATATTGATTCAAAATCACAAAAGTTGTACATTTTTTTATTTGTTCTTTTATTGATTACATTGTGTCATAGTGCATGTTCTCATGCGATCGTGTAGAATACAGGAACGATATTCATTGCCAAAAAAAACTGAATAGAGGAGTGTGAAGAGTTGGCAGAGTATGCTCTCTAGGGTAGTTTTGCTTGCCAGGTTAGTTTTGCTGAGACCTCCCATACCATGCAAGCCAACAACAATCACCTCACTCTAGAGCAGAGTTCGCTTCAAATTACAAATATTTTTTTCCAACTAGTAATAAATTCGAGGCAAAATTGGGCCATTGAAATCGAGTAAGAACAATTCAAAAACTTGGGGTAGACTGAAAGCACTAACAAGTTCCTATGGTGGCCTGGCTACTGAAGAAAGTGTCCTGACAACATATTTGAACCGATCACAAATTTTTCCAGTTCATATGTATTGTATTGTTTGAGGATTAAACGTAGTCTGAGTAAATAATTAATGTATCAACAAAGCGATCAAACCAACCTTCAACTAATCAAATTGCAAATACTTACAACCCAGGATGGACAAATTCTATGTAAAAGTATTTTTCATTAACAGAAAAAGGAAGTATATTAAAAAGACATGGAAGAAACTGTTTTAAAAGTGCACAAAGGTAATCAAAATTACAATTAGAAGTAGGAAAAAAATTGTATTTTGCATGAACTCTCACTTCCAAAAGAGAAAAATCTGAACCGAAAACTTCTGCTGCTTATAAATTTGAAGATTTGTTCTTGTGAAAATCAGACAAAATCGTGCATGGAAGTAAGTTTAACAGCTCAGTTGTGGTGGGATCAATCGTGGGATCAAAATTGCCCTATTTATACTGACTGATGAGATGAGATCAGATATCAAATGATGGGGAGGGGTCAACACTTAGTTTACTATGAGCGACTTTACTCTTACTAACTACTTTCACCTACTTCAACAACCTATATTTACTGACAAAATCGTGCATGTAGATATCCTGCTTGTGAATTTGTAAAATGATATCAATGAAAAATCTAAAATTTTAAAAAATCATGTATACTTTCTATTTTTGGAAAAAATGGTATTTGGAATGGAATTGTAAGTAAAAGTTCGATATGAATGCATGCAGTGAAAAATCTAATTTTCTATTTTTTTATTTATGTCAAATAAGGAATTTAGTAATTACTAAAAGAAAAAAAAGTAGAGATTTTTCCTTATTTCAAATAAGGAATTAGTTCAAATAAAGAATTTAGTAATTATTAAAAAAATTAAAAGTAGAGTTTTTTCTTTATTTCAAATAAGGAATTTAGGAATTTATTAATTATTCCTTATCTCTATTTTTCTAGCAATATATACTTGTCTCATATAAAACCTCAAGAAATACGCTTGGTAACACCCTTGAAATAATATTTACTCTCATTTATTAAATATTTTGTATTTCCACTTTTCAACTTCAGTCACAAAGAAATAATAAATCTAGTTAACAATGAGTAAAATCCATCAAAAGTGCTACCTAAAGTCATAGTTATTTGATCTATTACAAATAATGAAACTATTTGTGAAATTAAAGATTTCAATATGTGACATAGTAATGAAGAGCATTTATGGGAATTCTTAACTATAACTATTCATGTGATACATAACTTTGGTTCCATTACAAGATATATTGAATAATCAGGCCATGTTCATTTTAGTAATGATATAAACAGTAAGATGGGATCCTAGTATCTTCTTCACAAATTCCCATTTTGGATATTCTAAAAAAAGGTGTTTTATTTGGCCTTTGGTATTATTTAATTTTATATTGTAACTTCTCTCCTATACATATTTATTTGCTTCTTGTCAACACGTGGCAACCCTTTACTCACATGTCACCATTATAAAATGGCCTATCAACTTCCACAGTAGCTTACCTAGTCAATTAATTTGGCTATTATATCCACTATAGACCACTTGGAAAATATCACATTAGTTTAAAACTTTCTTACTCGGTCTTCACATAACTAAACAATGGGTCATCAATTAACACAATTACCTTTCCAACATCTACCTTATCCATCTTCTGGATCATTAAGCCCTATCCCCCCAGGTAACTTAATGCTATATACATACTTACTGTCTCGATACTCGACACCTAACATACAGATGATCTTGTAGATTGAAGCCCTAATGTCTAAATACCCAATATCTTGAAAGGCCAATGGTTGGGCTATCAAGCCATTGAGCCCTTGGAAGAGGATAAAGAGTGTCATTGATACTAATTACCTGATATCTTAACATCCAAAAGCCCCACATCCATGTTGTCACTATATGGTTACCACCTAGACGTTACCTCGGTGCCAAGTCAACCTTCCATTGCCATGTCAAAATGCCACATCACCTACAACATTGGTATGCCATGTCATCTAGAACCACATTGGTGCCACATCACAATGAGACGTTAGCATGTCAAATCAACTACCACACAATTGACATGCGGTATCCCAGGGTCCACGTCCACTCATCACATCATTACTCTATCGATATCAAGGTTTCTTGTTGGTGGCTAGTGTCCTACTTACTAATGTCCACTACCCAATATTATGACATTTTGATAGTTTGATGTAGCAACAACTAATACATTGCATTAGTGTTGGCTGACCTTGAGGTGTCCCTAATACAGTTAGTCCAACATTTGACCTCTTGTTGGACTATAGTACCCAACCATCAAGTGAGAGTCCTTGAACCCTCTATCTCCATGAGCTAATGGATAATGTAGGATGATATGCTAATATCGAGGACATGTTTGACATGGCATCTAGGTTAATTGGTGCTTTTTACACAATTAGGTGATGGGGAGCACTATTTTCCATCATTATAAGCCATAGTGTCACACAGAATGAGTCGTTCTTACAGACACGACCGACCTCCCTAGTATATAATGATATCTAGTGACAAGCAAGCCAATCAAAAACTATCTTTCTCTAAGTATGCAATTTATAAACAAAGGCAAACAAGTGTTTTAGGCCTACCTTGGGTCCAATGCAAGTTTGTGGAAGCCTCGCTCCTTGATCCAAATGAGCTCCCTTGTAGCAATTTTGCAAACACAAGCAAGCACACAAATTAAATAGCACCTGAAAAGCCAATATAATAAAGCATACTTATCATGATGATCAAGGAATTCATAAAACAAATCACATAAGACAATTTGTTGAGAAAAATGAATCTAATTGTATTAATTCAAATCAAAGAAGAACTTTACAACCTGTGCCTTGATGCTGTACAAGCTCCTCCCAGGGTCCAACAAGAAGTCTCCTCTACTTTGACAAGTTTCACTCTCTTCCCAATGAAGCGAAAAGGTATGTGATCTCTCCTCTCAAGCTTAACTAGGAAGTCTCAATTCCACCAGCATTTACCCTAAAAAATGTTCAGCTTCTAACCCCCCTAGCAACTAGCCCAATGCCTTAATTTATAGTGCAATGGAGGGAAATTACTAGGTCCACCTTCAAAGGGATAAAGCCCTCCTTCAAAGGGATAGCTCCTCTCATCAAGGGATTAGCTCCTTCTCTTTTGGGATGCATGAACCACCTAAGAGCGAACCATCCACGCCAAAATTCCTTCTAGAATCATCTAGAATTAACCCAAAGTGAGTTTTTAAGAATAAACTTGCGCCTTTTTTACTTTCACAAGGGTCCGCACCCACTACTTTAGAGACAGACCGGGCAGGTCTGCAGGTAATATGAACAGGGGGTGTGGGACCGCAGGCAATAGTGAGAGAAAGTGCGGAACCAGAACTTTATTGATTTTTAAGGTCTTTCTCTCATTTTCAAAGCTTGACATGAAGAGCTAAGGTCTGAGACTTGCTTAGGAGGACAGTATAAGTGATGATAGACCCATACTGACTGCAAATAGTCATGGTGACAATATTTTGTGTAACAGATTGCCCCCTAAAGTGCAAAGTCTGTAGTAGATGAGGATTTATTTTATCATCTAGGAAGAGTAAAGTACTTTATCATTTCAAGGATCATCTTGTGGAGAGCCCGGTTGGAACCTGTAAAAACACTCAATGCAAAATATATATATGAGATCATATCATCGCTGAGGTAGGCATTCCCATACTCAGATCAAAACTGACTAGAAAACTAACTATTGCTCTGATATAGGAATGATCTTGTAATACATCACAAGCATAGACACATGTAGACACAGTATGGACTCAGCCATCTCTTTATGAATAGTCCATAGTATAATGAATACAAAATTCCTCGCAGCCTGGATGGTGGAAACTAGATCCAGGGTCTTCATTTCTACTTCCTGAAACAGTATGATTCTATCCATGCGAATGAATGTGATGAAGTCGAACATGGTAGAAACCACTTGATTACCAGTCAATGATGTAAATCGTTAACAAGTGTGAGAGAAACAACTAGTAATGTCAATGGCTCTCAAATTACTCAGTACAATCCATGAGATGTGAATAGATGTGTTGATGTCGAACATGTCACGAAATCCTTTGATCGAAGGTCAATGATGCAACCTATCGTTGAAGGCGCGAAACCTGCCATTGAGGCATGCAGATCCCAAGGTACTGACGATTTCTAGATCATCCTTCTAGATAATGAGATGAAGTCGATAGAAAGCGATCCGTCGTAGGCAAGCCCACAACACGAAACCATAGATCAAGTTTAAAGAAATTTAGTTGCAAGGACTGACTCAGGGATGGCCAAAATGGATGACAGATATTTTGCAGATGAATGGCTTATTTGCACTGACCTCTTGAACACATAACGACACAACAGATGGTTTGGTGACAATTGACCCAAAGTTAATACCCAGAAATCGGCTGAAGACTTTCAATATGGTTTGATCAACTGTTAGGCAAAGGATTTCCCAACCCAGTTGAATAAAAGTGTCATGTTCAAGAGTGGTTACAAAGTATGACAAACAGGCTCATTTTTCTCTCTTTTCCCCCATCATTTCTGGAAAGTACCTCTTTATTTTTGACAAGCTTGAGGAGGATAACATTTGCTTGATTATAAGTTCATCCTTCGGATGAGTCCAACTTAGTTTAAATTCAAACCCTAAGAAGGAGTGGCCTGTTCCTGTTTGTAATTGAATAGGTCCTTTACTGTTAAATTTTAACGAGTCCAGTATAGGAGAAACTCAGAGTTTTTCAATTTTAGAGAGTCTGAAAAAACTTAAGAAGACTCCATCGTTGACCTTTTTCATAAATTTGTGTCTCCCAAGCCTGAAAAAGTATAAAATAATACTTGAGAGAACCGCTTGATCATTACGACCAAGGAGTAATTTTCATCATTAGTGCCTCTGATCCAAAAAAGTAAAAAAGTGATCAATGACACGTTGTTTTATAACCAATATCGAATTTGAAATGACAAAAATCCGACAATATTTTCATGTTTTTACGGTCAGAAAAAGAGCTGTAAGTGGACCATCTTTTTAGTTCTGTTTTAACGAGTTTAAAAAGAAAAACCCGGCGATCTTTTCATGTTTTAGGAGTCAGAAAAGAGCTTAAAGGTGACTCTAATGTTTTTTCGTCGAAAATGATCGATTTCGCCTGAAAAATCCGTTATCCTGAACAAAAAACTCAAACATTACTCATACCTATTTAAAATGGATAAAAATGCTGCAAAATTTACCTTTCTAAAGTGAAACATAAACAAATTAACAACTCATTTATTCAAAAAACTTATAAAAAGGGCTTTCGTAAATTCATTTTTACCGTTTGAGTTTTGGGTGAGAAAATAGAGCTTTTGGTCAGAAACTTCCCGTGAAGATTGCGGAAAATCCATCCGTTGGAATCGAGTGCCATCTCCTCTAGGTAATCTACATCATCCTACTCTTTAATTTCATCCGTTTCAAATTGATTTTTAGGGTTTCATTTCATTTTTTAGGAGCTCTTAGGTCAAAAAACCCGTGCGCGGGGGTCCGCAGGTATAACACAGGGGATCCGCGAACCCCAACTTTTTCGCGCAAGGAAAAAAGTCGAGGGTCCGAACCTGCCCTTAAGGCAACGTGCAGACCCATGCACTATCTCTAACAGAGAGGGTGCGTACCACATGAAAAGGTTTTTTAAACATAACAAACTCAAATTTCACCCAAAAAATTCAATTTTACATATTCTAATTCGCCTTTTTTGTTGAAAGTAGGGTATACATCATGCTTGATTGGCAAGAACGAGAGCATGAGGACGTAGATCTTGTCACGATAAATCATCAACCTTTGATTGATGCATTGAAGGCATGCGGCTTATACAAATTCTGGGCCATACTTGGCATGAGGGCCCTGCTGGACTTTCTGCAGTGGCTGGTAGACAGGTGGAGCATACAGGACCAGTGCTTCTTCATTAGTGGTCACCAGCTTGAGATGGAGCCAGCAGACATATACTTTCTTACTGGTTTACCTAAGAGAGGTGAACACTTGACTCTATTCGGGACTAGGCCAGGTGGCCAGTCTGTCGATAGCCTCCGGCTAGAGTTCTTTAACAACCAGACTAGAGACAAAGGGATAGATATCAAAACCATATCCCTTCCTGAACTCAAGGTAATAGCGTTTACTATTACCAGGCTTTGCGGGAGTGCAACACTACATGTAGCCACTGGATCCCAGATGCGGATGGCAGTTGACTGCTTTCGAGGCACCATCTTCAACTGGTGCGATGCTGTGTTGGCTAATATAAAAGGCCAACTGACTAGAGCCAAGAATGGACAACTGAAGACCTTTGGATATGGTGCTTTAGTCATGAACTTTGGTCTAGAGAGGGTCCCAATGTTGGTCCCACAGCACCTCACTATTGGAGCTGGACTTCCTCGAGAGCCCAAACTGATGTGATGGGTTGCAGTTATGGCCTGTCATCCTGAGGAGGGGACAGAGGTCGTTCGATTCACTCCTGAGTATTTCCATTGGTTGGAAAACTAGGTTTTTGCTATTCAAGACTTTCCTTACGCTGGGGTAGATTTTCGCAGTGACCCAGACATGGCTCTTCCACCAGGAGAGAAATGGGATGACTCAGGTAAAATCATTTTCAACATTTTTCTAAAAAAAAATTTGTTTTTATCTCCTCCCAAAATTGATAGTAAAAGTTTCAAATGTAGATGTAGGTCCACGATGACCAGTCACTCTTCGGCCTTACGAGAGGAAACAACCAGCTGCAGCGGCACTAGCCCCAGAGGACGAATCAACAGAGACCTTGGCCGAATTGGAGAGCCATCTAGAGAATTTGATAGGAGACATTCCAGAGACCGCCATAGATGACATTCCTCTTCAACTACAGTGCTATGTGATTGGGGTCCTAGGACCTTTCAGGAGGTTCCTTTGTAAGGTGGCCCGTACAGTGGTTTCTTATCGAGATCATCACCAATGATAGGATGATCGCCTGTTGTAGACACATATGACATTTTTACTTTTTTTACTATCATTTTTGCTGATCATAAGGTGTTTTTCAACCTATGATCGAGGACGATGTATATTTTGACACACTCCTCTATTATACTATATCACTATTACCGGCTTATCTTGTAAAACATGTTATGGAATGTTTTTAAATTTACTTGTATGATTATTGCAAATGTCTACCTAACATTCGAGAAGCAATTGCATCTACTAATGTATTTAAATATCTTGGAATATGCTGATATTCAATATAATCAAATTCACGTTCCAAGAGATGCACTCTTAAAAATAATCTTAATAACACTGGATTTCTAATGGCATATACTCACTATCAAACTCCGAATCCCAAATGAAATAGATTCAGATAATAACTCAATCACTGCACTATACTCGGTAATGTTGTTCGTTGTTTGACCAAGGCTTACCCCATGCATAGATACCAACTCGTCAGAGGGTGAATAAATAACCCAAGCTGCGGAAGAAATGTTCCGTGTATTATGACAAGCACCATCAGCAAAACCAATGTATGTTTGGAGAGGCGTCGACATCTGCAATATCAATAGTAAAACCAAGATAAGAAGGAATAATGACAAAAAACACTCTCTAAGCTAAGCACACCTTTTAAACTAAAACACACCAGCTAGAAAGGAAATTAACCTAGCTAAAAATATCCATGCCCATTTTTAAACATAATACCTCTTCAGGTAAAGACCATTTTTGGGTTTACCTAAAGAGACCCCGTCAAAGTCTACCAATTCATAGGTTCCTTTCACTTGACAACATAAGGACCATGCCACATAGGTACGAATTTTCCAGCGCCTAATTTATCATTTGCTTGATCGTACAATAAGACTAGGTCTCCTTCTGAAAAATTTTGAGGGGTAACATTTCGATCATATTGAGATTTAATACGTTTTGCATGAGTTTTGATCACTAATGTAGCATCACGTAGATTATCATCTAGCTGAGCCAAGTATAACAAATGTCTTTCCTCTTCGGAAGTGGCTGGAAGTAATTCGATGGCCATTTGCAATGACGGGATTTTGCATTCAATGGGTAACACAGCTTCCAAACCATAAACTAGTTGGAAAGGAGTGAACCCTGTTGACGTTTTTACTGAGGTTCGATACGCCCAAAGCTCTGAAAATAACATGTTATGCTAATTTGACCTATGAATCCCAATGATTCGTCGGATCATGATGACTAGAACTTTGTTGATGGCTTCAACCAGACCATTAGCCTATGGATAATACGGAGTTGAACTATCGTGATGCAAGCCAAGCTCGCCTATAAGTTCAGTCATCATAACATTTTGAAAATGACGCCCATGATTAGTGATAATCACTTGTGGAACACCAAACCTAGCAATTATATGATTGAACACGAAAATCATAGCTGTTTTATCGTCTACTTCAAATGTAGGCATCGCCTCGGCCCACTTGGTAAAATAATCTACCGCAAGGATGATATACGCATGCCCCCCGGCCGAGTGAGGGTTACATGTAATAAAATTGATACCCCATTTTGAAAACAGACCGACGGTAATTATAGAGTGGAGAGGAGCAGGTGGAGTGCGCATCTTTTGAAAAATTTGGCAGTTGTGGCATTTTCGGACCGCGCTAATACAATCTTTAAACAAATACGGCGAGAAGTAGCTAGCACGCAATATCTTTTGGGCTGTGGCATACCCAGACATATGACCGCCACACACTCCAGAGTGACAGTCATTTAGAACCCTTTTAGCTTCCTCATGAGTTAAACAATGTCGAAAAACAGAGTCGGCCCCATGACGATAAAGAGTATCTCCAATAATTTTGAATTGTTGGGACTGGAATCGTATTTTTCGACGTTCTTACCTTGAAATTTCTGGCCGAAAGGACTGGGTCTGGAGATAAACGATGATATCCCCATACCATGGATCTAAAGTGCTGATTAGAAACAAGGATTCGCCTGCAATGGGCTCCTCCGCCACAGTTTCTGTGTCAGCACGCGGGAAGTCACACATTAACTCCGCAAAAACTAAAGATTTCTTCGACTTAGACTTTTCAAATTCCAAGTCAAACTCCTGCAGGATGATAATCCATTTGGATTACTTGCCCCCTAGCAATTGCTTGGTTAAAATATAGATGATAGGGTTGAAATCAGAAATTATTGTAGTTTTACGTAGTAAAATGTAATGACGAAAACGTTGGACAACTTGAACAGCTGCCAATGCCAATTTATCCACATATGAGTATTTTAGCTCAGTTGGATTTAAAGTTCGACTAAGGTAATATATCACATGTTCAGTACTGAATTTATCTTCTTGAACTAACACCATTCCAATGGTGGAATGGGAGGCGGTGAGATACAAGAAGTAGTCCTGGTTGTAGTTGGGAGGATGCAATAACGGTGCATGGGTCAATGCGTGTTTTAGTGCATCAAAAGATTTATCAGCTATCTCATCCCAAAATAATGGAGTATTCTGTTTCAACAACCGGGTAAAACGCTTTGTGATCTCGGCGTAATTAGGAATGAATCGACATAAAAAGTTTGCTTTCCCTTGCAAACTTTGGAGTTGGCGAAGACTCGAAGGAGGAGGCAATTTGACAATAGCTTCAACCTTCGAGGGATCGACGTGAATGTCGGCTTTCGAAACAACAAACCCCAGTAACCGACCCGTTTCTATACAGAAAACACACTTGTGTGGATTCAACCTAATTCGATAATGCCTACGCCTCATAAAGATTTCTCGTAAATGGATGAGATGATGAGTTCGATGTAATGAATGAGCAGGTAAATCATCAAGATAGGGTTGCACAATGTGCTTGATGTCATGAAACGCATAAGACATGGCCCTTTGAAAGGTTTCCCCAGCGTTCTTGAGCCCAAAAGGTAATTTGCAATAAGCAAATGTCCCCCATGGACAAATGAAAGCCGTTTTTGGTTGATCAGCAGGTAGAATATTGATTTGATTGTATCCGAAAAAACCATCCATGAAGGAGAATATTTCACTACCGGCACAATCATCAATGATTTGAT
Source organism: Pinus tabuliformis (assembly GCA_031772625.1). Taxonomy (NCBI): domain Eukaryota; kingdom Viridiplantae; phylum Streptophyta; class Pinopsida; order Pinales; family Pinaceae; genus Pinus; species Pinus tabuliformis. The sequence continues at coordinate 800,408,080 of CM062818.1, read as the reverse complement.
CGATATAGGGAGTTAGGTAATTGTATTTTGGACAGGTTCGATTAATGTCCCTATAATCGATACATATTCTTATTGTCCCTTGCTTTTTGTTAACAGGAACAATATTCGATACTTAATCTGTTAACGAAATCGGATAAATGAAACTGACTTTGAGTAATTTTTCAACTTCTGCTTTAATAGCAGCAGCTTTTCACGGGTGGATCTGACGCAAACATTGCCGGACGGGTTTAGCATCTGGGTAAGTTTTGATTTCATGAACAACAATTGCGGGGTCAATTCCTGGCATTTCCTCATATGACCAGGCAAACACGTCGTGGAATTCTTGAAATAGGGCCTTATATGTTTGAATTTCATCTTCCGTACACGAGGCACCTATATGAATGTTTTCAGCAATTCCAGGGTTAACCGAAATATCAATAGGAATAGTTCGAGAAATGTTTCCCAAATTTAACTCGGAATCAGGATTTTTCATTGGATTCTGAGGTTCCTTGACATATTCAGTCATAAAAATAGATGAAAAATCATTTTCAAAATGATCACTCTCGGGCAAAAACGAAGATCTATGATGAAGATCTTCCCATGGTAAATCATCGAAACATAGGATTTCACAAATTTGCTCATCAGTATGAACAAGTTCGGAAAACGTTGTTGAATCCGAGTTTGATGTTGAAAGTGATTCCTCATGGACCACACTCATTAAGTCAATTTTGGTTGAATATGGGTCGAAAAATGATTGCACTGCCTAATACGCAATTTCGTATGGACTCAAAGGCATAACATCACCAAATGAGTCTATCTTAGATTCAGAAGGTACGATCCAAGGATCATCATAAACAATGGTGTCTGACAAAATCATATGAATGGTTGCAGTAGAAGACGATGCGTTGATAGGAGGAAAAGGAAAAGTTCCTAGTAAACCAGAATCTTTAACTAGCCCTACTCCAACATCCTTATACGGGATAGTCGTTTTGTCGACATGCTGAATACTTTCAGAAGAGGCTGCGTCGGACGAAAAGTAAGTCAGGTGATATATAGTTATGATATTTCCATTATGAGGGAACTTTATAAGCCGAAAGACCGATGAAACGACAACTGTCTTCAACCCCTATAGGTAAATCCTGTAGAATGCCAAAAGGATGAAACCCATGGCCATCAAAGGCCTTTAGAATCGTTGGGGATTGATTTAGCGAGGGAGAACCAAGCAATCTCCAACACTATATCGACATAATACACGTTGAGGCTCCCTCATCAATCACAATCCTATAACAAGGTCTGTTTTTTACTAACATTGGGATCTGGAAAGCCATTTGATGAGATAAGTGCGGTGTACTATTTTCTAGATCGAAAATTATAAGGTTCGAGTCCTGAACGTCAACAGCTCCTATAGCTAACAATAGTAATCTACGTTGTGCTGGACATGATTGTATCACTTCCAAAGCCGACATTGATGAAGGTGAAACAGCTAAATCTTCAACAATGTCATAGTTCTGAGCCGCTCTCGCATGTGGATTGGAAGATGAGTTTCGAAGTATACCCTTGGCGGGCGGTTTGATTACTAAGTCTGGGATAGGTTTCTCGATCTATAGCGGATCGAAACCGGGAGCTGAGGTTGATGGGTTAGAATGAGAAGATTCTGCTTCTTTACCATCAACAGGGCTTTTACTTCCATAATCGTGCGATCGAGTCGCAATCATAACATGGGACATCATCATTATGGGTTCCTCGGAGGCATTTGAGGAAGAACCTATCATCTTATTGTCTTGACTTGGAAAAGGATCCTTCAAAACAACAGGAGTTTCGGAACCTTTGACAATTTTCGCAACCTTTACGCGATGAGGGCGGTCTCTTGTAAAATGCTCTTCATCACAAATGAGACAAGGATAACGAGGTTTGCGTTTCTCATAATTTGATTCTGCTTTTTCTGGTTTCTCTTTCGCATTTTTATCTATTTTATTTTTCTTCTTCCTTTTCTTCTTACCGTCGGATACTGATTTGGCTATAGATGACTCTACAACATGAATATCGGCGGAAATTTCTGCGGATGAATCTCCTGTCGGGGAATCTGGCAAAGTTATGATAGGAGAAGAATTCTTGGAATATTTCTTCTTACTTTTGGTATTAACTGTACCAATCATACCATCAGTGGCATGAGACCCTGAAGGAGCTGCAGCAATTTGATTTTTCTCAAGAAGATCAGGGATTTTCTCGTGTAATGTACTTGACTGCGTATAAACTAAGTCAAGGTACTGAGCTTGAGTAATTACTTGCTCCTCAGTAACGACTCCGGCCTTCGCTACATCTTTAGTGATCTCCGGTAACAAATATTTTACAAACCATTCAGCTAAGATTTGATTCGGAATAAAAATCTTCACTAAACGCCGTTGACGTCTCCATTCATGAATGTGATCTGAAATGTAAGTGGACGTTGACTGCTTTAATGAAGTTAATAATTCCGTGCCATTGTCATATCTGACTGGCAACTGAAAATGAGTTAAAAAAGTAGCTAACTGACTAAAATTATAAAAAGTGGCTCGCGGTAGCTCAATGTACCACTTGGCCGCAAGACCAATTAGAGTGCACTGGAAAAGCCTTAAACAGATTGAATCATCTGAAATGGAATTAGACGCACACCAGAGGTGATAAGTCATCACATAGTTCGACGGGTCCTCTCCTGATTTGCCTTCAAAATTAGGAATATCACTAGGGAACTTATTCGACATTGGCGGCCAAAATGGAAGATAGTTAATTGGATCATTCGTAAGGCGCAACAAGTAAGGAAAATCCAAAGTTGCGATAAACGGTAACTGACGATTAGGGTCCCTAAAACCCTGGGTCATGAGATCATCCCCAGGAGGAGGATATCCAAGATAACTAGGAATTGGAATTGCATTTGGGATATTATATCCTCCCGGAAAACCAAGATTAACCGGACCATACTGGGGTTGTTGAGGTTGCTGATATGTATACTCAGGGTATGGTTGATACAGATAGACTGGCTACTACACAGCAGGACCGAATTGGTACTGTCCCTAGTACTGTTGATAAGTAAATTGAGGTTGACTTGTGACAACCGTACCTGAACTAGGTTGTCCTACAGGCATTTGAACCGAAGTCTAAATTGTGGATCCAGACTGAGGTAAAGATGTCTGAAAAGTTGATATAGGAACAGTAGAAACCAGAGTTGTTGATACTTCAGAAGTAGGTGGGGTAGACTGAATAGATGTTGCAGTAGTTGTGGCAGCCGTTTGAGGCAGAGTATGAGGCATACTAGGCCCAGGCTGAGAAACTACAGAAGGTGCAGAAGTTTAAATAGTAGACTAGACAGGTTTCTGGGGTGAACCAGAAACCAAGGGTTGTCCAGTTTGATATGACAACTGTACATTCGGTTGCAAGACCTGTTGAGATTGAGATGAATCCCACACTAAGTTCATTCCGAGGTACGGAGCCATAACAGGTTGAGAGTATTGAGGACCATAACCGGGTTGAGGGTAGGGTTGACAATTCAAAGGTACATTTCCAGTTCCTTGGACATATGATTGACCGAAAGGTGGTTGGAAACCCTGGTTTGGGTACTAACCTTGAGGTTGATAACCTTGAGGCACGTATTGATACTGGGGTTGACCTTGAGGTACATATTGATACTGGGGTTGACATTGAGGTACATATTGATTCTGGGGTTGACCTTGAGGAACGTACTGTCCCATAGGTATGTACTGTCCTTGAGGTTGCCCCCCAGGCGCAAATTGGGTACCTTGAGGTTGCCCCCCAGGCGATAATTGAGGACTTTGAGGCTGCCCCCCAGGCGGTAACTGGCCACCTTGAGGTTGAGGATTAGGAATAGTACCTGACATCATGAGAATATCTTCTACACTCAACGGCTTAGTTCCATTATTTCTAGTTAATAACCCTTGTTCAATAGGTTGAGGAGATGCTCCCGAAAAAGTACCAGTAAGTGACTGATACCCAGAGGGAACAGAAGGACTGCCATACAAAAAGGTTTCTGGAGATTGAGAAAACATGGACGACTGTCTTGACATATTTAACGGAGGATAGTAACCTCTAGGTGTTGGGTGAAAAGGAATACAAGGTGGTGAAAAACTTAGTCCCGGGTTTTCCAAAAAATTGGTCAATGAAAGATACCAAGCACTGCTCCTAGGTGGACTGTGAAAGATCGATTCACGCTCCCTAAGTTCTATAATAGGTTGATTTTTCAGGGATAGGGATACCTTCTTCTTCCGGAGTAGCAAGTTCTTCAATAGCTATAAGTCTAGAAGGAAGATTTTGGGTAATTATTCTTTCTACCCTGGGTGAACCAAGACCACTAGAAGTTGGAGAGGTAAATCCCGATGTTGGAGTAGCAGCAAATTCAGTTTCAGGTTTAGATATTTCAGGTTCCTCACCTAAATCACTAGTAGATGAAAAACTACCAGTAACTTCGGAAACAGACATAGATTGTGAATTATAATCTGCTACTAGAGCTTGATAATCAGGGTGTACCACTAAAGAAGATTCTCCTTCTTCAGATGACCCAACTCTACTGTCTCTAGGAGTTACAAGGGCTTGTAACCCTTCAGGCTAGCTCGGTGAAAACTAAGGAGGTTGGCCCCGAAGTCTATGGGACTTCCTCGGTAATTCAGCCACGATTAAATATTTTAACTACTTCACATGCAAATAAAGAAAAATCTCAATGAAAACCACCTAAAGCCTCTAAAGAACCAAACAAATTGAATCACACGCCTAAAGAATCTAGGAGATCAAACCACACACAAACAGTAACTTTCTGTACTGAAAACACTAGTTGGTGATGAAATCCAACGTCACAGAGTTCAATACAGAAATGGCGGTTGGAACAGTTACCCCGGCAACCTACTTAATGAATAGTCTGGCACAAGTTTCTCCACTAAACTATCTCGAGTGAAGAGAACCCCCCAGAAAATCCAAGTGAGTCTAGCCGACGTCAAATCCAGGTACAGTGGGATCTTCCTTCCACCCTCACCTTAGGAAAGAATCCTATAGAATATGGTCACTATGGTTACCAACGGAAACAAATATACCTAGGGGAATAGTCTATGATCTGATATGCATGCAAGGGCAGAGTAACAAGCTCAATCCCCTTGAAGGCTCCTTGACATAATCCAAGGTTTACCAACAAGTGACCCCAGGCTCCTCGACAATGGTTAATCCGAGGTTTACCGTTTTTAATACATGAATATCTAGCGTCGTTCCCAATGAGGAAGGATTGATTCCCACATTGGTTCGGACACGATCTCATGCTTTTCCTTTAAGAGGAGCTTTCCCAAAGCATAGATGTAACAATTGGATTTTTCTCCTACCACAAGATACAGATACTCCAAGACACTAGCCTAAGCTATGTTGGTGTAATAGAGCCCTATAAATAAAAAGATTACTAGATAGATTTTACTTTAAGCATTATTTTTATTGGTTTTTCTTTAAGTCAGGAGGTGCGGAGATGAAACTTATGGTGTGAAGACTCGACTCGAAATCACTAAAAAATGCACTTAAGATGATAAGCAATCTTTTCCCTTCAATGAATTTCTAGCTAGGAAAGAGTTTGACAATGCAAATGCTTGTAAACACAAATCTTTCTTAACAAACAAATCAAAAGAAGAGATTTTTGTCTTTTACAATGCACTCAAAACAAGACAACTAGTTATGCTCACAAAAATTTCCCTTTTCTTTCAAACAATCAAATACTACAAGAACAAACTTTTTCCAAAAGAGATTTTTTTATTTTTATAAAACACCCAAAACTATGGAAAAATCTAATCTTGAGATCTATAAATTCTAAGAGCTATTTGAAGTAAAATCTTACAAGATTTCTTTTCAAGGATGTTTTTCTTAGCTATAAGCAAACTAAGGACTAATTTGTCCAGAATCACAAATCAGTCAAAAAACAACCAATTTTTGTTTTCTTTTCTAAAAATGAAATCCAAACTCTTAACACAAGTCTTTTCGAAGTTTCGCAATGAGAAACACAAGATGGATTCCTCAACAAAGGTAGATTTTGCAAATGGTTAGACTCATAAGAAGGCCAGTAAAAACCAAGGTGATCTGAGGCTTCTAAGGCTTCTAACCTTTGAGCTACTACAAGACCAAAATGAAAATCAAGCCCGGAAACCAAAACTTCTAGGAATTTCACCTAAAACCCTAACACCAATGGAATTAATCTAAGAAAAGTTCTTGACAAGTCACATGCAGGTCTGGGCAGGGGATAACAACATCTAAACAAAAACTAAGCTGATTAAAAGAGAAAATCTTAAGTTTTCCAAAATTTTGACAAGGTCTGCAGGCCCACAGTTCACACAGGTGCGGTACCGCTCTGTGTGAAAAGCAAAAGTGCAGACAGGTCCGCACTGTATTTCAAGCCGAGGGTGCGGCCCTCTCCCAAAGTTATGAAAAACCAAAAATAATCCAAGATCTACTAAATCTACCCAATTCCACACACAACAAGCCAAAAACAGAAACAAAAACACAGTTTCTCAGGTCAAAGTAAAGCAAATCAAGAAATGAAGTCCCCAGTATGGTCACCATTTTGTCAAACGGAATGAGTCGTTCTTGCGGACAAGACTAACCTCCCTAGTATCTAATGATATCTAGTGACAAGCAAGCCAATCAAAAACTATCTTTCTCTAAGTACGCAATTTATAAACAAAGGCAAACAAGTGTTTTAGGCCTACCTTGGGTCCAATGCAAGTTTGTGGAAGCCTCGCTCCTTTGATCCAAATGAGCTTCCTTGTAGCAATTCTGCAAACACAAACAAGCACACAAATTAAATAGCACCTGAAAAGCCAATATAATAAAGCATACTGATCATGATGATCAAGGAATTCATAAAACAAATCACATAAGACAATTTGTTGAGAAAAATGAATCTTATTGTATTAATTCAAATCAAAGAAGAACTTTACAACCTGTGCCTTGATGCTGTACATGCTCCTCCCAAGGTCCAACAAGAAGTCTCCTCTACTTTGACAAGTTTCACTCTCTTCCCAATGAAGCCAAAAGGTATGTGATCTCTCCTCTCAAGCTTAACTAGGAAGTCTCAATTCCACCATCATTTACCCTAAAAAATGTTCAGCTTCTAACCCCCCTAGCAACCAACCCAATGCCTTAATTTATAGTGCAATGGAGGGAAGTTACTAGGTCCACCTTCAAAGGGATAAAGCCCTCCTTCAAAGGGATAGCTCCTCTCATCAAGGGATTAGCTCCTTCTCTTTTGGGATGCATGAACCACCTAAGAGCGAACCATCCATGTCAAAATTCCTTCTAGAATCATCTAGAATTAACCCAAAGTGATTTTTTTAGAATAAACTTGCGCCTTTTTGACTTTCACAGGGGTCCGCACCCACTCCTTTAGAGACAGAGCGAGCAGGTCCGCAGGTAATATGAACAGGGGGTGCAGGACCGCAGGCAATAGTGAGAGAAAGTGTGGAGCCAGAACTTTATTAATTTTTAAGGTCTTTCTCTCATTTTCAAAGCTTGACATGAAGAGCTGAGGTCTGAGACTTGCTTAGGAGGACAATATAAGTGATGATAGACCCATACTGACTGCAAATAGTCATGGTGACAATATTTTGTGTAACACATAGGTATATAGATGTTGTATGGGTGTTAATGTGAGGATAATTTTGCCCCACAAGGATGGCTTTGTTTGGGGCCTTGGACATCATATAAGGAGAAACACCATTATCATCCTAGGGCCTATGAGTGGTTTTTAAGGCTTAGTAATAATACAGACTATGCACATGGTACAAAACCACCTCCCAGTGCCTCTAACGTGAATAGTGGTCCTAGTGGTGCTCATTGCCAATATCAAGGTTTCTTGTTGGTGGCTAGTGTCCTACTTACTAATGTCTACTATCCAATATTGTGACATTTTCATAGGCTGATGTAGAAACAACTAATACATTTCATTAGTGTTGGTTGTCCTTAAGGTGTCCTTAATATAGTTAGCCCGACATTTGACCTCTCGATGGACTATAGTCCCCAACCATCAAGTGAGAGTCCTTGAACCCTCTATCTCCATGAGCTAATGGATAATGTAGGATGATATGCTAATATCAAGGACATGTTTGACATGGCATTTAGGTTAGTTGGGGCTTTTTGCACAATTAGGTGATGGGGAGCACTATTTTCCATCATTATAAACCATAGGTATATAGATGTTGTATTGGTGTTAATGTGAGGATAATTTTTCCCCACAAGGTTGCCTTTGTTTGGGGCCTTGCAAATCATCTAAGGAGAAACACCATTCTCATCCTAGTGCCTACGAGTGGTTTTTAAGGCTTAGTAATAATACAAACTATGCACATGGTACAAAACCACCTCCTAGTGCCTCTAAGGTGAATAGTTGGCCTAGTGGTGCTCATCGCCAATATCAAGGTTTCTTGTTGGTGGCTAGTGTCCTACTTACTAATGTCTACTACCCAATATTGTGACATTTTGATAGGTCAATGTACCAACAACTAATACATTTCATTAGTGTTGGTTGACCTTGAGGCGTCCTTAATACATTTAGCCCGACATTTGACCTCTCGATGGACTATAGTCCCTAATCATAAAGTGAGAGTCCTTGAACCGTCTATCTCCATAATACTTGTCTCATATAAAACCTCAATCAATACTCTTGGTAACACCCTTGAAATAATATTTACACTCATTTAATAAATATTTTGTATTTCCACTTGTCAACTTTATTCACAAAGAAATAATAAATCTAGTTAACAATGAGTAAAATCCATCAAATGTGTTGCCATAACAACAAACGGTTGTACAAGATCCTCCACCTCCTCCTAGGTGTAATGCGGGGAAATGGTAATATGGTCCTAATAAAAATGCATAGGTCCTCATGTTGCATTCTCACATTTATTTTACCACGAGAGAAAAACCATATGACCCTCCTAAGTCAAGTTCTACTTTTAAGGACTTGACCACCCATTTCACTTCCACTAGATCTCTCACATCAGATAAACCTATGGGACTGCTATATCACCCACCTAACGGTGTAGTCCAAAAGTCAACAAAGAATCTCGATGTGCAGGCTTCCCAGCATTATAGTATTATTGAAGAGTTAGCTGAAGCATCATGTGTCATGTCTTCCTTAGAGGATTTTTAGTCCTGCCTCATGTAGCACAAATCCTTATTGACTACTATTGGAGGGGTAGATCCCGTGGAATATCACTAGGATCTTTTTACCACATGGGTTGTCACTCTGCCTATTGAACATGACTCCCTGATGATGAATCTCCTTCTAAAAAATTCATCATGGATGTCATGGATTCACCTATTGAAAATCCTAGGGAGATTATGCATCTTGATGCCTCTAGTCTCCCCAAATGGGAAAAAGTATAGATTGGTAAACTAAATCTCGAATTAACCTAGGGGGCATTTTCTCAGCCATCCTTGGAAGTGACACCCTTGGACCAAGTAACATTTTCAATTTCTAATGTTGAACTTTCTAGTGAATTATCCAACATACATCCATCATTCAATGAGTTTCTTGTCACCCCTTTATGTATTCATAGTCCTTGTCATGGAGCCACAGTAGCTAACAAGACCACTCACTTTTTATGTCCTTTGGTTATTCCTAATAACACTATGATTCTAGGTTTTCCTTGTTATCATCAATTTTTAGGAGTCTCATAGTTAAAATTTGTATGGCATGGCCCCATAATGGCACACCATATGGTACCTCAACGCCTCCATGAGTTCCTGTACGGGAATCCTTTTCTTGTGTCCGAAATGGGCACACCTTGACATGATCATTTTGATTAAGTTGTGATTGTACCTTGTACTTAGAAGTGTGTGTGTTGTGTTGTATCCCTTTGGTTAGATGTGCGATGTGAGAACATTTTTACTATATACTTTTTGAGAAAAAATACCAAAATATTGTAGGGAATGAAATATTCTAGAAAAAATATATGGACGTTTGTTATAAATGACTAATATGACACTCTCAATACCAAACAATACACTAAGTATGGATGTTGGTTAGAAAATACTAATCTGACGCTCTCAATGCCAGACAATACACTAAGAATGAATGGAGGAGGCATATTCCTAGTGTTGAACCAATCTTTGTGCTCCAACAAGCTCAAAATGAAGGGCCCATGATATGCAAAAGGGTCAAAAACATAATGATGACTACAAATAAATATAAGGAGGGAAATTGGTTGATAATGCTTCATATTATTTTCTTATGCCATACATAATATAGTAGGATTATATTTAAATCTTAAAATTAATATTAAGTATAAAATATATTAAATTGCATAATAATTGATAAATTAAAAATTTGTCTTCTCAATTATATGTGGTGAGTCTCCCATAAGGTTTTTCTAACCACTCCTAGGAACATAAAGGATATATTGAACCTAACTTTGTTCACTTAATAATACTTTCCTAGCTTAATGAGTTCTTAGGAGAGTCCAAGATATTTTTCATACTTTATGTGCCTAACATGACTATTGTGTAATATTTGAAGGGATTCTACACAAATTTCAATGAGAATCATCAAGAGATATTTGTGGGGCCTACTACCTTCTACAAAATAAACCCAACACGACTTCCTAAGGATATTAAATCCTCCTTACTATTGCTATGTGGTGATCCAGGAAACAAGATCTAGGTTTTTATTACTTTTTGGAGGGAAAGCAATCGTCCACTCAAGGAGTTTTCCTCCTATCAACTTGTACAAACAATAGGCTTGAGTAGCATAATAGGATTAGAAGAAAATCATAGGAAATCATGTGAATAATACAAGAGGTTTAGATTCCAAGAATTTTTTGTAACTTTGTCATGTACAAACAACATTTTTGTTAATCGAAGTGATATTTGATTTCAGCTGTTAGTTTAGCTTTCTTCTAAGGTTTTTAAGTTTCCTTGTGTTAAGGCCCAACCTAGGTGGTCGATACCCCTCTTGTATCATTTCTGTTCACACATTTGTTTATGTCCACAAAATATTTATGAACATTACTTTCATGCATGTTTATTTAGATAGTTTATGAGCAATGTTTTCTTGCATATTATCTTAACATTTGTTGATGATAGTTGTAGCATTATTACATTAGTTATATAGAATTTTTACTTTTAATTTAGTTCATTTCCATTACTAGTTTTTATTTTTGTTCATTATGTATTATTCATTGTTTCTTACACTCTACTCTATTTTGCAACTGCAAGAAACACTACAACCTTGCATTTTGTTAGATTAACCCTACCACAAGTTGTTTTGATGCATTGGATAGGTTCACTCCTTAATTTTCCAACTTCTCCTTAGAATCATTGCCATCCAATATCACATTTAGAATATTCACCTTCACATTAGACGACTTCTTGTAGAAAAATAAGGACACTTGTAGCAATTTTCAACCCGACTTCTAAGCTTGCCCAAATTCACACGAAACACATGATTTTTCTTAATGCTCTATACATACTTACTGTCTTGATACTCGATACCTATCATAAAAATGAGCTTGTAGATTGATGCCCTAATGTCTCAATACTCGATATCTTGAAAGGCCAATGGTTGAGCGATCAAGCCGCCTAGCCCTCGGGAAGAGGCTAAATAGTGTCATTGATACTAATTAGCCGATATCTTAACATCCACGTCGTCGCTTTATGGTTACCACCTAGACATCACCTCGGTGCCAAGTCAACCTTCCATTTCCATGTCAACATGCCACATCGCTTGCCACATTGGTATGCCTTGTCATCTAGACCCACATTGGTGCCACATCATAATGAAATCTTAGCATGTCAAATCAACTGCCACACAATTGTCATGCGGTATCCCCAGGTCCACATCCACTCACCACATCATTACTCTATTGATATCAAAGTTTCTTGTTGGTGACTAGTGTCCTACTTACTAATGTCTACTACCCACTATTGTGACATTTTGATAGGTCAATGTACCAACAACTAATACATTGCATTAGTGTTGGTTGACCTTGAGGTGTTCTTAATACAGTTAGCCCGACATTTGACCTCTTGATGGACTACAGTCCCAAACCATCAAGTGAGAGTCCTTGAACTCTATATCTCCATGAGCTAATGGATAATTTAGAATAATATTTTAATATCGAGGACATGTTTGACATGGCATCTAGGTTAGTTGGGGCTTTTTGCACAATTAGGTGATGGGGAGCACTATTTTCCATCATTATAAACCATATGTATATAGATGTTATATGGGTGTTAATGTGAGGATTTTCCCAACAAGGATGGCTTTTGCTGGAGCCTTAGACATCATATAAGAAGAAACACCATTATCATCCTAGGGCCTACGAGTGATTTTTAAGGTTTAGCAATAATATAAACTATGCACATGGTACAAAACCACCTCCTAGTGCCTCTAAGGTGAATAATTTATAGGATGCAAATGTGAGTTTATATAATTTATAGAATGCAAATGTGATTTTATATTATATGGTTTGTATTAATAAAACAAAAGAACCAATTAATAGAACTGTTGGCAAATGAAAATTTTAAAAAATATTATGATGGATACTTTTCAAACATTTTTGTGGGAAAATTTAAAATTTCAAGTTGCGCTCTAAATATTTCGTGTTTAACGATTTGGGAAACTTTTGAGCAGATAGATAATCTGTGATCTGTGTGCTTTGATAATCTGTGATCCGTGTGCTTTGAGGAGCATTAACCATTGCACACATTAACTCCAATATGGTCGAGGGAGTATCCTATAGCATTAACAGGTGAGGCACTTCTGTCAACAACCCTTCTGGACCACCAAGACAGGTTTACAAGCTCTGCATTTACTACCATTTTTTCTGTGAGGTCGATCTTCCATAGTTTTTGCCTAAAATAGGTATGTGTTTTGGCTTTCTGTTTGTTTTCTTAAAAAATAGCTCTTTGAATAAATTATTATCATATCCTGTTGCCTATTCATATTGTTGGGGCTACCTTTAGATTCTATCTTTTTGGTTGTACAGACTTTAAACACATACCCAACCCATTTCCTTGTAAGCATTACTAAGCACACAATGATAATATGGGGCATTTTCTTGGATGAAATTCCAGCTTAGTTATTTCCTCTGCTTTGGGGCATATGTAAAGTTTAGTGCATTTTAATGGAATTTGATTGCTTGTTTCTTTGTGTTAAGATATCTACAAATTTCCTTGTTGACACTCTGACATCAATGTAAGAGAAGTCATTATAATCAAATGGGTATTTATCCCAGGAGTTTATTCTTACACATTCTCACACTTTCAAGGCCTGCATATGTGCCAGAAATCATAAACAAGTACCGAGACTTGGAAGAAAACTCAAGGTTTCTATTTAGCTACCTAACCCAATTCCAATTCAAGAGGTATAGAACTCAAACAATAGTAGCACTTAAAGGGTTATTGTTAATTTTAGGTATGTTCTATGCTTAGAGAAAATTTACTTCAATTTTCCATATTAACTCAATATCAATTTTAGATTAGCAATCACATTTAACATCATAGTAAAATGTAGATAGAACATAAACATAAATCGTAGAAAACAAGCCAAGACAAGAGGACACTAGATGTGGCACCAGCCAGGGACAATCCCCAATATGGGGAAACCCTTGATCAAATATTCTTATGATCTTCAATAGTTCAGCAGAGAGATAGTACAAATACACAAAACTGATATTTATGACAGTATTAGAAAACCCTTGACCGATTCTCCATGATACACTTTGGAATTAGATGATCTTTAAATCAATCCTACACCTCTTTATGAGACTGTCCCATTGTGCCACTTCTCCACTATGTCATGGCTGCCCCATTGTACCATTGTTGCACTATGTCATGGCTATCCATTGTGCCACTACTACATAATGTTATGGTTGTCCCATTGTGCTTTGCCATACCATAACAACACCATGAATTTGCTGCACTAAATACTAGTTGTCCCATGTTGTACCATTGTACCATTGTTGTCCCATTATGCACTATATGCCATTGACCATTGACATCCCATTTTTGTACCATATGTTGCACCATACTACACCAGGTTGCCTTTGTTGTCCCATTGTTGTATCATTGCAACACCATGTAGCATTGTTATCCCACTGCTGCACCATACGTCTTGTTGTCCATACTACTGCACCATTGTTGCACCATACATCTTGCTGTCATATACTATGTTCTTTATAATGTCACAAAATTCATCATAAGACTTGGATCTATCATTCATTACTGTGATTCAATCCAAATAGTAGATAGAGCATCCTTATTTATAATAATGTTAAGGATAGATGAAGGTGTGGCTTGTTTATCTCAGTGTTTACGTGTGAGAGCATTCCTTCCATGAAAACAATGGTATTCCTTTCTCAACTAGGGAGAACTCCATCAACTGTTCCATATGTCCAACTGTACTATCTCTGCCATCAGTGCCCTGCATTGCTTTGCTCTATTGAGCTCTTCTATGCTTTGCTTTGCTAAGCTCTTCTCTACTCTATTGAGCTTTGCTGAGGTTTGTTGAGGTCTGCTCTGTTGAGCTCTGTCAGCTCTGCTCTGCTGAACCATGAAGAAGAAGAATTGATTGAGAATGTATCATACCATTCTCTTGTGATCTGAACCCAGTTTCATCTGAAGAGAGTGTGTCATATCGCTCTTACTAACTCGAAGTCAGTTTTATTGATCCTAGATTAATATCACAAGAGAGTGTCTCAAACCAGTCATACTAATCCCAGATCAGCTGGAGGTCATCCTAGCATAGGGAGTACAGTAGATGCAAACAATATGTCCATCGATAGTACTACTATGGTCCCTAACCCCATTTCCCTACTCATTGATCAGATGAGAGGTACTTCTCATGAGTCCCAAACTGCATGGGAAGGATGCCTCGATAAGAGAAATAATCATCCTGTCGCACAGGAGAAATAACCATCCTAGCTCACAGGAGAATGAATCATCCTATCCCAAAATTGCCTCAGGGTATCACAAGGGAAGGCTGAGCTATTCACCCTATACACAACACACCATTAGGGGAGGGTGAGTCGCCCTATGGTTGTTTGTTGCTCCAGTAAGTACACCAAACCACCCAGATCTCCCAGAGCTCAATGCATGCAACATGCAGGACCCTTATACAAAGGTCTCTCAATGACTCCAAGTCATTCAGGAAAGTCACAGATTTGACCTTTCCCCCGGGCTTTGACAAATATCTACCACCTGTACATCAATCTCAGTGCGATGGAGCCTCCTCACTCATTGACTTACCATATCCTATATAAGGTAGTATCTGATGTCTATCTACTAGAGCAATCATCAAATATGAGATTCCTCAACAATTGAATCCCCCCTAGTTGTCACAGAGGATCACAATGGTGTTCATCATGTGTACAAATAGCTCACTAAAGAGATTCAACAACGAGGCAACTTCACACGAGGTCATACTTGTAGCTATGTATTCTGTCTCAATGGCTCTTATAGCGACCGACTTCTGCTTCTTGCTCATCCATGATATCAAAGCAAAATCCAAAGAGAACCATCACTAAGAAGTGTTCTAGTGATCCTCCACACTGCCTTCCCATCCAACATTCAAATAATCATGTAGCTTCATATTTCTGGCACTGTATCTCAATCCATGAGAGATTGTGCACTGAAGATATCTCAGAAGATTCTTGGCACCAATCCAGTGAGGCTCAACCAAATATGAGCTCACCATGCTAATTGCAAAACATATATATGAATAGAAGTTCACCAAGAACATCAATGCAAATGAGTTTATGAAACTTAGAGGCATTTCCCAAATCTTATTTGGCATCATCAGCATATAACTTTTGAATGTTAAGATCCTCGAGGTAGTCACGGGCTTGCAGTTTACCATTCCACATTCGGAATCCAACTCCCTCTTACTTCTGAAAGTGAGAGGTTTTGCACCTATCAGAAATAGGTCGTTCTTAGAAGGTTCTGGTATGGGATGTGTATCATCCGCAATCTTCAAACAATGGTTTAGATCAGCTTCACTCTTAGTGAATCTCAGCTTCATCTGACAACTATCAATCCTCTCATATCAAACCCGGGGTGATTTGCTTCAAGCCATAGAGGGCTTTCTTCCACCTACATACATGAGATTCCCGATGAATCTCAAACCCCTTGGGTTGTTCCAAGCCTATGAACCTGCTACATGAGGGGAATGGTCCCTTTTTAAGATTTTCCTTCGGTACATCTCAGACATGTACCTTCATGCTCCTTTTGAATCTAGGCATCCCAGTCACCATCTGACTCACATCATATAGGGCCCCACAATAAGCAGACCTTTGGTGCTATAAATGAGATGTGTCAACTGACATGGTCCCCAATGGACCATCCTACAACTTGGTACAAATTTCCAACCCTAAACCCATGAGTAAAAGCATCCTCGAAAATTCTATTTTCAAACACGTACCTTTCCATTGATGAATGCCACCTTGAAACCTTTGACTTCCATTGTCGAAATGGACACCAGGTTCTTCTTGCGATTAGGTACAAAAGAGATTTTGTAAATGAATCGCGTTACCCTCATTCAATTGAGGAGTAACATCTCCTACACCGTTTTCGAGATAGGTGGCATCAGCTCCAAGTATAATCCCACGGTTTTTTCTTACCAAATTCGAGAGAGCACACTTCTATCCAATGAAGTGCCTTGAAGCACTATAATAAATAAGCCAGATTCCCACAGAATCTGAAGGAGAGGGCCAATACAAGATAGTGCTTCTTTATCTTATAAAAAACATCATTTGATTCTTCATACCTGGGGTTACTTCCTTTCCTTGAAGAGTCGGTCATTTCCTTGATGACCTGCATTATCTGTCATTCCTTCAATCATTGAAGATGTCATTGGAATGATTATTATCTTCATCAATAGATGTGTCCCTTCCATTTGGACACCCCTTCACATAATGGCCAAACTTATTATAAGCAAGGCATCTAGCTTTCCTTTCACCCTGAGATCCGAACTTCCCATTGAAGTGATATGTAGGTAGGCCATCAGAAGCTTCCGCTGCGCCATTATGATGATATACTCTACTTTAACTTTACCCTTGGTGAATTTGAAGAGGGATTAGGAATCCATTGATCCTTTTGTCCTTTCCAAATTGTCTTCAGTGATTTCTCTTTCACTCTTGCTTGGGCTTTTTCTTCACCTCAACTTTGATACCATGTTAAGTTTAGGTATTTTCTATGATTAAATCAATTTATTTCAATTTTCATAGTTAGCTCAATATCCTTTTCATATTAGCAATCACATCAACTTTAAATTAAACTGCAAATAGAACATAAACATAAATCATAGAAGACAAGCCAAGACAAGAGGACACAAGATATGGCACTAGCCAGGGACAAACCCCAATGTGGGGAAACCCTTGATCAATTCTTCTTATATTTTCTTCAATAGTTCAACAGAGAGAGAGAGAGAGAGAGAGAGAGAGAGAGAGAGAGAGAGAGAGAGAGAGAGAGAGAGAGAGAGAGTACATTTAGAATAGAGGTCAACACTTTGACTTATCTAGATAAGAGCATAGATCATCTCTAACAAGATGATACATGAGATCAAAAGACATGTTGCTTCAACTGATTCTCCAAGGTGACTCCTTCACCTATCATTGTGTTGCATCTCGTCATCATGTTGCACCTCATCGTGCTGCACCATGCTACACATTCTTGTTGTCCCATTGTGCCACTGCTGCACAATGTCATGGTTGTCTCATTGTGCCACTGTTGCACTTATGTCATGACTGTCCTATTGTGCCACTGCTGCACTATGTCATGGTTATCCCATTGTGCCATTGCTACACAATGTCATGGTTGTCCTGCTATTCTTTGCCATACCATAATGGCACCATGAATTTGCTGCACTAAATACTAGTAATACCATGTTGTACCATTGTACCATTTTTGTCCCATTGTGCACTATATGCCATTGACCATTGTTATCCCATTGTTGTACCATATGCTGCACCATACTGCACCAAGTTGCCTTTGTTGTCCCATTGATGTATCATTGCAACAACATGTAGCATTGTTGTCCCACTCCTACAGCATACATCTTGTTTTCCATATTGTTGCACCATTTCCTCACCATACATATTGCTATCCATAAATCTTGTTGTCCATATTGTTGCACCATACATATGGCTATCATATACTATGTTGTCTATAATGTTACAACATTCATCATAAGACTTGGATCTATCATTCATGACTGTGATTGAACCCAAACAATAGATAGATCATCCTTATTTAGACCAACGTTAAGGATAGCTAAAGGTGTGGCTTCTTTATCTCAGCATTTATGTGTGAGAGCATTCCTTCCATGGCAGTAATGGTATTCCTTTCATGACTGTGTATAGGATAAGGGCTTTTCCTTTCATGACAGCAAGGGCATCCCATGTGTAGAGAACTTCTTCTAGGACAGCATTTAGGTGCCCTCTTCATTAGGAAGCGTAGCAACTAGGTTTAGGGCATCTCTTCTCCTTAGACCCGTGACTATGGTTTCTGCCTTCATTTCCATGGCTGCATATTACTGCTTCTTCATAGGGCAGCATTTAGGGCTTCTCCATAGGGAAGCATTTAGGGCTTCTCCATAGGGTAGCGTTAGGGCTTCCTTCATCGTGCTAGATCTCCCTTTCCTCCTACATCTAGGGCTTCTTCATTAGGGCAATGTAGAGCCTAGCGTACTCCCTCTAGACTAGTGCTATAACTAGTCACTGTTGATGATGGTGATCCTCTTGAGCGTTCATCCTCCACACTAGTAGATGCATAGATTGGATTAGGTATAGAGGAGGAGGATGATGGATGAGACAACAATGGTAATGCACAAATTCTAATGATTATTGCATCAAGGAGGACTACTAATAGTCATTGGCTATGAAATTCTTCCATCTATTGTTCAAGTATCCATGCTATTTGGTATTTTCCATTGGCATTCCAATCTATAATAACATTGAATCAATATCTATGTAGTATGTTTTCTACATTGATTTTTACGACTTAATGAGAAGAGAATAGTTTATGGTTATAACTTCTTGTGTTTTCCATTTGATCATCATTGATGTAGTACTAGTAAGTACTAGTTGTATGATTGAATTTGTATCATGTAAATGTTCTAGTTTCTAAATTCTAAAACAATTGAAATCCTTATTGTCATGTTTTTAGATTCAATGTGTCTTGTCTCACATATGAGAGATGAAACACTTGGTATTACCTTCGATTGGATATTTATTTGGTATTTTCCACAGTAAATGGGTTGTTGTTATTTGGTTGCTTCATGTTGTTCATGTGTTGTAGGTATAGAATTTCTTTTCTAACAAAATTTAGAGTTGATTTTTCTCCCAAACAAATTATTGTTTGTGTGGAATTTTTTATTTGTTGATCTTATATGTCTTGCCATAATATTACAAGTGTCCACAATTAATTAAACTCTATGATTTCTTGTTGTGGTTGCACATTCTCTAAGCATGCTCCGATTTAGATCATAGGGAAATCAAGGTTTTGGTATTGAATACTAACATGATTGAGACAATAACAATATGGTATCTCATTTTCAGCTTTAAAGGTTTTAGTTAAGTTATTGATTTTTCCATTTATCTTGGGTTAAATTTTTTTGGACCAAGAACCAATAATGTATGTCTAACAATAGACCATAGGCATCAGAAAGGACACACCTCTTTATCACACCTAGAGAGACAATGGCATTACGTGTCTTTGAAAATTTTTAAATAACTGTAAGGTGGAAAAACTTGTATAATTTTACAATCCCTTAGTGTGGGGGATGAGAGGCTTCTAAACATGCTATCTCATGACATGGTTGCTATCACTAGTCATATTGAGGATCTTCCATTGCAAAATCCAAACCCATAAGCGGCATCAAATATTTAATGGGTGGGCATAAACTAAAATAATGCCAAATATTGAGTTTACGATCACCAATCAGAGTGGGAGACTCCCTTTTTAAACCCCAAATTCAAAAATTGTTGAATCCATTGTATTTTGAGCTTGGATTTCACCAGAGGTTTAAAATAGATCTATTTTCCCTTATACCTTAAATATAAGTCAGTTGAGAAATGTGGCACATTAGTGAGTAATGTCGAAAACATAGTTAAATCACAGTGAGTGGAGGGTTGGACCTTCTCTTCTAATCATGATGCATTACCAAGAATTTTGAATTGTCTTAGAGGGTTGAAATGTTACATATGGAGTATAAGTACCCTTGACTACTTTAGAGCCCAAAATTTATGACATGTGTAGAACCACCTACAAATAAGTTCAACCATTAAAAGGATAAAATAAGTTATACACCCATAACACCTTTCAAAGTTTGTTTGCTTGCCAAATCTTTTAAAGTTCCTTAAGGCCATACTTGATTTCAGAGAGAATAGTGAATTATTATTTTGGTATTGAATGTTAATGCCAATATTGATCGGTCTACTAAAGATATATATGATAAGAAAAATTGTACTGAGAGAAGGATCCACAAAGAATAGAGCTTGGCTTCAAATGGTCCTTCTTGCACCTGATCCTTGCTCTTCTTCAATTAGTTGTCATCAAAAGTTCATAAAAAAAGATACAAAGTGCAAAATGTCATGAATCAAGCTTGTTCACAACTTCGTTTATGAACAAGACTACTTAATAACACTGTCTCGGTTGAACGCGTTGTAACATAGCCATCATGACTGGTTCAGGATTTTAACTATATATATTTGACAAGTATCCAAACTTATCTATACATAATTACAAGTGCGGTGAGACTATATGCAATGCTAACTAATCAGAGACTAAACCTAACAGTGATGACACCTTCAACAAGGTATCTGAATCGCCATATCGTCATGATAACTGATTCACTAAGATGCCAATGTGCTGAAGTATGGATATCAATACTTTAGTTTGTGATTACAATGATGCCATTGTCCTGAATAGAAAGCCAGACCAACATATACAATGACAAAAGTATTTTGAAGAAACTATACAGTGGATATGGAGAATCCATACATCAAATAGTGTCAAACGCAAGGATGACAAATCATAGTATCGAAATCACCATTGTAAAGTAGAGAATTCAAAAAATGCATGGTAGAGATACATTGCAATTATAGATCGTCGGGGTAGGAAAAATAAGTAGTAGATGGAAGTCTGGTCCGTATAGCTTTAGTCTATCATCTGCAATGAGAATGATTCCATTGAATCTCTTCGAACTCGAAAGAATATCCAATGCGATTTTTGTTGATCCAGAAGACCAATAATACCCACAAAAAGATGTTCCTCATTCAAAAATTGAACACACAATGAAGGGAATTAGAAAGATGGAACCTGATTGTTTTATAGTGGTCCACTATAAGTAACGTCTTAGAGTATGTTTATGAAATAAAATGCCCTGAAATTGATACAAACACACAACACAACACTTCATAACGATGTTTGTATAACCATCAAACCTTAAACCCCATGAGCTGAGTGGTCAGAGCAGCCAGATCTTGTTTATGACTATGCTGAGAAAATGTCCTCTTAATGGTTTCAAGATCATTTTTACCTATATCATTGATCATTCCAGAGTGCACCTTTTCCAAGCCCCAAAATTATACCTCAACATTGACTTCATGTGGATTTCTTAGAGGTTCATTGTCTACATTTCCTTTTAAAAATCTAGTGCATGAATGATTGTCCACATGTTCATGGAGAAGAGAACATATTTGCATTTGATGTGATCCAAAGAGAAATTTTTTATTTGATCAAGCCTGTATTCTTCATCAATGATTTTCTTGACATCGTTTTCATTCTCAGCACTTTAGTTGTATATGTCATCGAGGGTTTCATTATAGGTTTAATAAATCTCCTGGGGCTGTCAAATTTTGTTATTGTCAACAATAGAGCTATCTATAGGTGGAAATGGATTTGTATGACTGAAATCTTCAATAACTGTGTGTTTATAACAGACCCTTTGTTTGTCTACCAAGGAATATCCATCACATATTTCAATAACTTTTTCTTCCAGATGAGTATTGACAGTAAAAGGAAGAAACTTCCCTATCCCATCTGGCTTGAGGAATAAATTTAGATCATAGGCATAAAAAATAGCAGGACTGTCGGATTCTGTGATATAGGATCTTTTAGGATTAAACTATAAAATTAATTGTTTCTTCACTCATATAGTCATAATGGTCACATTATTGCTTTGCTAGCTTTGAAAAATTTTATTGACCTCAAACTCTAGGAAACCATGATTACTTCCATTTATATCTTACACGATCATGAATAACATCAAAGTGAAACATGGGGGTTACATTACTCCTACTCAAACTCACAATGAAATGTTGACATGCCAAGTGTATTACCATGAAAGTCTACAGCTCCCTTACTTTCAGTGTTTGTGAAAATAGGATTAATTTATTGAACTGTATTTTTGTGACTTCAAAAGTGTTTTTAGGATTTAAATTATCAGCATGGAAAGCATGATCTTCATCATACTTTTCATATGGTTGATCTTTTGGGGTAGAAACATGGTTTCTACCTACCTAGAACTGCATATGGGTTGTATCATTGGTGGAAATATTAAAAAAATCTTCATTTCCTTTGTTTATCACTTTGTCATGTAGGAAAAGAGAGTACAGGAATATGGGTTAGTCTGCCTCGTAACTGTATAGTTTCCAAGTCTCAATTCTGATTATGTGATCTTGGAAGGTTTTGAGAGTATATAAACTCTTCTTAATGTATGTTCTTTCCTTGCAAGACTTGGAGAGGGGGATTGTTGGGTCCCTATAATACTAGTGATTACCCCATTACTATTGTAGTTATACCCCTTAATTATATTGTTGTGCCCCTATTACCCCCATATTGTTATTTTTGTGCCCCATAGAATCCCTCTATTGTTATTTTTGTGGCTTTATATTATTATTGTTAGGTCGGCTGGATTATATTGTGACTCCTTAGACTCCTATATATAGAAAGGATGTTTTGTCATTTGTATCATCCAAGAATTGTTCATTTATGTAATGTAAAGGAGGTTTCCCCCTCAAAGAGGCTGAATTCTAAGGCGTTGATCTTTCTTTTCTATCTTTTCTTGAGCTGGTTTCATAACATTTGGTATCAGAGCTTTGGATTCTAGGGTTTCGCTGCTCCAAACAGGTCATCGTGGCATTTTTGCTCTAACTTCTTTTCTGTAACGTTTCAAATGTCGCAAAAAAAACCCATTTGAGAAAAATTGGCGCTGAACCTTGGGTCCAAATTTCAGAGCTTTTCGCGTGATATTTTAGGAGATATGATCTGAGGAAGTTGGTCTTTTTGCAGACTCCTGAATTACATTCAAGACTGGTGACCTGGGGAAAATCGTCATAACTTTCTCTCTGAAGATCGGATTGAAATTTCATAAAATGGTACAGAAAGAGGACGGATTTTAGTTTCTTGTATGTGTGTTTCAGATCCAAAGGTCGAAAGAGTGACTCGTGGCACGTCGTACAAGTTCACTCTACTGAACTAGTCTATAAGCAAGTCACTGTGGGAGATTTCACATAACTCTTCCTTGGAGAATCCAATTTGGGTCAGACTTGTGGCATTGGAAAGAGGACACAGAGGGCTGCTATAGCTCACAAATTTAGAATTATAGGATTGGAAAGTACAGAGATACATCAGAGGCAATATCGAGCTCCTACAAAGTGAAAAAAGGTGTGTAGATTTTCTTAAATTTTTGCTTAAGCTTGGTTTGAAAATTTATTTTGAAGGAATTCAAAGGGCATAGTAGAGCATTATTATCGGTAACTGATGCCCCGAGGAAAGAAAATGCAAACACCTAGTAAGGAACCTGAAAGCTCTAGCATGACTCATGAAGAAGAGGAAGAAATGCAACATGATATATCAAAATTACAAGACCAAGTGCAACAACTATCCCTTGCACAAAAAGGAACAGAATCTAAGATGGATGGTTTAAAGAAAGATGTAGAAGCTAAGATGGATGGTTTAAAGAAAGGTGTAGAAGCTAAGATGGACTGTTTAAAAAAAGGTGTAGAAGCTAAGATGATTGACGTGGAAGCTAAGATGGATGATTTGAAGACAGACATGGACGAATTGAAGATAAATATGAATAAGTTGCTACAAGAAATGGTCACTAAGGGTGAAAGAGTACTAAAGGAAACTCATGATGCGAACAAAAGAAATGTTAATCATGATTCCATAGACTCTAATGTTGGATCGAAGACTCACCATGTTCCAAAAATTGATATGAGGAAGTTTGATGGCAAGGATCCTGCCACATGGATATTACAGATGGAGCAATTCTTTGATCTCAATAATGTGCAAAACACACAAAAGGTACGTATGGCAACTTTATATTTGGAACCAAATCAGTTTGTATGGTATCAATGGCTTTGTTCTCGTAAACAATTTATCACTTGGGCAATTTTTACGGAAGAATTGATAGCACATTATGAGGATACAAAAAGCAACACTTTTTTTAGCCAATTGATAAGTCTCAAACAAAAGGGTTCAATAATGGAGCACATTGAGGAGTTCCAAAAATTGAACATAAGGGTAAAAGATATTCCAGAGGAGCATAGGATTGATGTGTTCATAGGGTCTTTAAAGGATAATATCCAACATGATGTGCGCCTTTGGGAACCTGATTCATTAGAGAAGGCATTCAGGTTAGCAAGAAAAATGGAAAGCAAAATTATGGCAACTAGGAAGCATACCATTCACAACTATAAAGACGGAAGTGTTGTTGCCCATAGTCTTCCACAACCTACAAGGTTGACACCACAACAATTGGAAGAAAAAAGAGCAAAAGGGCTTTGTTACAATTGTGATAGCAAATACACAAAAGGTCATAAGTGTGCTGAGAAGAAATTATTCTACATAGATTGTGAAGAGGAAGAAGAAAAGGAGCAAGAAAGGTCAAAAGAAGAGGATATATTCCAGGAACAAAGCCTAGATGAAGAACAAATAAATCCGACCATATCTTGTAATGCATTGGCGGGAATTACCACTCCTCAAACCATCAAGATAGAAGGACAAATCAAGAAGAAAAAGGTAATAGTGTTGATTGATTCAGGAAGCACCCACAATTTTATTCATTGTAGGGTAGCAAAAGAATTGAATTGCTTCCTATATCCAGCACCAGAGTGTCAAGTGATGATTGCAAATGGAGGAACAATAAATTGTTCTGGAAAGTGCCATAATATCAAGCTATCCATGGGAGAATATGTATTGACTAGCCCAATGCTTTCCATTCCAATGGGAGGTGCTGATGTTGTACTAGGAGTCCAATGGCTACAATCCTTGGGTACAATAGCTTTTAATTTTCAAGAACTTTTCATGAAATTTTCTGTGGAAGGAAAGGAAGTTGAATTAAGGGGTATTGCAGGGAAACCAGGAAAGATAATCAGCTCTAATGGCATGACAAAGCTTCTAAAAAAGGAGCAAAGAGGTGTAATTGCACAATTATGTTCGCTAGATGTTTCCACATTGGAATCATCTATTTCTCCAGATCTCCAAAAAGTCCTGGACAATCATTCCAAGGTATTTGAGACTCCCAAAGGTCTCCCACCTATGCGTGATCATGATCATGCTATTCATCTGATTCCAGGAAGTGTTCCTCCAAACATCAGGCCGTACAGATATCCATATGTCCAAAAAAGTGAAATTGAACGTATGGTTGCAGAAATGCTAGAGGCTGGTATAATTCAACCAAGTCAAAGTTCTTTCTCAGCTCCAGTAGTATTGGTGCACAAGAAGGATGGATCATGGCGCATGTGTCCAGATTATAGGGAGCTCAACAAGCTCACTATTAAAGATAAGTTCCCCATTCCTGTCATTGATGAATTACTGGATGAATTGCATGGATCAATTTACTTCACCAAGTTGGATCTTCGTTCGGGATATCATCAAATCAGAATGAAGATTGAAGACATTCCGAAAACGGCATTTAGAACTCATGAGGGTCATTATGAATTTTTGGTCATGCCTTTTGGCCTTACCAATGCACCTTCAACATTTCAAGGTTTGATGAATTCAATTTTCAAACCATTCCTTAGAAAATTTGTGTTAGTATTTTTTGATGATATACTAATCTACAGCAAGTCTTGGAAGGATCATGTTGAACATGTTGACAAGGTGCTACAACTATTGGAGGAGAAACAATTATATGCAAAAAGATCCAAATGTTTCTTTGGAGTCCAGGAGGTGGAATATTTGGGTCATATTGTATCTCATGAAGGAGTTAAGGTAGACCCTAGCAAAATTAAAGCCATTAAGGAATGGAAAATCCCCACATCCATAAAGCATCTGCGAGGATTTCTTGGGTTGACAGGGTATTATCGCAAGTTTGTTAAGAATTATGGGAGAATAGCAGCACCTCTAACAACATTATTGAAGAAAGATTCATTTTCATGGACTCAGGAAGCAACAAAGGCCTTTAAACATCTTAAAGAGGCAATGTGCCAAGCACCGGTCTTAGCTACACTGGACTTCACAAAAACCTTTATTGTGGAATGTGATGCTTCAGGAAATGGAATTGGTGCTGTTCTAATGCAAGATGAAAGACCCATTGCTTTTGAAAGTCGTCCAATCAAGGGAAAGTTTTTAAGCAAAGCTATTTATGAGAAGGAAATGTTGGCAATACTCCATGCACTTAAGAAATGGCGACCCTACCTAATGGGAAGACACTTCAAGGTAAAAACGGATCATGATAGCCTTAAATACTTTTTAGAACAAAGATTATCCTCTGAAGAGCAACAAAAGTGGGTCACAAAGATGTTGGGTTATGACTTTGAAATCATCTACAAAAAAGGGAAGCAAAATGTGGTGGCAGATGCACTCTCAAGAAAGGATGAGGATATGGAAGCATTGTTGTGTGCCATTTCTATTATCCAACCAGATTGGATAAATGAAGCAAAGGAGGAATGGAAGAATGACGAAGAAGTGTGGGCACTTATTCGAAAGCTACAACAAGATTCAAGTACTTCTGATACATTTAGCTGGCAAAATGATTCGTTATGGTACAAAGATCGCTTATACCTCTGTAAGAATTCCCAGCTAAAACAAAAGATTCTTATGGAATTGCACACTTCTCCCTTAGGAGGGCACTCAGGATTTTTAAAAACTTACCACAGGGTTAAGAAGGAATTTTTTTGGGATGGCCTTAAATCAGATATTCAAAAGTTTGTGGCGGAATGTTTGGTTTGCCAACAAAATAAAGTTGAAACAATTAAGACACCGGGTCTATTACAACCTTTATCCATTCCAAGCCAACGTTGGGAGGAGGTTTCAATGGATTTTATCACAGGTTTACCCAAGTCTGAGGGAAAGAGTGTCATCATGGTGGTAGTTGATAGACTTACCAAGTATGCACACTTTTGTGCATTATCACATCCATTTAAAGCCAGTACAGTTTCTACTGCATTTATGGAAACAGTTCAAAAGCTACATGGAAACCCAAAGATTATTGTAAGTGACAGAGATCCCATTTTCACTGGAAATTTTTGGACAGAATTATTTTCTTGTCTTGGTACTCAGTTAGCTCATAGCTCATCTTATCATCCTCAATCTGATGGGCAAACTGAGATAGTAAACAAATGTTTGGAAGGATATCTTCGTTGCTTTGTATATGATAAACAGACACAATGGGTCAAATGGTTGCCTCTGGCTGAATGGTGGTATAACACTTCCTTCCATACAGCAACAAAAATGACCCCATTTATGGCACTTTATGGGTACCAACCACCATCAATCACATCATATTTAAGAGAAAATTCTAAGGTTCAGGCAGTGGAACATCACATCGAACATCAACAACAAGTCCTCCAACTCTTAAAGGATAACCTCGTGTTGGCACAAAATAGAATGAAACAACAGGCAGATCAACATCGCAGTGAAAGAAGTTTTGATGTAGGTGATTGGGTATTCCTACGGCTACAACCATATAAGCAAATGTCCCTAAAGCAAGCTAAGAAGGATAATAAATTATCACCAAAGTATTATGGTCCGTACAAGGTGTTGGAAAAGATTGGTACTATGGCATACAAATTGGAGCTTCCTGCAGCTTCTCGATTGCACCCAGTTTTCCATGTTTCATGTTTAAAGAAGGTTATAGGCAACAAGCTCCCAGTTCAAACAATATTGCCAGAACTTGGCGAGGAAGGAAAAATTATATTGGAACCGGAAGCAGTCACAGAAACAAGAACTCGACAGCTACAAAATCGATCAATTTCAGAGTATCTTATCAAGTGGAAGAACTTATCCGCTGAAGATTCCACATGGGAGGATGAGAATTTTATGCAGAAGTATCCAGAACTGCTCAAGCGTTGAGGACAACACTTTTTTGAAGGAGAGGGGCATGTTGGGTCTCTATAATACTAGTGATTACCCCATTACTATTGTAGTTATACCCCTTATTTATATTGTTGTGCCCCTATTACCCCCATATTGTTATTTCTGTGCCCCATAGAATCCCTCTATTGTTATTTTTGTGGCTTTATATTATTATTGTTAGGTCGGCTAGATTATATTGTGACTCCTTAGACTCCTATATATAGAAAGGAGGTTTTGTCATTTGTATCATCCAAGAATTGTTCATTTATGTAATGTAAAGGAGGTTGCCCCCTCGAAGAGGCTGAATTCTAAGGCGTTGATCTTTCTTTTCTATCTTTTCTTGAGCTGGTTTCATAACAGGGATATAAAGTCTTCTTATTGGAATGCAGAGTTTGTTTGACTTTCTATAGTTGCTTATTATCTAATCATATGAAGAAAAAACATAGTTACAAGAATAAAAGTTTAAATCCCTCGCAAATGTATAGTTGTTGAGGCTCAGCTGCAAATCTAAGAACATGGAATATTTTGTGTGGAGTATATAGACTCTTCTCAATTGATGCCCTTGCATTACAAGACCTTGATAGGGGTATTCAGATTTTATCAATAGGACACATATGGCATGAGAGTCATGGGGTATTATCATCTCACCATATTAGTTGCTTTTATGTTAAGTGGATGGGAGTATTAAGACTCCATTTATTATTTAAATCATGGAAATGATACTAGTAGATTTGAGTGAGATTCTGGGTGAGGTTCTGTAAATTAGACCTACTTATCCAACTGACTGTGCTATTATTTATTCTCAAGCACCTTAGGATGTGATTCCTAATGGATGGAAATAATACCTTGTGAATTTATTAAAGTCAGTCTCCTAGACATGCCTTCTTCTACTTATGTTTTGGAGAACACATATCACCTGGTCGTTCTAAACATCAAAACCAAATAGCCAAACTCATTCCTATACCTCCTTAATATTTCTCCTTTCCAAATAGGCTAAATGATCCTAAATTTAGAGGCAAAGTACCAACCTTCTCTTCATGTAATATCAAAACAACTTTGAGGGTCAACCCACCTTCATTGGATGAATAGAATGTATTAGCACATATATTTAGATGCATCTTTATGTGCATTTGTGGCTTCTTCAGCACAAGCGTACATGATAGTGATGATTCAGTTTTGTGCTTGTGCTAAGGTGAGAAATGACATTTTATAAACAATGCTGCTCAGTGTTCCTTGAATAGATTTTAGATTCTGATAATCCTTATTCGCATGTGAAGGTTTGTCAGACCTTGTATATTCTCATGATGTAGATGTATTGATTAAGTTAGTGAAACTGGCACCACCTTGTTGACATATTTTCATTACAAAATTTCCAAATTCTATAGATAAAATGTTGAGAAAGGTTGCAGTGAGTGAACTCTAGTGTTTTTGCTAAGGCAGAAGCCATGCTTCTTTCAAGTCAAATTTCTAGTGCTACATTTCTCAGGTTATTTCAAGACTTGTGCTCTCTTTCTTCCTCACTTAACGAGGGAAAGGATGATTGGGAACCAACTTATATATATCATGATGAAAGTGTTATTATAATCACAAGTCTAAATTTAGTTGTTGAACTTCTATGGCAACAATTGGGTCTCTACATTAGTAAGATAAAAAAATCGGTCATCTTCATTGTCTACTATACCTTGTGTGAGATTTGAGTGAGATTCTAGGTGAGGTTATATAAATTAGACCTACTTATCCATCGTACTGTGCTACTATTTATTCTCAAGCACCTGAGATGTGATTCCTAATAGATAGAAATAATACCTTCTGAATTTATTAAAATCAGTCTCCGAGACAGGCCTTCTTCTACTTATGTTTTGGAGAACACATATTACCTGATCGTTCTAAACATCAAAACCTAATAGCCAAATTCATTCCTACACCTCTTCAATATTTCTCCTTTCCAAATAGACTAAATGATCCTAAATTCAGAGGAAAAGTACCAACCTTCTCTTCATGCAATCTCAAAACAACTCTGAGGACCAACCCACCTTCATTGGATGAACGGAAGGTATTAGCACATCTATTTAGGGTGCTCTTTATGTGCATTTGTGGCTTCTTCAGCACAAGCGTACACCACAATGATGATTCAGTTTTGTGCTTGTGCTGAGGTGAGAAATGACATTTTATGAACAATGTTGCTCAGTGTTCCTTGAACAGAGTTTAGATTGTTATAATCCTTGTTGGCATGTGAAGGTTTGTCAGACCTTGTATATTCTCATGATGTAGATGTATTGATTAAGTTAGTGAAATTGGAACCTCCCTGTTGACATATTTTCATAACCAAAATTCCAAATGCTATAAAAAAAGGTTGAGCAAGGTTGCAGTGAATGAACTCCAGTGTTTTTGCTGAGGCAGAAGCCATGCTTCTTTCAAGTCAAATTTCTAGTGCTACATTTCTCAGGGTACTTCAGGACTTGTGCTCTCTTTCTTCCTCACTTAACGAGGGAAAGGATGATTAGGTACCAACTTATAGATATCATGATGAAAGTGTTATTATAATCACAAGTCTAAATTTAGCTGTTGAACTTCTATGGAAACAACTGGGTCTCTACATTAGTAAGATAGAAAAATTGGTCATCTTCATTGTCTACTGTACCTTGTGTCTTCTGATGCTAATGGATTTTTACTCCCTCTACCACTAGGCACATAGAAGATCTTGCCATATATTGACGTATTTTTGTAATATGTGAAAAGTTGCAACCTCATTAAATGACACTTACACAGCTAGAATACACTAGTGCTACCTTTAGAGAGATAAAATTAGCTGCAAGTTCATCTGATTCCTAAGTGCTCAAGATATTGGCCCATTGTAAGAGATACCTCAAAGAGTTAAAACTCAATCCATGGACCATTGAAGAGTTAGATCCATAAATACACCAATCTTATCTATGCATTCAAAAACAACATCTGAAAAATATATTTGGCAACTAGCCTTTAGGTTTTACTAGAGATGCATGAGAATATATGAAATACAACAATCTTATCTATGCATTCATAAGCAACATCTGACAAACAGATTTGGCATCTAGCCTTTAGTTTGTACTAGAGATGCATGAAGCATTATATAAACACAATGCAATATTTTGGGAAGTCCATTCAAATGTGGAACATTACTATGGAAGCCAAGTTAAGCATTGATTTTAGACCTTGCATGCACATTTCATGGATTATTGTAGTAGTGACATAAAAATGGACTAGGTTGGTTATATCATATATGTCAAAGATAGTTTAACTCAAAGAATGAAACTGCCATTTAAGCTATAAACCTGACTAAATGGTCCAAACCTGAAACTGTGACCCTTCCTTGTAAATTGCATGTGCTACCAATTAATCATAGTTAAATGGTTTTAGATTTAATACGAGAGTAATCTTATGGAGTAGCTGTTGGGTTTGGAAAGTCACCACAAAACAAAGGCCAGTGGGTTCATCTCCTAAAACAAGGTGTTAACATAGTCTGCCGAGAGGTACATTTTGCATCAGGATATCCCCTAGACTAATGTCTTTTTATGAGGAAGAAAAAAAATGGAAAATTTTTGGTTAGGTAGGAATACAGCTCGTAAATTTGGTGTAGCTTGAGTGATTAAAAGAGAAGGTTGTCAGGCTCTCCACCATTTCATGGATTGATATAGAGATGTGACAAAAGAGACTCTCTCTTGAGACTTCAGTAGGTCATTCATAACAGTTGTGGAGTTGGTGCCTTAACTTAGCCAAAAAATGCCAAAACTCTACTGATGCAAAAAATTTATTACTGAATCTACCTTAGAGCATGCCATAGTCACTAAATATGACATGCATGGTTTTACCAAGGAGGCCCTAAACTTTTGAACAATGAAACTTTACATTGGCATGGTCAACCTACATGGGGAGAAATGAAACTTTTTTAATAAGATTCTAGCAAAACCTGGACACTGCTATGTGGGATTATTGCTTGGTACCTGCAGATTGCACAATGACCTCTATTGGTTGATCCAGCAGGAATTAATTTCTTCAGGTGGATCTTCCTGGTACAAATATTCCTTTCCTTGTAATACCTTGATAGGGGTATATAGATTCTTGTCAATAGAATGCATATTTGTTTGTATAGTTGTTTATTACGTAATCAACTAAAGGAAAACTGATGACATGAATATGGGTTAGGCTGCCTCATAACTGTATAGTTGCTGAGGCTTAATTATGATTATGTGATCTTGGAAGATTTTTGAGAGTATATAAACTCTTAATGTATTATGATTTCTATGGCAATGTTCTCAAGGGAATTGTTCCACAAATAACAAAAAATATATTTTTTCATTAAAAAGAGATTATTTTCCTTTAGAAATAGAGAGAGATTGTCTTTACAATACCTTATTTTGTTTGTGGCATGTAAGGAGATCTTGAGAGTAATATAGAATAGGAAAACTAGTTGGTCAGCTTGTGATAAAGGTGAGTAACTGCTTGGACACTAACTTTTAAGCCTGCCACATTCTTCTAAGAACATTGGATCCAGAAATCTCGAAGGCTTCAACTACATTGATTATGTCATAGAAGTTGGAAGAACCAGAGATGTCATGGATGTGTAACTGTTAACATTATGAAGATGATAGCACATGTGTCTTTCAAGGTACATTACCAATCATAGTGCAAACAACAAATTTTACCACTAATATAGTTCATCGGGCATGGATATCAATCAGGCCTAGTTAGCCTTACTTTCTTGGTAAGGAGATGAGGCTTCATGTTTTCCACCCTATTTTCCCCAAAGAAATTTATTCTAGCAGGAAAAATTATTCATTACTTTCCCCTTTTACAAGCAAACACTTGGCAAAAAAAGGATTTCACACCTGGGAGTTTTTTGTAGGATAAAGGGAAAGGTGAGTGGGTATCTTGGCAGTAGTTGCATTGGTCTTATTAGCATTACGCCACTTTTCATATGGGTCTTCACAACAAAGAATCACCATTACACTTTGTTTATTTGTGTTAAAAAGAAACATAAAACGTAATAGATTTCTTTTGGCATGCAATGTTGTTGTTTGTAGTATGATTGTATTTGTGCCACATGTAAAGCTAACATGCATTACATTTCTTTCACCTTGCAATATTTTTATTGGAAATCTGATTGTGTTTGGGCTAGAAACTCTGAGAGATTTATTTTTCTTTGCAATATTGTTGTTTTCAATTTGGTTGTTTATGATAAAAGGAAATCTAGCAAGTGTTAGTTTTCCTTGACCTTGGCAATGTTATTGGAAATGTTGTGCTTGTGTTTGGGCTAGAAGTTGTGCTAGATTTCTTTTGCTATGCAGTATTGTTGTTTTCAATTTGGTTATTTATTATACAAGGAAATCTAACACGTGTTATGTTTCCTTCACCTTGGTAATGTGATTTTTTTTGTGTTAGAAGGAAATATAGCATGCACTAGATTTCTTCTGGCATGAAATGTTGTTTTTGGCAGTATGCTTGTATTTATGGTACATGTAAAGCTAGCATGCGTTAAATTTATTTTACCTTACGATGTTGATATTGGAAATGTGATTGTGTTTGTGATAGAAGTTGTTGGATTTTGTTTTCCTTACAATGTTATTGTTGGCAATGTGCTTTTGTTTGTGCTAGAAGTAAATCAAGCATATGTTAGATATCTTCCACACTACAATGTTGTTTTTGGAAATGTGATTGTGTTTGTGCTAGAATAAGCTCTATAATGTGTAAGATTTATTTTACTTTGAAATGTTTTTGTGAGTAATATGCTTCTATTTACATTAGAAGGAAATTTAGCATGTGGTGGATTTCCTTCGCCTTAGAATATTGTTATTGGCAATGTGTTTGTGTTTGTGCTAGAAGGAAATCTAGCATGTGCTAGATATATTTGACCATGTAATGTTGCTTCTAGCAATATGATTATGTTTTTAGTAGAATGAATGATATTGATTGTTAGCTTTCATTTGAAGAAACAATGTTTCATTACATACAATATGACTACCATACTATTCTTATTTTTGCATCTATATTTATTTTTCGTACGTTGTGTGTTTTTGCGAAAATATAAAGTCACACTTTACACAATTCATCCTTTTAATTACAAGTTACGATTTAATTGTTGTTACAGAATTGGTACAAGCTACAATGGAAAATATAATTCTGGCAAAAGGGGACTATGTTGATCTCCTTATCAATGATCAATTCATTGGGCTAGGAAGGGTTGAATCTGGAGAGTCTGGAACTTATTATGTTGGAGAAAGGGTTAATGCATGCTTATGTTACAATTTTGATAATTGATGTCACTCAACCACACTTGATTGATGAGGATTTTAATGAAGGGGACATAAATCCATGGAAGATTGTGGATTTGAGACACAAAATATGTAAATCAAAATATTGAAGCATGTGTTATATATTATTTATAGTATAATAAATGTTTTTTTTGAGTAAATACTAACCTTATTTACATTCGTTTATAGGTGCAAATGTTTCTTCTACATTTTCTATTGGAGAAAAGGTATATCTTCTGTAACATGGAGTGAAGGTCGACGAGGGCTCCATATTCAACACAGAGCTTAGGCATAAATTGCATGGAAAGATGGTAAAGAAGGATGCATAGTGGTTAAAATTGGGAAGGTGTTAAAACATAATGCTTCTCTACCACATCCAACAAGATTTGAGCATACACTTGGGGGTGCATTAGAATCTTATGAAATTTGGCCAGAATCAAATTTGGAGCCTCACTGTCATGATCATGCCATAAATATTCCCCAAGATAGGGTTACATTCATATTTACAAAGGTTTCTCTTACACATCAATTCATGGGAACAAGCATGTGCATTGCCAAAGGAATGATAGTTAATGTCCGCGAGGGTGACATTGTTGAGGGTGAAACAGTAGGTGAAATGGATTTTGGTGTTTTCTAGAAGAGATAGATGGAAATTTTGAGATATGCATAATTGGGGATAATTCTATACACTGTTTGGTTAGATGGCCAATAAATAAGTTGTTGGACATCAAAGGTGTGATATTAAGGGTCAAGGAAAAGTTCAAGGAGCCACCCAAGGAAATGGTGATATGGGATGTTATAGAGGACACAAATCCATTAATCAAATGGGATGGGTATCTTTGTAATGAAAAAGATAGAAAATCAATTGATATGCATGTAACAAGGCCATATAAAAGGATTAAACGAGTTATGGCTACAAAAAAATTTGCAAAATGTCAGAAAAATAGATTAAGAGAATAGAATTTGACTTTTGGCAGCAGATGCATTTTGTAGAAATTATTGTCTTCAACATGTGGATAGGAAGGCCATTGCAGGTGCTAGAAGGGGTATGAGACAAATAAACACAAATTGTATTAGAGAATTTGTCTTGAATTCACTCATGTAAAACACAGTCATGTCAAAGGGCCATGGCCTACCACCTATTGCTAGAAATGTAAAGGACATGAGATTTAATGGGAATATTATTTGTAAGAAAGCATGGTATAAGATACATAAAATTCCTCAAAGCACATTCTATAACTACTAGCATTATTTCCAACATGGACAGATCAAATCTATTCATGGTAACATCAACACATGCAAAGCACAAGCTCACATAGTGGTAGCCATAGAAATATTGCACAAAATTGTAATGGATAATTCAGATTTTTCACCAAACCAAACATGTCAAGTTGAAGAAGATGGAACATCTACACCTTTAAGATTGCTTCCTTTGACTTACACACAAAATTATTTGTTAAAAGAGATCAATGAGGCTATTCAAAAGCTCAATTACCCATCAATATCACAACCAACAATGAGAAAGATCTGGAATCTAAGTTTTGAGATGTGGGATTTTCAAGGAACACCAACTTTAGTAAATGCAGTGAATGTATTATGTTGAAAGCACAAATGAAGTTAGCAACTACAAAAGAGTTGGAGGAAAAGGCACGAGGTAGGTTGAAGAAACATAACAATATTGTTATGTGTGGAAGATATCTCTATTATGCCCATAGAATTATTTCAGAGCGGTTTCAAAAGGAGTATTTGAGCATTATCCATGATAAAATGGACAAAACAAAGACTTCAATCCCAACGCTATGTGTCAAATCAAAATCTATTGTAGGAACAAATTTAGGTTTGTCATTGAGAGGTATCCTTACACATGGGCATAAGGCAAGAGGTTTTGGTCATTTCTCCCTACCATTTTTCCATATGGGATCACTATTTACTATTACATCCCTTGCAAAGTGCTTAAGGGACCTTAAAGACCCACAAACGGATATGTATGGTGATCTACTTTATGAAAGTGGAATTTCAAGAAACCCACTTACAAATGCATTACTTGACACCTCTATTTACTCAAAATGTCAAGGGTAAAAGGATGATTTTATATCTCATGGAGGTTTAAAAAGTCAAAATGTTGATTTTAAACCTCTTTTGCCACATTCGTTGTTAGAGTTGGACAATGCAACAATTGATAATAAGAATCGCTACCTTTTCATGTTTCTATCACTTTTAACTGCACTTAGTGTCTTCATCACTATTCAGGTTGGGTTCTTGCTTGTGGGGCACATTCATGAAGACATAGATGGAACCTATGGAAGAATGTCTTCCAACCTAAAAAGTAAAGATATTTACTCTTTACCTAAAATGATGGATACATATCGCATAATTGAAGAAAATCAAGTGTTTCCACCTACACTTATTGACAAGGTCTATGACTTCAAAAGTTTCCTTAATGGATACATCGAGGAGGGAAAAAATGCACTAGTTGGACATCTTAATATCCAATACTTCCAATTTCTTGTACTCATTGATGTTCCAGTACTAAGGTACGAAGAATCAATTAGAGATATTGAGTGGTCAGAACCAGTTGAGTTATGGAGTATAGATGATGAAGGTCGACATATAATTCCCATAGGGAAGCCATCTTTCTTAGCCTCCAAACAGAATGATGTCTATTTAAAAGAACTAAATGAAGGGATAACATCATACATAGAAATGTGGAAAGACACTATTAGGAATGAGGATTCACCAATTGTTACAGAGGAATAGAAAAATAAAGTAGTGTATTGGGAAAAATTTCTTGATACATTAGATGGAATCTATAATGATAATAGAATAATAGATGGAAGTGATTCATCTTTTGAGGATTTCTGGCACAAGACAAGGCACATTGTTGATGTTGATTGTAATGCACTCCAAGTAATCTCAAGTATTATGGATGGAGATTTTGATAATATGATAGATGAACCAATGTATGTTGGACCCAATTGCAACAAGCGAAAGCCAACATTCAATCCAATGATTGATGTTGAGAAAGGAAAGACGTTGCTAGTTAGATAAGGAAATAAGGATGCAGGAGAGATAATTTGGATGGAAAAATCCATCTCAGATATCTCTAGGGATAATGAAAGTGAGAATCTTCATGTAAAGCTTGACTGGTGGAAGCCTATGTCAGGGAAATACAATTGAAAATTTTTAGAGCAATATTGGGTACCAAATCCCAATGACACAGAACTTGGCTCTATTCCAATTAATACCATAGTGTGGGCATGGATGCCAAAGAAAGAACATTGCAAGAAGACCAAGATAAATAAATATGGTGTAGAACCCATTCTTGATCTACTTGACCAAATATCTTAAGAGTAGGTTTATATGATTCATGAATGTAATTTTTGTTTAAGGATCTAATAATATATATTCAGACACACTTTTCCATATTTGTTGTATATCAAATATTCTCTTCATATTCTTTTTGGAGGACTTTTATATTATTTAGTATTTCAATGTAATCACGTGTTATACAAATTACATGACAATGCCATAAAAAAATTTAAGTTTTCAAAGCTTTATTTGACCAACATGACTTCTCACCATATCAAATATGCATAATCAAATTCAATAATGCACTTAGAAACATCTTCTAAACTTGGTCTATTAAAACAACGATAGAGTACCTAATTAGTATTCTATTTAATATAAACCATTTAAACACTTAATGAATAAATGCTAGACACTTGATATAATGTTTGGGGTGAGTTTTCCTTAATTTTCCTTATTATAATTGATATTAATCAAATTCTCTATTTTGTTACACTCTAATTTATAACAAAAATATTTTGATCATTGAACAATACAACTAGAATTATAAAATATTTCCTCTTATAGATTTTGAAGTGGTGCTAACATTGTACTAGTATAATTAATTTGTACTCAACTTAGGAAAAGTAGTTAGTGTCAATTTAAAATGGTCAATAATAGTAATAAAAACAATATTAATATATTGTTAAATAATTTTGTAGGTAAGGCTTTTTTTACAAAATCTATTATTCACGAGTCAAATTTAATACATAAATATAAATGTTGATGATAATAAAAATAATGTAAGGAATCTAAGTTTTAGATGAATGTTAATATGTTCTTTTCAATATAATATCCTTAAACATTACAGGAATGAAAACTAAACATTTGTAATAAATATCTTAGTCAATTTTCTCTCTTTCTTGTTGTATTTGAAAATAATCAAATTGTACTACTTTGTTACTATTCTAATTCATGATTGATTTTGATAATTAAAATGATTAGTAATTGAGAGCAGAGGCTTATTTTATAGCCCAATATGGGGGGATGTGTAAGTTTATCTATCCGTTTGTGCCCCTTTAAAATAAAAATTATGTTCTAAATAGAAAAAATAAAATAAAAAATGAATATTTTGTGAAGTAATTAGAAGTAAAAAAAATGTGTGAATTAGATGTTTAAATCTTATACTTTTAAAAAATATTTCAACTAGAGATACAGAGAAACTATTTGAAGATTTATGTTAACTAATTTATGTCAATATCAACTTGATATATATCTATATATTAAAAAAAAAAAAATTATGGTTAAACTTTTTATTTGGTCGTATATATACTCGATTTAGCATTCAAAAATACAGTTTCAACAATTAAAAATAACACATTGTATCTTTCACTCTAAAAATGTTTGCATGTGAAGAAATTTAATCCCTACATCTGCACTTAAAATGCATCTATGATGGTATATATTGGATACATTACTATGATCATTTGTCATTAAACAACTTTATACTTAATATATAGCTCACATATTAATCTATTATTCATTAAGTAAGCCTCAACCAACTTCTTTTTTATGATAAAAGTACAAATAATAAATAAAAATAAATTATGCTAATACTCGCATTAACATTTAATTTGATCCTAAAAAAATATTTGCTCTTGAACCCTAAAATGGTGTAAACTTCCTACGATAGTAGGTAATGATGATGATGATAATGATGATTATCATCCACTAAGACCAAATACGGTATATAAGAAGGTAAAAATATATTACTAAATTTTATTTAGAATTTTATTATTATGCTCAAAAAGCATTAAAAGAAGTGTTTCAATATCATCATAATCTTGTTTAACAATCAAGAAGCTTGGTAGTGTCACAAATATTTTGAAGTTCTATTCCAATATGAGTATAAACTGGATGATCTATGATAGTTTTTTAATCTTCAACCATATTACTAGCGTTGCAAAGGTGATAGACTTTTAAATTGTGCTAACACTCTTTTAGTAATAATCATAAATTAACACATACATGATATTTACTATATCAGATTATAATTAAACAGGTTAATAATAGTAA
Source organism: Pinus tabuliformis (assembly GCA_031772625.1). Taxonomy (NCBI): domain Eukaryota; kingdom Viridiplantae; phylum Streptophyta; class Pinopsida; order Pinales; family Pinaceae; genus Pinus; species Pinus tabuliformis. Next base: position 800,368,142 of record CM062818.1, on the reverse strand, counting down.
CATACACGTCATTATTTTCATAAAATAACCTTAAAAAACTTATCTTTTAATATAAACCATAAAAAATATTAAAATAGATAATGTAAGGAATCCAAATTAAGATGTGAAAGATTTGCTTTTGCAAGTTTATATAAATTTGTTTTATAAATTTTATCATGATAATTTTTACACAAAAAATGGTGAATATCTACATTAAAATTAGTGAACTACGTGACTTTCTAATTCCTCATTTTGAAAAAAACTTAATCTAGTTAAAGTTCTAAATAATGGTATATATTGGACAGATTATTAAGATCATTTGTCATTAAATAGCTTTATACTTAATATATATCTTGCATATTAATCTATTGTTCATTAAGCAAACCTCAATCAACTTATTTATTAACATAAAAGTACAAATAATCATTTTAAATAAATTATGCTACTACTCACATTCAACATTTAATTTGATCCAAAAAATATTTTTCTCCTCAACTCTAAAATGGTGCAAACTTCCTACAATAGTATGTAATTATAAAGGTGATAATGATGATTATCAGCCACTAAGACCAAATATGGTATATAAGAAGTAAAAGGATATTACTGAAAATTATTTCGAATTTTATTGTTATGCTAAAAAAACATTAAAAGGAATTTTTCAAGATCATCATAATTTTGTTTAGTTAAACAATCAAGAAGGTTGGTAGCGTCACAAATATTTTGAAATTTAATTCCAATATGAGTATAAATTGGATTATGTATGAGAGTTTTTAATCTTCAACCATATTACTAGTGCTGCAAAGGTGATAGACTTTTAAATTGTGCCAACATTGTCTTAGTAATAATCATAACTTAACACATATATGATATTTACTATATCGGATTATAATTAAATGGGTTAATAATACTAACATACACATCATTATTTTCATAAAATAGCCTTAACAAACTTATCATTTAATATAAACCATAAAAGATATTAAAATAGATAATGTAAAGAATCCAGTTTAAGATGTGAAAGATTTGCTTTTGCAAGTTTGTATAAATTTTATCATCATAAATTTTACACAAAAAATGGTGAATATCTACATTAAAATTAGTGAACTAAGTGACTTTCTAATTCCTCATTTTGAAAAAAACTTAATCTAGTTAAAATTCTAAATAGTGGTATATATTTGTCATTAAATAACTTTATACTTAATATATATCTTTCATATTAATCTATTATTCATAAAGCGAGCCTCAATCAACTTCTTTATTAATATAAAAGTACAAATAATAAATAAAAATAAATTATGATACTACTCAAATTCAACATTTAATTTGATCCTAAATTTATTTTTCTCCTCAACTCTAAAATGGTGCAAACTTCCTACAATAGTATGTAATTATGATGGTGATAATGATGATTATCATCCACTAAGACCAAATATGGTATATAAGAAGGTAAAAAGATATTACTAAAAGTTATTTCGAATTTTATTGTTATGCTAAAAAAACATTAAAAGAAGTGTTTCAAGATCATCATAATTTTGTTTAGTTAAACAATCAAGAAGGTTGGTAGCGTCACAAATATTTTGAAATTTAATTCCAATATGAGTATAAACTAGATGATCTATGAGAGTTTTTTAATATTCAACCATATTACTAGTGTTGCAAAGGTGATAGACTTTTAAATTGTGCCAACACTATCTTAGTAATAATCGTAATTTAACACATACATGATATTTACTATATCAGATTATAATTAAATGGGTTAATAATAGTAACATATACATCATTATTTTCATAAAATAACCTTTAAAAACTTATATTTTAATGTAAACCATAAAAAATATTAAAATAGATAATGTAAGGATGTTATGAAATGAGCTCACAAAAATATAGAAAAGATAGATCAACGCCTTAGAAATAAGCCTCTTCGAGGGGGAAACCTCCTTTACATTACAGAAATGAACAATTCTTAGATGATTCAAATGACAAAACCTCCTTTCTATATATATGAGTCTAAGGGTTCACAATATAACCATGCCGACCTAACAATAATAATATAAAGGCACAAAAATGACAATAGAGGGATTCTATGGGGCACAATAATAACAATATGGGGACAATAGGGGCACAACAATAATAATAAGGGATACAACAACAATAGTAATGGAGGAATCACTAATATTATAAGTACCCAACATGCCCCTCTCCTTAAAAAAAGTGTTGTTCCCAACACTTGAGTAGTTCTGGATGCTTCTATATAAAATTCTCATCCTCCCATGTGGAATCTTCAACGGATAAGTTCTTCCACTTGATGAGATACTCTGAAATTGATCGATTTCATAGCTGTCGAGTTCTTGTTTCTGTGACTGCTTCCAGTTCCAATATATTTTTTCTTTCCTCATGAAGTTCTTCCAATATTGTTTGAACTGGTAGCTTGTTACCTATAACCTTCTTTAAACATGAAACATGGAAAACTAGGTGCACTCAAGAAGCCGCAGGAAGCTCCAATTTGTATGCCATAGTACCAATCTTTTGCAACACCTTCTATGGACCATAATACTTTGGTGATAATTTATTATCATTATTATCTTGATTGAGAGACATTCGTTTATATCGCTGTAGCTGTAGGAATACCTAGTCACCTACATCAAAACTTCTTTCACCGCGATGCTGATCTGCTTGTTGTTTCATTCTATTCTACACCAACGTGAGGTTATCCTTTAAGAATTGGAGAACTTGTTATTGATGCTTTATGTTATGTTCCACTGCTTGAACCTTAGAATTTTCTCTTAAATATGATGTGATGGATGGTGGATGATATCCATAAAGTGTCATAACTGGGGTCATTTTTGCTATAGTATGGAAGGAAGTGTTATACCACCATTCAGCTGGAGGCAACCATTTGACCCATTGTGTCTGTTTATTAGATACAAAGCAATGAATATATCCTTCCAAACATTTGTTTACTATCTCAATTTTCCCATCAGATTTAGGATGATAAGATGAGCTATGAGCTAACTGAGTACCGAGACAAGAAAATAATTCTGTCCAAAAATTTCTAGTGAAAATGGGATCTCTATTGCTTACAATAATCTTTGGGTTTCCATGTATCTTTTGAATTGTTTCCATAAATGCAGTAGAAACTTTACTGGCTTTAAATGGATATGATAATGCACAAAAGTGTGCATGCTTGGTAAGTCTGTCAACTACCATCATCATGGCACTCCTTCCTTCGGACTTGGGTAAGTCTATGATAAAATCCATTGAAACATCCTTCCAATGTTGGCATGGAATGGATAAAGGTTGTAATAGACCTGGGGTCTTAATTGTTTCAACTTTATTTTGTTGGCAAAAGAACCATTCTGCCACAAACTTTTGAATATCTGATTTAAGGAAATCCCAAAAAAATTCCTTCTTAACCCTGTGGTAAGTTTTTCAATATCCTGAATGCCCTCCTTAGGGAGAACTATGCAATTCCATAAGAATCTTTTGTTTGAGTTGGGAATTATTACATAGGAATAGGCGACCTTTGTACCATAATGAATCATTTTTCCAGCTAAATGTATCAGATGTACTGGAATCTTGTTGTAAATTTCGAATGAGTGCCCACACTTCTTCGTCATTCTTCCATTCCTCCCTTGATTCGTTTATCCAATCTGGTTGGATAATAGAAATGGTGCACAACAATGCTTCCACATCCTCATCTTTTCTTGAGAGTGCATCTGCCACATCATTTTGCTTCCCTTTTTTGTTCCTCTTCAGAGGATAATCTTTGTTCTAAAAAGTATTTAAGACTATCATGATCTATTTTTACCTTGAAGTGTCTTCCCATTAGGTAGGGTCGCCATTTCTTAAGTGCATGTAGTATTGCCAGCATTTCCTTCTCATAAATAGCTTTGTGTAAATACTTTCCCTTGATTGGATGACTTTCAAAAGCAATGGGTCTTTCATCTTGCATTAAAACAACACAAATTCCATTTCCTGAAGCATCACATTCCACAATAAAGGTTTTTGTGAAGTCCAGTGTAGCTAAGACCGGTGCTTGGCACATTGCCTCTTTAAGGTGTTCGAAGGCCTTTTCTTCTTTTGGAGTCCATGAAAATGCATCTTTCTTCAATAATGTTGTTAGAGGTGTTACTATTCTCCCATAATTCTTAACAAACTTGCGATAATACCCTGTCAACCTGAGAAATCCTTGCAGATGCTTTATGGATGTGGGAATTTTCCATTCCATAATGGCTTTAATTTTGCTAGGGTCTATCTTAACACCTTCATGAGATACAATATGACCCAGATATTCCGCCTCTTGTACTCCAAAGAAACATTTGGAGCTTTTTGCATATAATTGTTTCTCCTCCAATAGTTTGAGCACCCTGTCAACATGTTCAACATGATCCTTCCAAGACTTGTTGTAGATTAGTATATCATCAAAAAATACTAACACAAATTTTCTAAGGAAGGGCTTGAAAATGGAATTCATCAAACCTTGAAATGTAGAAGGTGCATTGGTAAGGCCAAAAGGCATGACCAAAAATTCATAATGACCCTCATGAGTTCTAAATGTTGTTTTCGGAATGTCTTCAGTCTTCATTTTTATTTGATGATATCTTGAACGAAGATCCAACTTGGTGAAGTAAATTGATCCATGCAATTCATCCAATAATTCATCAATGACAGGAATGGGAAATTTATCTTTAATAGTGATCTTGTTGAGCTCCCTATAATCAGACACATGCGCCATGATCCATCCTCCTTGTGCACCAATACTATTGGAGTAGAGAAAGAACTTTGACTAGGTTGAATTATACCAGGCTCTAGCATTTCTCCAACCATACATTCAATTTCACTCTTTTGGGCATAGGGATATCTGTACAGCCTGATGATTGGAGGAACACTTCCTGGAATCAAATGAATAACATGATCATGATCACGAATAGGTGGGAGACCTTTGGGAGTCTCAAATACCTTGGAATGATTGTCCAAGACTTTTTGGAGATCTGGAGAAATAGATGGTTTCGATGTGGGAACCTCTAGCGAACATAATTGTGCTATTACACCTCGTTGTTCCTTCTTTAGAAGATTTGTCATACTGTTATAGCTGATTACCTTTCCCATTTTCCCTGCAGTATCCCTTAATTCAACTTCCTTTCCTTCTGTAGAAAATTTCATGAAAAGTTCTTGAAAATTAAAAGTTATTGTACACAAGGATTGTAGCCATTGGACTCCTAGTACAACATCAGCACCACCCATTGGAATGGAAAGCATTGGGCTATTCAATACATACTCTCCCATGGATAGCTTGATATTATGGCGCTTTCTAGAGCAATTTATGGTTCCTCCACTTGCAACCATCACTTGACACTTTGGTCCTGGATATAGGAAGCAATTCAATTCCTTTGCTATCTTATAAGGAATAAAATTATGGGTACTTCCCGAATCAATCAACATTATTACCTTTTTCTTCTTGATATGTCCTTTTATCTTGATAGTTTGAGGAGTGGTAATTCTAGCCAATGCATTACAAGATATGGTCGGATTCATTTCTTCTTTATCTAGGGTTTGTTCATACACTATATCCTCTTCTTTTGACATTTCTTGTTCCTTTTCTTCATCCTCTTCACAATCTATGTAGAATAATTTATTCTTAGTGAAATTACGACCTTTATTGTATTTGCTATCACAACTGTAACAAAGCCCTTTTGCTATTTATTCTTCCAATTTTTGTGGTGTCAACTTGTAGGTTATGGAAGGCTAGGGGTCACAACACTTCCATATTTATAGTTTTGAGTGGTAGGCTTTTTTGTTGCCATAATTTTGCTTTCCATTTTTCTTGCTAACCTGAATGCCTTCTCCAATGAATCAAGTTCCCAAAGGCAAACCTCATGTTGTGTATTATCCTTTAAAGTCCCTATGAACACATCAATCATGTGCTCCTCTGGAATATCTTTTACCCTTATGTTCAATTTTTGGAAGTCCTCAATGTGCTCCATCATTGAACCCATTTGTTTGAGATTTATCAATTGGCTAAAAAATGTGTTACTTTTTGTATCCTCATAATGTGTTATCATTTCTTCCATAAAAATTGCCCAAGTGACAATTTTTTTACAAGAGAAAAGCCATCGATACCATACAAACTGATCTGTTTCCAAATATAAAGTTGAAATACATACCTTTTGTGTGTTTTGCACATTATGGAGATCAAAAAATTACTCCATCTGTTATCCATGTTCTGGGATGCTTGCCATCAAACTTCCTCATATCAATTTTTGGAACATGGTGGGTCTTCAATCCAACATTAGAGTCTATGAAATCATGATTAACATTTATTTTGTTCTCATCTGAATTTCCTTTACTACCCTTTCACCATTAGCACCATTTCTTGTAGCAACTTATTCAAATTTATCCTCAATTCTTCCATCTTATCATCCATGCCATTCATCTTAGCATCCATGCCATTCATCCTAGTTTCCATCTTAGCATCCATGTCATTCATATTAGCTTCCATGCCATCCATCTTAGCTTCCACGCCATTCATCTCAACTTGCAAGCCATTCATATTAGCTTCCATGCCATTCATATTAACTTTCATGCCATTCATATTAGCTTCCACGCCATTCATCTTGGCTTCATTTACCTTTAGTGAGAGTGAAATTTGTTGTACTTGGTCTTGTAATTTTGATATATCATGTTGCATTTCTTCCTCTTCTTCATAAGTCATGCTAGAGATTTCAGGTTACTTACTAGGTGTTTCCATTTTCTTTCTTCAGAGCATTAATTAATGCTAATAATTCTTCACTATTCCCTTTGAATTCCTTCAAAGTAATTTTTCAAACCAAACTTATGCAAAATTAAAAAAAACTACACACCTTTTCTTCACTTTGTAAGAGCTCGTTATTGAATCTATTGTATCTTGTAACTGCAGATCTCGAATATCTGAAATCTCATCTTGCAGTATCCCTTTGAGTCCTGTTTCTAACCCCGCAAGTCTGGTCAAGATTGGATTCTCCAAGGAAGAGTTATGTCAAATCTCCCACGGTGACCTGATTATAGACTAGTTTAGTAGAGAAAACTCATATGACATTCTTCATGTCACTGTTTCGACCTTAGTACCTAAACCTAATACACGGAAAACTATAGGTCGTCCTCTTTCTAAAACTTCTTATGAAATTTCAATATGATGCTCAAAACAAAAGTTATGACGATTTTCCCTAGGTCAACTATTTGAAATGTAATTCGTGAGTCTGAAAAAACCCTAACTTCCTCAGATCATATCTCCACAAATATAGCGAGACAAGCTCTGAAATTTGGATCCAAAGTTCAGAATGATTTCATCTCAAATGGGCTTTTTTTATAGCTTCTGAAACATCGCAGAAAAAAGGTTATAGCGAAAATTCCACGATGACCTGTTTGGCGCAGTGAAACCCTAGAATCCAACGCTCTAATACCAAATGTTGTGAAACCAGCTCGCAAAAAGATAGAAAAGATAGATCAATGCCTTAGGAATAAGCCTCTTCGAGGGGGAAACTTCCTTTACATTACACAAATGGACAATTATTAGATAATTCAAATGACAAAACCTCCTTTCTATATATAGGAGTCTAAGGGGTCAAAATATAACTAAGCCGACCTAACAATAATAATATAAAGGCACAAAAATAACAGTAGAGGGATTCTATGGGGCACAATAATAACAATATGGCGAAAATAGGGGCACGGAAATAATAATAAGGGATACAACAACAATAGTAATGGGGGAATCACTAATATTATAGGGATCCAACAAAGGAATCCAAGATTAAGATGTGAATGATTTGCTTTAGCAAGTTTATATAAATTTGTTTTGGAATGTTTATCATGATAATTTTTACACAAAAAATGGTGAATGTCTACATTAAAATTAGTGAACAAAGTGACTTTATAATTCCTCATTTTGAAAAAACTTAATCTAGTTAAAGTTCTAAATTCTAGATCCACTGAATGCTTCCAAATTTAGTGAAATATGTGCTATAATTGGTAACATATAATTCTATTTTATTTATTCATCACAACTTTACTATTTAAAATTTATGCCCATGATCAATTTTGGGTCGATGTTTCGAATCAACCAATGTCATCAATTATCAAGAAGAATATGAGAAATTTGATCTATCCAGGGGATTAAATAATGTAGAGATGAAAAAGTGTAAGAACTCCAATGGATGAACCCATAGCATTCAAAAAACAAAAACAAAAAAACATTAGAGAAAGTGAGAAGACATAAAACATTGCCTCCTCAAATAAATAAACCCTAAAATATTATAATAGTTTATAACATATACATATTTATTAAGATTTAGTATTTATTAAATTTAATAAATATTATATATTAATTAATATAAAGTTAAGAAATATAATCATTATTGTATGAACATTAGGAACAAAATTCAAAATAATAAGAAATACTATAAACTGAATATTTATCAAACTATTGACATCGTATACAAATATAATATATTATATTAATTGCTCTAAATTAAAAATATATATACTTATTAATATAATGATAACGTAACAGGAAAAATATTAAGATAGGGACATATAGTGAAACACGCACAAAAAAAAAAAAATCATCATAATAAATATAGGCATAGTTTAACTTATAGACGAAATGAGATTTCAACTGGAATTTAACAATAAAATCTCGAGTAAGATTGTTATCTTTTGTTATTTAAAATATATTTTTGAATGCATAAATGGATTCAACACAGTAAAAAAACCATTGGGACACTCGAAATCTAGAAATTAAACAACTTAATCTCATGTTATTAAAAATCTCTAGAGGATTTTGATTAAAATTAAGGAGAAAAATGCTTTGAAAAAATGTCATTTCGTCTATAAGTTAGACTACACCATAAATATATATTATCTTCTATATATATATATATATATATAATATTAAAAATACATCCATATTATATTCTTAATATTCATATGTATAAAACTTAAAAATATATATTATATTCTATATTTTCTTATTTTATATGTATAGATCCTATTCTGTATGGGTATTATATAAAAATATATCTTAAGTTATATGTATATGTATATTATATATTACAAAGATATCTTATAGTCTATATATTTATATGTATAAAACTATATATTATATTTTATATGTATAAAAGAAATGTCATCTATAAAAATAACAACCTTTCACTTTTTTAGGATCCATGGAGTCCTCGACAGACCTGAGGGAAATTTGAATGGTGTTAAGAAATTTGAAGGTGGTAGAGACCTTATTCTTCTTAAGAATGTGTGCGATCTACATTTGAAAGATTAGCAGCTCCATCAAAAAATGATTTAGGAGCACACAACCGACATCAAACACAGTCGGTCCTGCTCTTCATCTTTAGTCGAGCATGCTTGATCTAGGTGGATATTTGTGGCCACCCACCTATTCCACTTGGACTGCCACCATTGTTTCCTTTAGTTTTTCAGTTTCCTTAATTGTAGCACAATTTACTTTTTTTTGCAGTTTTTTGGGCCTTGAACTTTCAGAGCCGTTTTGAGGCCCTAAACGATGTTTTTTGGGAAGACCACCAGTGGCCACTACATGATCTTAACTCAATATTCATTGATAGCAGTTGTATTCCTCGGATATATCTTTCTAACGAGGAATTGTGTGCGTAAAATGGAGATCGTATGCCAAAGTTACGACCCGAGGAGGTTGATGTACCAACTTACCCCAACGGGGCCCATAGTTTGCCGTTTCATCTCCTAAGGTTAGGTTTTTTGATGTTTACGTTTTTCCATTGTTTCTCAATAATAAATAGGCCTTCAAGCCTCATTGTAACATAGTTCATAGGAAGCTAGCTACCACATCTCTCCTCAAAGATAAGTTACCATCGTTAGAGTTAGTCTTATTGCTATTCTTTTTATAAGCATATTTCAGTCTCTGATATTAATGAAATAAAGTGTTATTTCTATTGCATCTATATATTTATGATTATATCTATAATGTGTTGCATTCCTGTTTAAATTCATATTAGTGGTATTAGAGCGTTTTTCCTTTCTCTGTTTTTTCTTTAAATTTCCCCAAGAAGGTTGGTATAAGGAGTTAGGGCTTGAACTGGTCAAACCTTTGCAAGGCCAGCCTCACAAATCTCGATGACCTCCAATGGGGGACGAAAGGAAAGATGAGGGAGTAGGAGATCCTATAAAAATATTGCTCGAGAAGGCCCTCAATAAAAATACGGAACGTGATGATGGATAATTTTGCCTGGATGCTTCAATGGCTACCCACCAGCGGCACATCCAAATCTAGTACCCACTCTGGAGACGCCACTCCTTTTAAGGTACAATTAAAATTTCATGTTCCCATTTTTGAGGGCCAAATAGATGAAGATGCTGTAGATAACTGGCTAAATTTGCTAGAAGTATATTTTTCTGCTCATGATTTTTCTAGCAAGGAAAATATCACTTTTTCTCTTCTCAAAAACCTCCGATGTCAAGGACTAGTGGCAAATCTACTTTGAGTAGAAGGATGAATGTACGTCCTCACTATTTTCAGAAGCACCCCCTTGGAATTCATTTCGGGATGCCATCAAGGAGCAGTACTACCTTGTCAGTAGGTATGAGGATAAATACATAAAGTGGACCATGTTGTAACAAGGAAGGGACCAAGACATGTCAAAGTTTACCAATATTTTTCATACCCTTTGCATGAAGTTGGGTATCAAGGATTCTAAGAAACATCTAGTACTCAAGTACTCTTGCTGCCTACATGAGTACATCTAGGATGAGATCGTGTTCCTGGACATCTCCCTGCTCGACATGACGTACCAATACACTGTCAATATCGAGCAGAAGCTTAAACAGAAAAAGTGAGACTTTGGATCTATGAATCCAAAGCAAGGGAAAGGTGCCCGCAAACTGTAGAACAGAGGAAAAATCCAAGGTGGGGTGGCACAAGACAACTCACTAAGGCCGCAAGAAAAGAAAAACTCCACGAAGCTGAAGAAGGACACGAGAAAGTGGTGTGAGTTCCATAAGAGCTCCATTCGTAACATAAGTGAGTGTCAAGCCAAGCAGTCACTGGTGGTCGAGTTGAGGGCTTAGGAATGAGATGAATCTTTCGAATCTGAGTCAAAACTTGGCAAGGGGAATGGAAAAGTGAAGAAGATTATTGATGTGGAGCCCAATGCCATCATTTCCACCATGAAGATACAAAAGGAGGAACTCGAAGATCCAGAGGAGGAGGAGCTCCTATTCCACTCCTAGATGTGGGTAAAGGGTTACTCGCTACAGTTCATTGTCGATAGCAAGAGCCAAAAGAACCCCATTTTAGCAGGGTTAGTGAAGTAGCTAGGCATACTGACCATAGCACACTCACAACCATACACCATTGGGTGGCTTCACTGAGGACGAGAAACGTTTATGATGTATAATTAGGCCAACCATACTTATGGAAGTGACATGATGTGTATGATTCAAAGCCTCATGTTGTTATTGTTATCTTGGGAAATAATTTGTATAAGATATCGGAGGTAGCACCACCTACCGCTCTCTCTTTGGTTGCTGCAAAACAATGCAGTAAGCTCATTTCCAAAACATAGAAATTTGTTTTCTTGATGATACACCCTTAGGGAAAGAAGAAGACGGTGTCCACGACCACTAGACAGGGCCCCTCCACACGACAACAACTGATGGACAAGGTTGTTGTGGAGTACGAGGACATCTTCACCTCCCCAGCAAGGGTGCCTTCGTATTGTCAGGTCAAGCACTCCATCGATCTGACCCCATGTGTGTTGTTGCCCAATGGACCAATCTATCAGTGTTCTATTATGGAGAATGACAAAGTCAAGAGGTAGATTCAGGAGCTTCTATAGAAAGGTCACATCCAACCGAGTTCATCGCCCAGTGGGAGCCCGATCATGTTGGTACAGAAGAAGGATGGGACTTGGAGACTCTGTATTAACTACTGGGCATTGAACAAGATCACTATCCGGAATAGGTACTCGATCCGACGGATTGATGACCTTCTAGACCAACTCAAGGAGTATTTTTTTCAAAAAGATTGACTTGAAGTCTGGATATCACCTGGTACCAATAAAACCTTCTGATGTGTGGAAGACTACCTTAAAAGCCAAGGAGGGACTTTTTGAATGGCTAGTTATGCATTTCGGGTTAATGAATGCTCCTGAAACCTTCATGAGGTTTATGGATGACATCTTGTAGCCATTCACCAACTCATTTGTAGTCGTATACTTGGATGACATCCTGATCTTTAGCCGGAGTTGGAAACAACACCTCCACCACATCCGACAGGTTCTCCAAACACTGCAGCAACATAAGTTGTGTTCCAATTTGGAGAAATTCACTTTTGGCATGACCCAAGTTCAGTATCTGGGATACATTATTAATGAACAGGGGGTGCACGTGGATCCAGAAAAGATAGTAGTCATTTTGGATTGGCCAGCCCCAACCACTCTAACAAAGCTCCGAAACTTTTTGGGTCTTGCTAATTTATACCATAGATTCATGTTGGGGTTCTCCCATATCACTTGGCCCTTGAGTCAAGTCACCACGGGAGGAGCAAAAGAAAAATTATTTTGGTCTGAATCTCAACAGAAGGCATTTGCAGAGCTAAAACATTGCCTCTGCTCTGCACCAACCATACTTGCAACAACCATTTGAGATCGAGACAGATGCCTCTAACTATACTAATGGGGCAGTCCTTGCTCAACAGGGGCATCTAGTGGCATATCGCAGTGAGACACTTTCAGACACAGTCCAAGTGTATCCTACTTATGACAAAGAAATGTATTCCATTTTTTAGGCCTACCGATAACGGAAGCATTACATTTTGGGGAAGGAAATGGTGATCCACGCAGACCACCAACCCTTGCAGTTCATACAGACACAAGGGAAATTGCATAGTGATCACCATCAAAAGTGGTCCATGTACGTGCAACGGTTCCATTTGAATATCAAGTACAAGAAGGACAACACCAATAATGCTGCATACTACCTTAGCCAACCATCTATCATGGTGATAACCACCATGCTCGACTCTTGTGGGCACGAGACTTCTCATTGGCCACTTCTCTACAAAGTTGACCCAGAATTCAACCATACATACCAAAATATCTTAGAGGGCCATAAATTTCTAGATTTTTGCCTCCATGATGCATTATTATGCCGCCTAAGACACCTTTGTGTTCCTTCAAGAGAGTGTGCCAAGATGATTTGGGAAGCGCACTACAGTCAGGTTGCTGGGCATTTTAGCGTCAAGAAAATAGTGGCAGTACTGCAAAAGTATTTCCATAGGCCGAATCTTCCATAGAATGTTGAGAAGTACGTCAAATCCAGCATAGCCTGTGCCATTTCCAAAACAACCATCAAGAAGCAAGGCGTATATACTCCACTACCTACCCCTAGTCGACCTTGGGAATCCATCTCCATGGATTACATGTTGGGCCTTCCTTCTACTAAGCATGGAAATGATTGTGTTTTTGTGATTGTCGATAGATTCTCGAAGATGGCCATTATCGGATCCTGCAAGAAGAATATCGCAATAGAAGCCAATGCTAAACTCTTCTTTGAAAGAGTGTGGGTACACTTTTGGATCCCACATACTATCATCTCAGATCGGGCTAACTGGTTCCTTATTAAATTTTGGTCCAGTCTCTAGTCGATGCTAGATACCAAGCTCACTAAGTCCACAACTTTCCATCCCCAAACTGATGGCTAGACAGAGGTCATCAACATGATGATCATACACATTATGCACATGTACAAATCAAAGCATCCACGCACATGGGATGAGAGCCTCCCCTATTTCCAGCACAGCTATAACCGATCTCTCCACAGCCCGACTGGCCACAACCCTTTCCAAGTGGGCTTGCGATTCTAGCCACTATATCCCATTGATGTGGTCATACCATTTGCAGCTACTCAGGTAGATTCGGCTCATGTCCAGTAGGAAGGTGACAAGGAAAATAGCTTCATTGAGCACATTTAGCACATCTTCCAAAAGGTCCATGACATATTGGATAGAGCCAGTGCTAACTACAAGTAATGACATGATTAACATAGGGTGCCACACAAGTTCTAGGTGGGCGACAAAGTTTGGTTATATTTGCAGAAGGGGGGCCTCATTGGGCCCCACCGCAAGTTTCATCCGCTCTGATATGGGTCATACATCATCACCAAGGGAGTAGGGGATAATGCCTTCGAACACAATATTCCACCATTCCTTGTTCTGCACCCAGTGTTCAATGTGGACCACCTTCAACCCTACTTTCCACCATTATTGGAGACATCAGACATTGCATAACAACTCACGCCAGCATAGTTAAACCTAGATTGCATGGAACCAGCCAAAACTGATGGGATCATGGACACACAGATCAAGAACACCCGAAGACAAAGGATCCAACTATATCAAGCTGTCAAAGCAGGCCAACTCCTTCACCAAGGCAAGTGGCTCACGAGAGAGAAAGTATAGAAAAAGTTTCCTCATCCCATCGAGGAACTCAATGCAATGGGGACCATTGCTTCCTTAGGGGAGAGGAATGATCCAGGTGGATATTGGTGGCCACCCTCTTATTCCACTTGGACCCCCACCATTGTTTCCTTCAATTTTTTAGTTTCCTTAATTGTAGCACAATTTACTATTTTGGCAGTTTTTTAGGTCCTAAATGATGTTTTTTGGGAAAACCACTAATGGTGGATAGATATTTCTAATAAGGTATTGTGTTTGTTAAATGGAGATTGCATGCCAAAGTTATGACCCTAGGAAGTTGATGTACCAACTTACCCCAACGGGGCCCATAGTTTGGCGTTTCATCTCCTAGGGTCAGGTTTTTGGATGTTTAGGGTTTTCCATTATTTATCAATAATAAATAGGCCTTCAAGCCCCATTGTAACATAGTTCAGAGACATGTAGCTGCCACATCTCTTCTGAGAGAGAAGATACCATCACCCGAGCTAGTCTTATTGCCATTTTGTTTGTAAGCATATTTCAGTATCTCATATTAATGAAATGAAGTGTTATTTCTATGGCATCTATATATTTATGCTCATATCTATCATCTATTGCATTGCTGTTTAAATTTGGATCAATGCCGAGATAAATAAACACCACACATATATAAGAAGTTGTAGGTCATTGCCAAGATTGATCAATTCCACCATAGGAGGTTTAGGAAAGCCATTAAAATTGAGAAGCAAATAAATATTCTTAATATGGTTAATAGTTAAAAAATAAGCATTAGTTGGCTTCTTACCCTTGCTTCTTAAGTTTCTTTGTTTTGGCCTCCCATTCTTTTCTTATTTTTTTCTTTATATTTCTCTTTGAAGTATCACTTTTTTTTTTCATTTTGTCTTGTTTCATCCTTTATTTATTTATTCTTACTTATCTACTTTTATAAATGAAGCTCTCTATTCATTATACATTGTATTTCTCTAGTGTTTATTGTTGGAGCATTTATCGATTATTTTGATTTTTGATTTTAATATTTTTTTTAGATAACATTTCTTTTATACCTATAAAATATAGCATATAGTTTTATACATATATATTTGTAATATATAATATACTTATACATATGATATAAGATATAATTTTAATAAATAATATGCCCATACACAAAATATATATATATATACTCATGTTTTATTTTATTTTTTCCTCTTGCACCATAGGTCCATATCTGAACCTTTTTCACTTAATATTAATATAACATATTATATTTATTAACGAGATCAATAGTTTAATAAATATTGAATTTATATTTTCTCATTATTTTGACTTTTAATCCTAATGGTCATATATTAACGATTATATTTCTTAAATCTATATTAATTAATATATAATTTTTATTAAAATTAATAAATATGAAATGTATACGTTATAAACTATTATAATATTTTAGGTTATTTTTTATTTGAAGAGGTGATATATTATGGTTTTCTCTTTTTTTTTAACATTTTGTTTTGGCTTTCTTGAACATTATGGATTTGTCTTTTGGAGTTCTTACACCTCATTTTTTAATTTCTACATTATTTAATCTCTTGTATAGATCAGATTCCTCATTATTGTTTCAATGGTGAACCACATTGGTTGGTTTAAAACGTTAACTCAAAATTGCTTGTTTTGATTAATCGAGAAGTATTATTTTAAAACATTATGAATCACAAAAGAATGGAGTTAGAGATTTACATCCATGTCTAAATAGCTAGGTGTCTTTGCGAGCATGATTATAAATTTATTATCAAGGAGACTTGTTACACAAGCCTATGGAAATTACCAAATGAACCATACTATCATTTCTCACTTTATATTTGGTGTATATATAAATAACATTGAAAATATATTTTGAGTGGAAATTTTCAAATCTAATAAGTTATTCCAATTAAATGATTAGGGTGAATTTAAACTGAATACAATTTGTGTTGCATGTATCGAAGTCATAATATGCATTAGCTTCTTCCAATATATAAACTACTCATATTTCTTCATGCTTTTGCAATATTGCATAAGCAGTCACATGATACATATCCTTTTACTTCGGCATGTGATTTACCTCCACAAGTAGTTTATTTCTACACAGAATTTTCCTTTACACATGCCTTGCTTCCACACAATGTTTAACTCTATATATCCTTTTGATGCACAACAATTTCCACATCTGCAAACTTCTTAGTATTAATTTCAATGTTGCAAACCACTTCTTCCACATAGACAATATTCCACACAATTTTGTTTTTGTAATTTTTTCCTTTCTCGCATGCTTTCCTCCTCAATGTTATCAACTGCTTTTATGCTACTTGTTATTATTACTAATATTTTGTGGTATAATATTAATCATTGTATGATGGTTTTTTACACCTTAAAAATTGGGTTTAGTACCCCATGTTTTTCATCCATATGTCATGTTTCTTCTTCCATGTTTTTAGATCCATGGAGTCTATCAAAAAATTTTGTAGCTAGGTGATTATGTTATATTGTGTTTGTTTGTGCAATAATTTTTTTTTCATTGTGTTATTGTTCTATCAAATTTCTAAACCCTAGGATTGCTAAAACAAAATTAGAAATCACTTTTAACTCTGCACATAGTTTATTTCTAAATAGAGTTTACCTTCACACGTGCCTTGGTTTCACACTTTCTTTAACTACATACATCCTTCTGCTGCACAAATAACATTGGAAATATTTATGAGTGGAACTTATCAAATTTAATAAGTTCTTCCATTTAGATAATTAACATGAATTTAAACCAAATTTAATGCTTTCGACTTATGTTTATGTTGCATGCTTCCAAGTCATAAAATGCATTAATTTATTCTACTATATAAAATATTCAGAGCTATTAATGCTTCTACAGTATTGCAGAAGTAGTTAAATGATACTTACTCTTTTGACTTTTCACATACTTTACCTTTTTATAAACTTTATTTTTTCGTAGACTCATCCTTTGAACATGCCTGGCTTTCACACAGTTTTTAACTTCATACATCTTTCTACGGCAAAATGCTTCCCTTCCCCACACATTCCTGCTTCTACACATCCACATACACTTCCAATTTTGCACACTTCTTCCATACATCTTGACCCTACACAACACTTCTTTCCAATAGGAACTTACTTCGCACAATTACTTTCCTGCATTCTTCCTTTCTTGCATGCTTTCTTACTGAATATTATCAACTACTTCTACGCAACCTGTTATCATTACAAAGATTTCCTAGTATGATATTTGTCACTTTTTGATGGCTTTTTACACCCATACTAATGTTCGTTTAGTTAACTTTGAGGTGATAATGAAAAATTTCATCACTTCCTGGTGGTAAGTCACAATAAGATATGGTGGTTCGCTATTTGTGCACCATTGAGATAGAGTATATTCCCCACTAGATTTCTATTTTAATCCTTAAAAGAAGGTTGTGATTAAAAGAAGTAAAAATTGAAAAGGAAGCCATAAAGGTTCCTAAGAAAATCGTTTGGATGACCCTCAATTAAGTTAAAAGAAAAGAGTCCAAGAATTGGCTCACTCCATTGGAGCCAATGCAAATGCCAATATGTTCCATGTCATGATATTGGTGAAAAGTATTGATGAAAAATATGCTAAAATCCTACAATTGGAGAAACAATTATCAAAGAAAGAAGAACAATTGAGACAAGAAAAGAGTGAATGTGAACAATAATGCATGAAAAATTAAAAGATGAAATCAACATACTTCAATATGAATTTTATGTTTTAGATCATAGGAAGGATCCTAAATTGGTTTGAACTTCAATTGAAAATTCAAGAAATAGTAAACAATGTAGTTTAGCTAGAAATGTTTAATGCATACAAGGTTGCCCACCCTCATGAAGGTGGGGGTGGGAGAGTTAATATGCAATACAATGGATTCAACTAAATAGCCATCTACAATTGATTTGAGTTAAGGGCATCTTTTCCTCTCAATGTCAATTCCTACGAATCTAGTTATTTATGTGCCAAAGAAGAATTAAAAATTGATTAAAATTATATTAAAGGAGTGAGTTATGTTATTGTCATCCCATGAAGTAGGGGCTTTTTTATTAATTATTCACCATGAGGATTTATACTTTTCGTGTTAAGAATAAAGGATGTGCAAGAAAAGGGTATGCCTGGGAGAACTTTTATTCCCCACACATACTTAACTCCATACATCTATTGTTATGCACAACTACTTCCACAATAAGATATTTTCCAAAAAATGCCACTCTAAAAAATATTTTATATATAGGTTTAGTTAAAGTTTTCAAATTCATAATTTTTTTTTTTCATATTGTTTTTCTTTATATAAATTTATACAACACGGGTAATAGATGGATTATTCAATGAAATGCTCAATACGAAACATAGTAGAAGGAAAAAAGTAGAAAACTAACTAAGTTGATTGCATCGAAAAACATACAGGAAAGAAGCGGCCCCAATCTATCCATTTCACTATGATGCAAAAAAAAAATAGTTTTCGAAGCCTACAAATCTCACTTGCAGACTTTTGAAAACCTAGTAAAAATTGCACAACAAATTTATACTCCAATAACACAATTTATGATGCAGTAGTTTGAAATACTCAACTAGAGTTAGATGGTTCAGAGGACAAGTCATTGGAAGCTGATACACTGATAAACAAGGCATAAGAACACTGACAAGGACATCAAAGTCAAATAAAAAGGATGCAAAGAATTGACCTGGATTCCATTTGGAAAAAAATTGGTCAAACGATAGAGTTATTTAATATTGACCAAATTAATTAGTCAAAAAATAACACAAAAATTGCAAGTTATACAAGAATACGTATACAAATTCCAGGTCAATTTC
This sequence comes from Pinus tabuliformis, assembly GCA_031772625.1. Taxonomy (NCBI): domain Eukaryota; kingdom Viridiplantae; phylum Streptophyta; class Pinopsida; order Pinales; family Pinaceae; genus Pinus; species Pinus tabuliformis. Next base: position 800,348,832 of record CM062818.1, on the reverse strand, counting down.
CAACTCGACGCTCCTTCATATCTTGCATATCTTCTAAATATTTGTTCTGGATGGAATTTATCTAATCGTGCTTCTCATGGCATTACTATGGAGCAAATATTTATCCAATAACACAATTTATGATACAGTAGTTTGAAATACTCAACTAGAGTTACATGGTTCAGAGGACAAGTCACTGGAAGCTGATACACTGATAAACTGATAAACAAGGCATAAGAACACTGACAAGGACATCAAAGTAAAAAAAAAAAGATGCAAAGAATTGACCTGGATTCCATTTGGAAAAAAATTGGTCAAACGATAGAGTTATTTAATATTGACCAAATTAATTAGTCAAAAAATAACACAAAAATTGCAAGTTATACAAGAATACGTATACAAATTCCAGGTCAATTTCCAACTCGATGCTCCTTCATATCTTGCATATCTTCTAAATATTTGTTCTGGATGGAATTTATCTAATCGTGCTTCTCATGGCATTACTATGGAGCAAATATTTATCCATTATTTTGTGATATTATTTAAAGGATAGAATAACCCTAGGAAAGGACTCTGAATTTGTTGAGAAAGTGCATTGTGCATTGTTGTAAATTTTATGTTTTCTTGATATAATTCTAAAGCACTGCGATTTCATGCTAAATGAGCTCAAGTAATTATCATGCTAATGCTTTAATTTGCTTGCTATTTTTTCATTGAAATCAAAATTATGTCCTTTGTTGCATCGATATCGCATGATTGAGATTGGATACTATTGACGAATCACTTTCATTTGTTATTTAGGCATTAAAAAAGAAATGCATGTGAAGATTGTGGATGACAACATTCATTTAATTATTAAAGATAAAATAGTTTTGTTTACTTCACTGAAAATAGAAAGAAAAGTAGAAAGTATCAGAATTTTGATTTCTTCAGGAGCTGCAATATGCATTGTACGACAATAATAGACAGGTTTGTGTTACTAAGCCTTGGTTTTCTATATGAATTTTACAACATCTACAAGGAATGCTAATAACAACAAGTGCATATACAAATCACTTTGAAGCTATGTATGCAAAATTCAGTGGTCCACAAAGTCTACATGTTCATGCCAATGATGAATATCTAATGAGTAGTATGATTATGTGTATGGACAACAAATGCATCCAAGCTTCCTACCATTAAATAATGAATTTTGTAAATTCAATTTCAACATATCATGTTATCTTCATGGAGTACATTAATAGAAAAAAGACATGGAAATCACTTCAACCAAGAAAGTTTTTAATGATATAATTTAAGTTGTTTGATTACTTATCTATTTCCAATACTAAATATGGATGATAAATATATATGTTACACTACTTGCATCTATTTTCAGAGTTAATTGAAACAATTTCAATGGACAAAGAAAAATTAATTCAAATGATTTAATTTTTATAATTATTGTAAATTTCAATATTGACATTAATTCAAATAGGAAAAAAGGTAAATAGTGGCTAGAATGCATGCAATTAGAAGAATTACAAGAAATAACAAATGACTTTGTTCTAGAAAAAAATCCATTATTGATCACATTTGAACAAATTTTCTTATTGAACAATATCTCGTTGATATTTAACACTCATACTAGAGTGATCATGATGCAGTTGATGCTTTACTATATTTTATGTGATTTTGAATACATAAGCAATGCACTAGATAGCGAATCCGATCATTAGCTCTAATAGTAAATTTAGCCTGATAAATCCCCAAATTTCCTTTAGAATTTGACAATGCAAAATCTCCCTCTTGGAAATTAGAACCCTATTCTAGGTATCCTCTATGCTTTAAATAGTTTCACAAAATGAAAGTTTGTTCCCAATTTTATATTGCTAATATTTGGAGATGAAACTAAAAATAAAACATTTAATGCCATTATATGTTGATTTTGGCATCATCCTATTGGTTAAGTAGTTTGTTGTGCCTATATTGAGAGTTTGCGTTGGACGACACTTTTCAACACTGGCTATAGAATATATACTAATTATTGATAATCATTTAACTGAGTGCTTTTTTATCGAAAAATGACTTTACAATATAACCAAGTAAATTTAAGTGGCTTTTAACATTGTCTTCTTGATTCAGATTTACAACTCCTAGGGCGACAACCTTGATTCCCTTTCTTTTGAATTTTTTTCTCATATGGAGTTTTACTCCCTTATTTCTCTCAAAACATTAACTTATTATATATACAAGCTAAGAAAATAGAAATATGAGATTTACTCATTTACTTCATACATACTTACATCTTCCTTGAAAGAAATTTTGGAATTATTGTCACCCCATTCTGTAACTATTTAGCTTTTATGACTACTAGCGTTGAATATTGGATATGTTCTACTACCACTATCACTATTTAATTATTTTAAAACTAAAATCATAGAGATAACACTTTCCTATTTCATTATAGAGGTCTCTCAGCTTCTTCATCATCCTCATTCATAACAGGCACATGATTGAGAAGATAAGATGAAGATTACCTTACATTCTCTTGCCATAAAGAGTACATTTGTAAGTGACGAGATTCTTAGGGATAGGAATTGAAATTTCTATTTCATACCCTTTTGGGTGCTGATCATGTGCCTTTGATGTCATAGAGATTCTAGAATTATTTAGTGATATAGGTTGTTCAATGCTTCTTCCTACAATGCTAAAACATGAATACTTAGGCTTCACCTCGCATTTCACTTTTGGAATTTGAACGCGAGCCCATATTTCCTTGGCTTGTGTTCTTTGATCCATTTCGACATTGACAACATATAGATGAGTGGAACTAACCACAATTTCTTTGTATATTAGATCATTATTTTTGGGATTCAACTGCGTTAAGTAAGTCATTCAAACGTATGACCATTTCCATGAGAGGTAGTCGTAACTGACTAATTTCTCATGATTTTTGAATAGTTCACTTAGCACTCATTGCATCGGGTGATGCTCACAGGGGTGAAGAAGTGGGATTGAAACTAGTGAAATGTGGAGAACGAATCACATAGCATCAATCATCACTTCCGGGGCTTGCACCCAGTAACCAGGACTTCCCAGGAGGTCACCCATCCCAGAACTCCTCTGGCTCAAGCGCGCTTAACTGTGGAGTTTTTCCCACAATCAAGCCCACTTAGCTTGCTACCCCATTTGCAAAACCTTAGCAAGTATTGTGCCTCATGAACCATTCAAGAAGAGATCCCTTGACTCTTTTTGAATTTAAGTATGGGGGATTTACGCAGTGCATTATATTAGATCATTTTTTTGGGATTCAACTGCGTTAAGTAAGTCATTCAAACGTATGACCATTTCCATGAGAGGTAGTCGTAACTGACTAATTTCTCATGATTTTGGAATAGTTCACTTAGCACTCATTGCATCGGGTGATGCTCACAGGGGTGAAGAAGTGGGATTGAAACTAGTGAAATGTGGAGAACGAATCACATAGCATCAATCATCACTTCCGGGGCTTGCACCCGGTAACCAGGACTTCCCAGGAGGTCACCCATCCCAGAACTCCTCTGGCTCAAGCGCGCTTAACTGTGGAGTTTTTCCCACAATCAACCCCACTTAGCTTGCTACCCCATTTGCAAAACCTTAGCAAGTATTGTGCCTCATGAACCATTCAAGAAGAGATCCCTTGACTCTTTTTGAATTTAAGTATGGGGGATTTACGCAGTGCATTATATTAGATCATTTTTTTGGGATTCAACTGCGTTAAGTAAGTCATTCAAACGTATGACCATTTCCATGAGAGGTAGTCGTAACTGACTAATTTCTCATGATTTTTGAATAGTTCACTTAGCACTCATTGCATCGGGTGATGCTCACAGGGGTGAAGAAGTGGGATTGAAACTAGTGAAATGTGGAGAACGAATCACATAGCATCAATCATCACTTCCGGGGCTTGCACCCAGTAACCAGGACTTCCTAGGAGGTCACCCATCCCAGAACTCCTCTGGCTCAAGCGCGCTTAACTGTGGAGTTTTTCCCACAATCAAGCCCACTTAGCTTGCTACCCCATTTGCAAAACCTTAGCAAGTATTGTGCCTCATGAACCATTCAAGAAGAGATCCCTTGACTCTTTGTATATTCTTAAGCAAGAAAAACTATCAATGGTTGTTTTGACTAGAACAATGATAGTAAAACAACTTGCATTGGAACTATTACTCCCCGTATCTTCTACAAATTTGAGCTTATTAAAACCTATCTTTCTATGTTTTTGGCCTAAACAATGTAACAAAGTGAGAAATATGTAGTATGAACAAAGAACAACAATTAATGAAATTTAATAAATTTCCATTGGACTTAAGTAGTAAATACACAATCATTTCACCACTACTCTAGTACAAACACTTATGATTTTTATAGTACTTTCCATTAAGGTCTAAAATTATGGCTAGCACCCAAATATTCATCGAAAAAATGTGGGGGTTAATTTCTTTTAATCATGAAGTGAATCCCAATCTATGCATTAATCACACTAAAGTTGATTTTCCTTAATTACCCGTGTTAACAATGTACATGAATTAATTTTTTAATTGCGGGTAATAACACTAATGTTGCACCAACACCATGTTATTGAGTGTGTATGTAAAGCTCATTTGGAATTGGGAGACATGATGGGAATTCACTTTCATTATGTAACGTAAGAACTTTAATTTTTTCATTAATACCCACTTAATACCTGACTTTAGTGCCATATGATGAGTTGCTTTAACTGTTGATGTGGATACATGATATGGATAATATATTGACATGTAACCCCTATAGCAATGATAATTTTCAATCAGAAAGGACATATAAAGATGTTGATTCGATGGAAATGACATGATGGTGGATAATGTTTATCAGGTGCAAAATAAGGAATAGATTAGCTATGCCAAGTGACCCAATGGGTGCACTGGTCTTCACTACTATCTTTACGTGGCTTGGACTTATTTGATATTACGATCCAACATTCACATAGTTTAAACATGATGCCATAATCCAATAAGATCAAACAATGATCATTCACCATATCTAATGGCTACAACTACTATCGGATGGGAACTTGTATGCATATTAACGATTACATAGCTATCTAATACGGTCTAAAGGTTCAAATTTAACAAGTTTAATGGGTTGTTGTGGCAAGTTTAAGGTTCAAATTTTCGTTTCCTATGTTACCTTTCATCTCTCTCCTTTTCATATGTTCAAAAACCTCCCTCTAATGGTTTTCCCTCATATATATAAATTCATGGTCATAATTCCTTTGGAATAATGCAAAAAGACCAAAAAAATGTTTTAAGTCTTGAAGGCATTATCCGATAATGGTCTTTTCCCATCCCTCGTGACATAAATTACTCACCTTCCATTAGATCACACTAAAAACAACTTAAAATCATGCAATTACCAACATCTCATAGCACGACGGGAAAGTTCCTAATAGTTAACGTATTCAATTCCTATCTCGTGCTTCCATGGCTTGCATCAAGAACTCATAAAGTAAACTATATGGCAGGCTCAAGGTGTCATGGTAAAATCCTTTTTACTTGTTGTAAGCCTTTTCTTGTCTCCTCGATCTCGTTACTCGTGCCCTCCTATTCTTATTGTTAAGTCATAACTGAGCTAGAGTGTTGTTGTTAGATGTAAATGATTTTGTCAAATGAATTTAAACATTCCCTATCTTGCATCTCTTGTCACTTCTAAATTGTACATTACAATGTCATGTTGATGAATTACTATCACCTTGACATGGTTGATTGCCCCACAAGACTTACCTTAAAGGCTTGGTCCCCACAACCCTACGAAGCGACTCAATGAGTGGGTTTGTTTTCACCAGTATATTGGTGTGGCCTTACCTCAATTAATATTGGGTTCTAAAGGAGTTGTGCCAAACCTATTTTATAGATGGCTAGATATTTGGTTTTGAAAACCAAGGTGGAAAGTTGGGTGTCTCAATGGGTTCAAGCTCATTGCATTATACACATGATAGCAAACTTCTAGATACAAATGGATTTAGTTACAAAACACGAAGGCTTGGGTTATAGCTTTACACAACTATAACAACAAGTGAATTGAGGAAGCATAACCACTATTATGTGCCCCCGCTCCCCCATTCAACTAACATCATGGGGGTGCCCTCCTCCCTCATTCCTACAATTTGTTATATGCACCTCACTCTTTCATTCTTAAAGCATAAGCTCATATATAATCCTTTGGCAGAATGTGAATGATCCCATTAAATGGCATAAATATCCTCATCTCCCTACTTTTGTTAGGCCATGCTTCTGCACCAATTCTAAATGATACACTATGAATTCACATTGAGAAATGAACCCCACTGTGATAATGTCTGATGTGGATTATGTACTCCATACACCTCAGCTTCTATACTGCTACATATCAATTATTTTCGCCAAATTAGCATGCATAAATCACATATTGCAACTGCCATGTGTCACAGTTTGGGGTGGCATGTCATCACTCTACACACTATGCTTGCTATAGTGGTTATTGCCAACTCAGGTTAATTAAAAGGTGCAAAATGTCAAATATCATGTTCTTTGACACACATATTCCTTTTTCTACCATGAAAATCACATGAACTCAATCAATCTCTTATGATGTGGATTAAAGTTAATTGAGATTTAATGTATATTAAAAAAACAATTAAAGCTTAATTCTATGAATAACAAAAGCTCTCTCGTTGGTAAATGTAAGTTTTTTCAACATTTATTAAGTAAATCGATGTGTAACCGAGATATTGTTCAAGTCTTTAATAACATTTACTCTGAAACATTATGTAATCCATAAATAAATTTCGAAGTGCATGGGAGGGCTCCATAGCCATTATCTACTGTAGCAAATTATGAAGATGGGAGCTGTCGCCACATATAAAAACCAGTTTGGAATAAGGACAAAATGTGACACAAAATGTGGACCCCACACTCGTAATCAAGCCAACCTACCAGTAACTACCAAAATAAACAGAAACTATATTACCTTGCAACTATCCCAGTTGTTTGTCTATCTATCTATCTCTTTAACATAATTTACAAATTATTTTTCCATACAAATAAAATTTCTTTAAAAGTCATTTAAAGTTACGCTTTAAAATAAAATATTACGTGTTAAAATATGATCCTTGACAATAAAGAATCATCACGCACACACTCAACACTTTTCTTCGCAATAAGGAATCATAACGGACACACTCAACATTTTTATTGACCAGCAAATAGAGCATAAATAGTGTTTTGACAATAAGGAATCATCACGCACACACGCAACGGTTTTATTGACAAGCAAATAGAGCATAAATAGTCTTTCAACAAAAATATAGTAAAATTTATGTAATATTTTTATACTAGAATAATTATATACATTAAAATGGTTCATAAAGGTTCAACATTTTTATTGGCAAACAAATATAACATAAATAGTCTTTAAACAAAAATATAGTAAAATTTATGTAATATTTTTATACTACAATAATTATATACATTAAAATAGTAAAATTTATGTAATATTTTTATACTACAATAATTATATACATTAAAATGGTTCATAAAGGCTGAAAAATTTTATAGGGTTAAAATTAAAAACTAATTAAATCACATTATTATTTTAATTATTATTATTAATTATAAAAATTATCTATAAATTAAATAGATATGTAATAAGATTTATAATTATAGAGATTTATTTTTATTTTATTAGAGAAATTTTTTATTTGTTATAAGTTTTATTATAATATTATGAGTCAATAGCATGACTTACTAATAATAGATGCCCAAAAAACTATAACTCATTTTTATATGACATATGTTGATATGACATTTTTAATCAATTTATTTGAAAAGTCAAGAAATCATAACTACTTTCTACATAAATCTAAACCCATTAAGAATATAAATATTTTATGTAGGCTAAATCTTTACTATCCACTTAATAATAATTGATAATTAAATTTAAATTATAACAATCCTATTCCAAAATAAGTATGTTTATCAACATAATTAAAAATTTATTGAAATTTTATTATACATATACATATAATTTACTACACAATTTTAAATTATATTTATATAATATTAAATTAAAAAAATTATAATCAAATAAATTAGGTAAATATTAAAACATTTTAATTATTTTTAAATTAAAAAATTATTATGATCCTAAATAATTTTTTATATTTATTTGTATCTAATTTTTTTATAACCCGTTGTAATTAATTTTCCTTAACTCCTAAAAATCTTCTCATATGATAAATTTTCCGTGCTATGAAACTCCTCAACGGGTGTTTTAAAAATTGCTTATTATCATTTAAATAGTTCCTTTTAAAAATAATTGATAACAATTATAGAGTCTTTTAAAATAATTAATTAGAATGTTTTAAAATACAAAAAATTAACTGAAACACCCTTTTCCTGTCTTTTAGATTTAAAATTTAAGCCGGCAATAAATCATATTATAACTGTGGAAGATAGTACAAACTTGGCTCATGTAAAACCAGGTCCCTTATTAGTCTCTGCATGGGACTAATAGCGATCAATCGATCGTTGACCATACATCAACCGGTCTTTTGACCAAAAAAATTTGTGCACTATCAAAGTTTAACCAAAGTTTATCTATGCAAATATCGGTGTAAGAAATTTATAACCAAAGTTGAGAATTGGAGGTCTTATTGCACGCTTCACGTGCCCCGATGTTATTTCAGCGGGGACAAAATATTTTACCGTAAGTTGTATGTTCAGGGTGTGCATGTTCTTCTCCGTGCCCTGCATGAGTGCCTTGCATGCAGCCAGTGCCAGACATCTCTCGCTCAGGCTATCAATTTTCCGGTAAACAGTTTGAAGGGAAAAACAGGGAACGGGAAATATTTGGAGCTGAATGTCTGGTATTATGTATTTTTCCCTTGCAAGCCGTTGATACTGGGACTGATCCAATTGTTCCTGTCCATCATGTGGTAGCCGAGGTTCCATCCATGGCAGCCTAGGATGTTCCGCGTAATGTCATCATGGTGGGCGAAGGGAAGCTCGTGTTCCATGACTTTCTTAGCATGAGCTTCCTCAGCAGCGAATCATGGGGTGCTACTGCTACAGCTAGACATGAGGAGGCCTCCAGGAGCATAGGCGTCGTAGACAGAATTGACCATGGATCCTCCTCAGCAGGTAGCAGGCTTCTCTCACGGCATCTCGGTTTAGCAGTAGCAACAGCTGTTCCTTGTTCTTCAGATCCAGGATCAGGTTAATCTTTACTTCTCATCTTAGCAAGAGGTTTTCTTTTGGTTTCTTGTTTTTATCTGATTAAAGAATGTAAAATGATGGTGTGTTTCGCAGAGAGGATGTCGTGTGGAAAGTGGGAAGGCATACATGGCGGCATGGGTGCTTTGGACAGCAACAGATCGGTAGCAGGAGGGAAGAAGAGGGAAACTTCCACTTCGAGCCTTAGAGAGTCCTTGCAGGATACTTCAGAGAGTTCGCGTGGAATTAAGGTAGCGGAAACCCTTATCTCTCAGCGCTACTAATGGCTAGGAACAGAGTTAGAGCTTTTGTTTATTTTACCTGTAATAGAAACTTTGCCAATCTAGAAACTGTCTTTGTGGTGTAAGCCCCCTTTGTTGATGCCGTAGCATCTCTGTAGCGCAGTACTAACATCACCTTTTGTGACCCCAAGTTGATGCAATTGATCTTCTTTCACTCCAATACTAACATCACCTTTGGTGTTTCCAGGTTGATTCTATGGTATTTTCTCACTTTAGTACCAAAGGCCACTCCACTACTAAGATTACCTTGCCTTTGGTGTTTTCCAGGTTGATTCTATGGTATCCTCCTCACTTTAGTTTAGTACTAAAGACCACTCCAGTACTAAGATTACCTTTTACGTTTGGTATTTTCAGGTTGATTCTATGGCATTCTCCCGCATTATAGTACAAAAGACCCTTTTGTTGTTATGCTTCATGGCTTTCTTTGGCTTGTGGTTATTATCTTTTATAATCTGTTCACAATTGTTATTATTACAGTGGTATATATTTATCATGGAATTTCATATCCTATTAACTGTTACTTAGGCCAATTTGGCTGGTCGAACATGTATTCGGCCTCTTTGATGATGGAGAGAAACCAACTAATAAAGGTCAAACAACTCCCCTAACATTTAAACACAAAGGCTCTACACCTGCTGATGTTTGGACCTGGGCTGTTTACATGGACCAACAGCCCACTAAATCTCAACCACTAAATCACAACACTGGTATTGTTATGAATAAATATACTGCAACATGGTTATTTTATAAATGCGGCATTGGTTAACTAACAGGGTTCCATTCTTTATGTCATTCGCCCCGTTTTAAAGGAACAAGGCCCAAGTGTAAGTCTTGCACTGTTTTGTTAGAATAGTTAACTCTCAGCTCTGGCACTTGAATAATATGATGAAAAAAAAGAAGAAAAAAGAAAATACCACCACCATCCACCTTTTTCTATTTTCTGTGACTTGTGCAATTCCTTCTAGATTGCTTTCTGTTTCCCTTATTGTTCGTTATTTGAAAATCCCTACTAGATGTCAAGGTTTGAGTCCAAAGATGACAGAAGAGGAAGGCACCATGATGATGATGTTCTTCTGGGCATGCAGCCACCAAGGCCAACAGCCACATGCCAAACATCAACGAGGCCATCAATGGGTGCGAATGCTGATTTTATGGCTTCAAAGAAATGGGAACGCCCTGCCTTTATGAATTCAGGATCAGCTGTATATAGTCCTTCACGTCTCACTCATCTTGGAAGCTATCAGAACAAGACCTCTGCAAATTTGTCCAGGGAAAATACGGTAGTGCTTGCGCTCGTTTCTCAGACCCCAGCAGATGAAGGTTCTCGAACAGGTCTTAAAGGTTCCAGTTTGGAAAACCTCATGAACAATGGTCCAAGTGCACCAGCTGCCAGAAACACAAGTGGGCAAAGTCTTTCTGCCGGTAGTTCAAAATTCTTGCCTGGGAATGGTGTTCAAGAATCCAGCATTCCAGCTAGGTAAGTGCATACTGGTAATTTAGACAACTTAATGTGCATATAGGGGGATGGTAAACATTGGAGATTTTCTCTACATAAGTTAAGCTTGACAAGATTTAGCTTAGATCATGGCAATATATTTAACTGTGGCTGCATCTTGACTGCTTGTTTCATTTTTTCAGCCCAAAATGTGTAACATCAGCTAGTCGCCAGTTGACAATATTCTATGCTGGGCAAGCTCATGTTTTTTATGACATCCATCCTACGAAGGTAAGCAAGCTATGTTGATTAGTACTTTTTATTTTTGATTCTTTAGGTTTGTTTCCAAAGAACTAGGCCTTGACATCTTTTCATTATCCATACTTTGTTTGGTCATGTTTGTTGCATCTTTCTAATTTGATACTGTTTTTGTTTGCCTCGGAAAAATCTTATAATACTCTTTGCTAGGCTTATGTTTTACGCTACTTATTGGGGTGTCTGTGTGGAAGGCGAACTGTCCAACATCTGCCATGATGCACAAAAATGGCATAAATTATGTGGATTTTGCAGTAAAACCACTGCTGTTTAGAAGTGCCTGTTTGTTTAAGAGAGTACCGTAATTAAGTTAGAGCCACAGTGCATGTACCTTTGGATCATATCTAGATACGAACAAAATCACTCTCAATTGTGAAATGCTACAGCACTAATAAAATGCCTTGTGCTTGTCTATAGGTTACAGAAACAGTTTGAAGGGAAAAACAGGGAACGAGAAATATTTGGAGCTGAATGTTTGGTATTATGTATTCTTCCCTTGTAAACTGTTGATATTGGGACTGATCTAATTGTTCCTGTCCATCATGTGGTAGCCGAGGTTCCATCCATGGCAGCCTAGGATGTTCCGCGTAGCCGAGGAGGATTAGAAGTTACTGCTTTTTGTTCGTCGGGAAGGGCAATCGCTAAGAAGAAAAGCTCCATACCTTGTCGACAGTCTGGGATGAGACTAATTGAACTGCCCGGGGGGACCTACGTTCGGAATCCGATAACCCGGTAGGCATCAAGTTCTGTTGTTAATTCTAGGTATGGTCTTTGCCTTCTTTTCAGTTAAAGTCTTCTGAGGTTGTGTTGAGGGTGACTGCAGTACACTGACACCCTTTGCTACATGCAAACCAACACAGCGACGGGAGGTCCGACATAAGTAAGCGGGGCTTTTTGTTTACAAAATTAACTCTAGCAAATGTTTTTTTTAGTTGCATGCCTAGAACAAACTAATTGATTCCACCAGTGTGGTGAATATTTTTCTGCAGGTAAATTTCCTGACTGGTTCTTGGGCGAGTTTTCTAATCTCCTCGAGGGCCTCTCATGCTTATACAAAGTGCTTGTTTCCTCTAGGTGCTACTTTCGACCTGTTTTTAGTAGTCCCAACAATTTAGAGTTTAATAACTTATTCGAGGGTTGTTCAGACTTGCAAATTTCCATGATATCTTATTGTTGTTTTACGTCAGGACCTATGACGCTTCAAGTCGATTGATAGTATTGGCTTGCGTCTTGAAGGGGTTTCTTTACACTCAGTTATGCAAAACCTCTATTATTCTCAGTGTATAATTGAATATCTAGACAGTCGACATGTATACTTATTATCCAAGAGGTTTTTCGACCATTTTACTTCTATATTGAATGTAAAGTTTATATGTATATGGTAGCTCCTTTGATTTTTTTTAATACAACGTTCACTATTGTTTCAACATGTTTTTAAAAGGAGTTTTTTACAACATTGCCTTCTCTATATCATTTTCTGTATGTACTCAATAGTTCTTTTCTTGGCTACGATTTTGACACTTATCTGATTATGCAAAAGTTTGACGAGTCTGCAAGTGTGAATACAGAAGCAAACCTTTTCAGTAAGTTTGGAATAGAATCCTATGAAAATCCATTTTTCCCATAATTCAATCCACTTTCTACACTGTAATGGGATGTATTCCTCACTCCATAGGACAATATCCAGCACCAGGCCTGCTTCTAAATTTCACTTGTAGCAAGCTATTTGCTTCTTTCAATTTATTGAAGAGAAGAGTTTGGAATAATTGTATCATTTCATTGACCCCTGAGAAATCTGTGTAGTGAATTGAACTTTCAGTCACACAATTCCTTCAACCATGTGTGGATATTAGATATGGTTGGGTATGCATATACTATATAGGAATGCTTCTGAGGTGGGCAATGATTGTCTTGGAGCATCCTTCCCTTAGGTATCATTTAAACATGTCTCTAATGAAATGTCAGGGGACCAAATCACTCTATTAGAAATAAAACCCGGTTTGACATGGGGTTCAGGCGAAGTGGCCTTTCTTCATCCAAATCACAATGATAAGATTGAAGCACAGATCAGAAAAGGGCTTCATTTGTGCTTGACGGTAGGGACTACCGGTTGCATGCAGCACTTGTTTACATGATGTCCATACAAGCAATAAATCATATTAACCAGAGACACAAACAAAGGAAAATAGTACAAACGTGGCTCATGTAAAACCAGATGCCTTCATTTACATGATCTCCATATGGAGCTATGCATTATTTATAAGGGTACAGCTGAAGATAAATAAAAATGAAAAATTATTATCCCTTCAACATTTTTTATTAAACTTAGGTAAAGTAATAATCTATAGAGACCAAAGTCAAAATCTTTGTAGCGCGGATTTCATTTGCGATATTTATTTCGACCAATGATTGTTCAAAAGATCACAAGTAAAAACAAATATTATGCTTTATAATTTGATAGTGGCGCTTTCTATCTCTCAATGATGTCACTCATACACGATCCCCCACACCTTGAAATGCATGGCATAATACGATCCATGGCGCCCAACACTTGTCTCATGATCAAGGCCATTTAGCTGATCATTGTGGCCCATGGTAAGTGAATGATCAACCAAATATAAAGGTATCTGTTGTGAGGGTCCATGGTTTAAAAAAATAGAATACAAAGCAAGCAGAACTTGAAACGCAACGTGTCAGTTAGGGTTTTACGTCTTTCACCTAGGGTTTAGCATTCAGTGACCTTTTTGGTTTTTGATATAGGCTTTTAGCATTTCACAATGATTCGATTATTTTTTAATTAGAGATTTTGGCTTGAATTTGGGGAAATAATTTTTGTTTTAATTATGATGTTTTGTTATTTAAAATGTGTTTTTTTATGATATATATGGATTTAGCATATTTTTTTAGATTATATATATAGATTTAACATAAAAAAAATTAGGATAGGTGGATTGTGGAGATTTTACAATTCAAACATGTGATTCCAGTAAATTTCTCCTTCATTTTTAATAAATTTTACAAAAAGATATACCGAGAAAAAACTTCAAAACATATAGCAAGTAAACTACTATTATTGCATATAATGATGCCATTGATGACAACAAGGTGTTTTTGAGGTCAAAGGAGATGTTCAAACAACAACAATATAATTTATGGGTCCAAAAGAAGTAGTATGACAACTAGAGATTTTGCATACCCTCATCACTTGAAGTCAAAAGAAGTTTGAAATTTATTAAGTTTTTGATAAAGTTATGTTGTTCTAATGATCCTACCAAGAACATGGTTACATAAAACATCCATATCTTTCTAATAGAATATCACACTCTAAAAAAATCTTTTGGGATATGACCTTATAGTCATTTGAATATTAGCATTAAGTGAAAGACCCTAAACTATAGTGCAAAAACCCTTAACACCAAATTTGTTAACTAGTGTGCGTCTCTGGGTAGGTCCATGGTTAAATAATTCAGTTAATGGTAGATGACAGTTGAATATACACATTGGTTAACACAGAGAAATATTGTGGAAGTTTTAAATAATCCAATGATGATCACAAAACTCAAACGACACTTAACCAAACTGCTAGTCCAATAAACTATTAACATAGGGCAAGCATTTGTTGGGATCATAGGTGGCCCAAAACCATATCAACACTTGGCACAGTTTTGATTGGTTGAGTATGGTGAACTAGATAACATGTGGCCCTCCTGCCCCTAAGCCATGACGTGGTAGCTTGGACACGTAGTAATATACTACACGACAGGAAATATGATGTGGCAACAATGTGGCAAGACACGTTAACATGGCACCACCATGAGCCGCTATGTGACATGGAGAAATGGCACATTCTACTTCGAAAGAAGGTCACAAAATCAATGGCACGTGGCACCCCTTGCAGGTGTGATGACATCATGTTGATGCCATAACGTACTCAACCAGTAACCCTAATGACTGGGTCACGTGGAGTAGTCATAAGTAGTAAATGGATGAGACGTAATTGGATTTCAACATGGTCACTTAACCATGGTCATAAGGTGGTTAAGTCTTGAGTTTGCAGGAAAAATCATCATGCCATGGTCGACTGTCCATAAGCCATGGGAACGCTAAGCTAGTAGAAATACATGTACGACATGCTCCAAAACAAACATGAAACCTTCAAATGAATAACAAGATGTGAGGTAGTCGACTCTAATAGCTTAGTAGTGGGTGAAATATCTAGTATAGTGGTGAATTACAGATAACAAGAAGCCGAAGAATTTTGTCTACTACACAATTATTTCTTCTTGTTCTAGTTTGTTTTGGGTCCCAGGTTGAGTATGGTTTTGTAGAAAGTCTATGAGACAAGGAACTAGTGAATGGTTCATGTAAAAAGGAACGATGGTTAACAATGAAGTCTGTTAGAGTCTGTCTTGTCAGTCCTCCGTCAGAGATCAAAACCCCTTCTGCATCTCATTTTTAGGTGTCTCGCTCCATTCACTCAGCTGCATTCCTCTAGAGGCATGCCATAATCCGACGGAAGGGTCTTGTCAGTTCATTCCCCTCATGTCTGGCACCTGTTGCCTTAAGTCTTTTTTCAAGGTTCACTAAAGTCCATGACAGTCAATGTTCGATCTTTTAGTGGACGAGAGTTATTTTCAGTCATTAGGTCTAGGGATTAGATAAATTGGTCTTCAAACATGTCCAATAAAGCCATGCAGGCCAGAGGGAGACCCTTACAAAGTTATGATTAAGAGATTTTCATCGCCATGTTGACAGATTACGACTATTCTTCAAAACTCTGTGTTGAAGAAAAGTCAAGCAATGTGTCATTTGTGATAATTTTCAAAAAAGTCTCCAGTTGATTTCTTCAAGTTTAGTCATGGTTTCCTTGGCCAAATTCCATTTCGTGCGACCCCTGCAAAAGTGCCAAAAAATTTCATCGTTTTAGCTAAAAATTCAAAGGGAAAAGTGAAATTCAGTGTTGCATTAAATCAGTGAAAAGTGTCAAAACAAAACATTAGCAAAAAGGGTTTTGGAGAAGCAAAAATCAAACCCATGACTTCAAAGCCTTTATATACAAGTTTCCATAAGAAACAAAGTCATTGTGAACACAAAGGAAGAGAGAAACATTGCAAAGTGAGTGTGAGAGTGCAAGCACGCATTTGGAGTGAGTTTGGAGTCGTTTTCAGGAGCACGGTGCACACACAGAGGGGCACGGCGCACATAGGGAGCGTTGCGCACAGAGCATGACCCCACAATGTAAAGTTAACACAGGCGTGACGCATATACCGAGCACGGCGCACTGGGTTTGTTGCGTGGCGCACACCCACAGAGGCCCGAATTTGTGCCAAACTTGCAACCAATCATTTTGAAACCCTTCAAATTGACAGGTAGGCTCTATATCTTGGTTTGCTCATCAAATTTTATGGAATGTAGTGATGGTTCATGGCCGTTTAGAGTTGCAATAAAAATGCCTAAAACCTACCACTAGAAAACATCAAAGCCATTTTTGCTAGGGTTGCAAACTTGTGGTATTGATGCCAAGGCTCCTCTTTCACCTCTCATTTTTTCACTCCTTTCCATTGTTCCCTTCCCCCCTATCCCATTTTTCCCTATTTTCCCTACCCTGAAACATTACTAAACCCATATTCCATATCCCTCCACTCATTAGTCAATGTAAACCTCAAAAACCCTACCCTATAAAATCCCCAAACCCTCCTACATATCCCTAAACAAAATTTCCCCCCATAACCCCTATTCCCATCATATTATTCCCCTTCCTAACACTCCCTTTTTGCATTGTTCCCCTTGGTGGCAGAGTTCATAACAACACATAGTTTCACTACCATCATCAAAGGGTAGTCCAAGCAGAGTCCATATACAGTAGTCATGGCATCTGAGCATTCATTGGAGTACGAGGTGGAAACTCAAAGTGATTCATCCTCAGAAGAACAGGCTCCCCAGAGACATCATAAAAGTGGAAAACATGTTAGGGATGAGTCAACCACCCTCACAGAATTGCAGGCATTCCCTCTTGCTATGTCATGTTTCTAGCATCTATCATGTTTTGATTTTTGTCAAGGAGAGGCTAATGTTCGAGTTCATCATGAGTTGGCCCGTCTTTTTGTGCTTCACCTACATGGAGATCACTCTATCTTGGCCTGTGTCACCTTCACACTGACACCTGAAACTGTCTCATTAGCAACCAGCATACCGAATGTTGGAGAACCATGGCACAAGAAACAGAAGGTTGGTCGGAAGCATTATGAGCCTTACATTAAGGCCAGTTTCTTGAGGCGGCTCACAAGAGTCTTTCCATTCCGATATTTGAAAGATGAATATGCTCCACTCATGAAGTTGATCATGAAGTACTTCAGCTGTGAGGGGAGGTTCTCTCGTCTATATGCCTATCACATCAACTTGCTCATGCACTTTACCAGGGTACAGATGATGAACATCCCATATTTCATTTACAGGAACATAGAGAAGATGGACACCTTCATGCAGCACAAGACCCCTCAGCAGCAACTTAACAATGTTTATCACTTTTCTCTTATTAAGATTTTGGTGGTTCATCAGCTGGGATTGCAGGGCATTACCTGGGATGATTTCATCTCCCGTGACCTCTTCAGCACTTCACAGGTATTATCAGAGGTGAAGCATGAGGGTGAACCTTCTCGTTGGTATGAGCGCCATGAGACTGCTAGTGTGTCAGTTTTCATCACATGTCAGAAAGGCACCAGACGTTTGTTTGCAGCGGCAAAGCGAGTGTTATGTCCACCCGGGGTGGAAGGGGCCTCGCTTCCTTCATCAGCATCACAGGAATAGGACAAAGGCAAGGAGCCAATGCAGGATGAGGGGCATTTAGGTGAGCCATCAGGTGAATGAGAGATCAAATTCATTCTCCTTCATGATGATGATACAGATACAGAACCGACAAGTGCACAGCTTAAAGAGATCATCCAGGGGCAGCAAGCAGAGATTTAAGCCTTGTCCCTTGATTTGGAAAGATCCAAATGGAACATGAAATATCTGGAGTAGAGGAACAAATAGTTGGAGGATCAACAAGCGATCATGGAGCTACAAAACATTCGTGAGCATCACCAAGCTGCATAAAGGAGAAGAGTTGAACTCACGTCATTGGAGTAAGAGATTAATGAGGATCGGGAGGCTAATCTCAAGAGAGTTAACATGCACTTGGAGAGGCTGCTGGACAAGGCTAACAAGGACCATGCATTGCTGAGACACATGTCTTTCCACTACATGGCACGAAACAAAGTGTGCAAGGCTCGAATCAGGAATTTGAAGGCGAAATTGAGGAAGGCAATCAAGAAGCAAAAAAGAGAAAGGGAGCTTGATCGACTTCAGATATTGGACGAAGCCTCATTGGCCCAGCATAACACTTAATAAGGAAGCTCCAACCCAAATTTCAAGAAATTTGGGGCAATTTTGGTCACATGGAAAAATTTTGGTCACAACATAGGTTTTTTCTCCAAATCACAATTGGCTTGCATTTTTGGATTCAACATGAAAAATCATGCCTGCTGGTGCATGGACAAGAAATTTGGGCATGATTTGAGTCCCTAGGAGGTCAAAAACAATAAAAAAATGACCTCTCTGCCCCTATTTTGACACACAGGAAGCAGTCTTGGGAGAATGAAGTTTTGGAGGGGAAAATGAGCACCAAATTCAGAAATTCCACCTGGGTTGGAAAGTAGACAGGCTAGGATTTCCAACAAGCACACTTGGGAACAATTTGGACTCCTGTAGGTACCTCAAAATCTCCTCCAAAGTGGCACAATGCATATATATTTGGGCGCAGTGAATATAGACCCAAAGGCCAAAATTTCCCCCGCTTCGCAAAATTTCGATTCGCGACTTTCCCCAAGTGGGCCCGCTCATTTACACTATATTTTTCTCGGAAACTAAGGCAATTTTTAAGAAGTATTTTCACTAAAGGTGGGCTCCTATCCAAGTGGCAAAGGAAGGCGAGCAGTCACCCAAGCCATTTGTCATTTCTGTAACACTGCACCTCTAACTAATCGTTGGCTTTCCATTTCTAGTTTGTAATCATTTGAAAAACTCCCCAACTGTGGGTCATTCTATTTCCCAATGACATTGTCTATTTGTTGTATGCAACACTATTTGCAAAAGGTTGGCATTTCTGGGAACTGTGGGAGAGAAACTCAGTCACTCACTGTACATTTTGACAGAGAATTAATGACAAATTGCATCTTTGGTTCATGAGATTGCTGTGGCGTGAGTTTAGCAAATGTATCTTCTTTATGTTTCATATGTATTTCGTTATGTTTCATATTTTCATTCACATTCATTTCCAGTGAAAGATTTCTAAGTAAAAAAGGTAGAATTCAATGCACTGCTCTGCCTTGGGATAGTTTTCATGTTCTATGTTTTCTTCAGTTGAAAAGGATTCATGTATTTATGCCCTTTTCACACTCTCAAAAAATCTCTCCACCTCACATTTCTCAAATCTAATTGCTAGACTTTCTGCCTGTCTTGCCTCATGAAGTAACCTGCGTCTTTGAGTTAAATTCTCTGCTCATGTTGTTCCTTGGCCCCACACATCCCAGAAAACTCAGTTATTCTTCAAACATCTCCATCATATTTATTTACCTAGCCTAAAATCAGTATTCATTTTTGAGTCATCTCAGACCCTATTGATTATTTTCCTGAGTGTGACCTGGAGAGAGCCCTCTCCTGTTTTGGTAGGGCTAGCTACCAGACTGAGCGTGGTTCGTGGTTACCCTGAATTTTACCTTCTTTCAGCCTAAGGCAGATTTAGGTGCTAACATTGTGGCGACCATACTAGAGAACGAAAATGGTTTGCTTGAAGATTGTTTTGCCCTCGTACATATCTCAAGTTCAGAGCTGATTGTTGATGGTGAACAACGGTCAGACATAAGAAGGCTGAAATCATTCACCTGGAGACTCCATTCGCTGAAGAATCCAGCAATCAATCCTTCATGGTGACTCCACTGCAGAGAGATCAGTAGCTTTGAGATTTTCAAAATGGAGCGGGTTGCAAGAAGATACGCTCCCATGAGTCGAGATCACATCCCAGGTTTTCCAAATAAAATTCCAAAGGTAGATTGGTCAAGGAATCTGCCTACGTTTAAAGATGATGGTAATAAGGACGTTGCTTTACATCTAGTTCGATTTCACATGCATATTCGCAAGTTGAAGGTTGATTTTCCTGAAGATTGCTTGATGAAGATATTCCTGGCCACTCTGGAAGGTGAAGCCCAATCTTGGTATGAAAGTTTTCTGCCTGCTTGTATTTACTGTTTAAAGGATTGTCATGCCCTGTTCATTTAAAGATATCAAGAATCTTATCCATCATTAAATCTAGTTCATGACTGTTGCAAACATGCTTCTACTTTTATTGAAAGCCTTGAAAAATACTATGAGGATGATAATTTTATAGATGATGAGATCATGGAAGCCTTGTACGAGAATCCATTTCAGCAACTTCAAGAGAAACTAAAGGAGTCCCATCAATATGCTCAGGAAACGTTGCAGCAGAATCAAGATCTTTGTACCGTGGAAAATGAAGGAATTTTGCATCTTGACAGTCAACATGAATTACATGAAATAGATCAGCAGGTTGAAGAGTTCCATATGGCTGAAAGTGATGAAAGAAAAAGTGTCGGTTCAGATCTGTCCATAGAAGAAGACAGTAGGCAAGGAAGTCTATTCTAATTCCAGAATGTGATAATGTCAAGTCACCCATTTCAGATTCAGATTCAGATTGTGATGACCAAGAAAACCTTGTAGTAAGTCCCATGAAAGAGAACTCTGCTGCTGAAATCATCTGGGATGAAGAAGATAGAGTTTTGGATCCAAATGTTCTCATGTCAGCAGAACATGGTCTTCATCAAGAGGTAATCCAGTCAACTCATGAACAGAAAGATGAGATCATTGCTCAAGCAATTAAAAAAGTTCCTTTGGATGAATTTATGGTAGATGATAGAAATGTTAGTGTTAGGTTTCAAAAAACATATGAAGTTTCTTTTCTCATGATTAATGAATGTGATGAATGTAATGAGAATCTGGCTATCATATCGTATGAAGATGACCTACCATATATTCAGACTTTAGTATACCAGACTATTCAGGATTCCCTTTCAGATTCTTCCTCATATGTCTCATGTTTTGAAATGTTTTTTGAAGAGGAAATCTGCTCATCCACTTGTTCAGAAATTTGTGAGGACTAGGACCATACTTTTTCTGAAGAACATTATGAAGGAAGATCAGCATCAAAAGAAAAAGACATCTTGTTTCCTAAACAGGAGGTAAATCTTCATGTTTTTCATGATCCAATGGAAAATCTATTGCAGTCAGCAGTGAAGGTGATTATTGCAGTATTCAGTGATGAAGGAGATCATGGTCGACTGTGTTTTTGGATGCCCAGTTACCAGTATCTATTGTTGACCAGGAGATCTGATCAGGAGAATCAATCAAGAAGGCATCTGCTTGATTGGTTATATTGGAAGACACATTACACATGATTGTACATATTTCATTAATAAGCAGGTGGTTGTCATCATAATTTGAAACCCTCGAATCTTGATGGACTGCTGCCATTGAATAATTTTTGTCAGTTCTTGTTTTAGTTAAGTCAGTCATGAGTCATTTCCTTTTGCATTGAAGTCAGTTTTTTCAGTCATGTTGGTTTCATAATTAATGTCGGTTTAAGTCAATTTCCAGTCAATAAATGTGTCAAAGTCTTGTGTTGTTTGTCGAAATAATGAATCCATAGCCCAATGGACGAAGGCACTGTCTGCTCACGCAAAGATCTGCAGTTCTTGGAACCTCCAAGGAGCTTGAGCTACCATCCCCCATTGGAGCCAATGTTAGAGTCGATCTTGTCAGTCCTCCGTCAGAGATCAAAACTCTTTCTGCATCTCATTTTTATGGAGTCTTCGCGAAATTTCGATTCGCGACTTTCTCCAAGTGGACCCGCTCATTTACACTATATTTTTCTCGGCAACTAAGGCAATGTTTAAAAAGTATTTTCACTAAAGGTGGGCTCCTATCCAAGTGGCAAAGGAAGGCGAGCAGTCACCCAAGCCATTTGTCATTTCTGTAACACTGCACCTGTAACTAATGGTTGGCTTTCCATTTCGAGTTTGTAATCATTTGAAAAACTCCCCAACTGTGGGTTGCTCTATTTCCCAATGGCATAGTATATTTATTGTATGCAACACTATTTGCAAAAGGTTGGCATTTCTGGGAACTATGGGAGAGAAACTCAGTCACTCACTGTACATTTTAACAAAGAATTAATGAAAGATTGTAGCTCCGGTTCATGAGATTCCCGTGACGTGAGTTTAGCAAATGTATCTTCTTAATGTTTCATATGTATTTCGGTATGTTTCATATTTTCATTCACATTCATTTCCAGTGAAATCTTTCTAAGTAAAAAAGGTAGAATTCAGTGCACTGCTCTTCCTTAGGATAGTTTTCATGTTCTATGTTTTCTTCTGTTGAAAAGGATTCATGTATTTATGCCCTTTTCACACTCTCAAACAATCTCTCCACCTAACATTTTTTAACCTCTAATTGCTAGACTTTCCGCTTGTCTTGCCTCACTAAATAACCTGTGTCTTTGAGTTAAATTCTCTGCTCATGTTGTTCCTTGGCCCCACACATCCCAGAAAACTCAGTTATTCTTCAAAGATCTCCATCATACTTATTTACCTAGCCTAAAATCAGTATCCATTCTTGAGTCATCTCAGACCCTATTGTTTATTTTCCTGAGTGTGGCCCGGAGAGAGCCCTCTCCTATTCTAGTAGGGCTAGCTACTAGACTGAGCATGGTTTGTGGTTACCCTAAATTTTGCCTTTCTTCAGCCTAAGGCTAATTTAGGTGCTAACATAGTGGCGACCATACTGTTAAAGTCGGTCTTGTCAGCCCTCCGTCAGAGATCAAAACTCTTTCTGCATCTCATTTTTAGGTTTCTCACTCCATTCACTCAGTTGCATTCCGCTAGAGGCACGCCATAATCTGACAGAGGGGTCTTGTCAGTTCATTCCCCTCATGTCTGGCACCTGCTGGCTTAAGTCTTTTGTCAAGGTTCACTAAAGTCCATGACAGTCAATGTTCGATCTTTTAATGGACGAGAGTCATTTTCAGTCATTAGGTCTAGGGATCAGATAAATTGGTCTTCAAACATGTCCAATAAAGCCATGCAGGCTAGAGGGACGCCCTTACAAAGTTATGATTCAGAGATTTTCATCGCCATGTTGACAGATTACGACTGTTCTTCAAAACTCTGTTTTGAAGAAAAGTCAAACAATGTGTCATTTGCGATAATTTTCAAAAAAGCCTCAAGTTGATTGCTTCACGTGCAGTCATGGTTTCCTTGGCCAAGTGCCATGGCCTGTGACCCCTGCAAAAGTGCCAAAAAATTTCATCATTTTAGCTATAAATTCAAAGGGAAAAGTGAAATTCAGTGTTACATTAAATTAGTGAAAAGTGTCAAAACAAAACATTAGCAAAATGGGTTTTGGAGAAGAAAAAATCAAACCCATGACTTCAAAGCCTTTATATACAAGTTTCACAAGAAACAAAGTCATTGTGAACACTAAGGAAGAGAGAAACATTGCAAAGTGAGTGTGAGAGTGCAAGCACGCGTTTGGAGTGAGTTTGGAGTCATTTTCAGGAGCACGGCGCACACACAGAGGGGTGTGGCACACATACGTAGAGCGGCATAGAGAGCGCGACCCTGCAATGTAAAGTTAACACGGGCACGACGCATATACCGAGCACAGCACATAGGGTTTGTTGCGCGGCGCACACCCACAGAGGCTCGAATTTGTGCCAAACTTGCAACCAATCATTTTGAAACCCTTCAAATTGACAGGTACGCTCTATATCTTGGTTTTCTCATCAAATTTTATGGAATGTAGTGATGGTTCATGGCCATTTAGAGTTGCAATAAAAACGGCTAAAACCTACCACTAGAAAACATCAAAGCCATTGTTGCTAGGGTTGAAAACTTTTGGTATTGATGCCAAGGCTCCTCTTTCACCTCTCATTTTTTCACTCTCCATTGTTGCCTTCCCCCCTATCCCATTTTTCCCTTTTTTCCCTACCCTAAAACATTACTAAACCCATATTCCCTATCCCTCCACGCATTGGTCAATGTAAACCCCAAAAACCCTATGCTATAAAATCCCCAAACCCTCCTACATATCCCTAAACAAAATTCCCCCCCATAACCCCTATTCCCATCATATTATTCCCCTTCCTAACACTCCCTTTTTGCATTGTTCCCCTTGGTGGCAGAGTTCATAACAACACACAGTTTCACTACCATCATCAAAGGGTAGTCCAAGCAGAGTCCATATACAACAGTCATGGCATCTGAGCATTCATTGTAGTACGAGGCGGAAACTCAAAGTGATTCATCCTCAGAAGAACAGGCTCCCTGGAGACATCATAAAAGTGGAAAACATGTTAGGGATGAGCCAACCACCCTCACAGAATTGCAGACATGCCCTCTTGCTATGTCATGTTTCCAACATCTATCATGTTTTGAGTTTTGTCAAAGAGTGGCTAATGTTCGAGTTCATCATGAGTTGGCCTGCCTTTTTGTGCTTCACCTACATGGAGATCACTCTATCTTGGCCTGTGTCACCTTCACACTAACACCTGAAACTGTCTCATTAGCAACCGGCATACCGAATGTTGGAGAACCATGGCACAAGAAACAGAAGGTTGATTGACAGCATTATGAGCCTTACATTAAGGCCAGTTTCTTGAGGCGGCTCACAAGAGTATTTCCATTTCGATATTTGAAAGATGAATATGCTCCACTGATGAAGTTGATCATGAAGTACTTCAGCTATGAGGGGAGGTTCTCTCGTCTATATTCCTATCACATCAGGTTGCTCATGCACTTTACTAGGGTATGGATGATGAACATCCCATATTTCATATGCAGGAAGATAGAGAGGATGAACACCTTCATGCAACACAAGACCCCTGAGCAGCAACTTAACAGTGTTTATCACTTTGCTCTTATTAAGATTTTGGTGGTTCATCAGCTCGGATTGCAGGGCATTACTTGGGACGATTTCATCTCCTGTGACCTCTTCAGCACTTCACAGGTATTATCAGAGGTTAACCATGAGGGTGACCCTTCTCATCGGTATGAGCGCCATGAGACTGCTAGTGTGTCGGTTTTCATCACATATGAGAAAGGCACCAGATGTTTGTTTGCAGCGGCAAAGTGAGTGTTATCTCCACCCGGGGTGGAAGGGGCCTCACTTCCTCCATCAGCATCACAGGAATAGGACAAAGGCAAGGAGCCAATGCAGAATGAGGGGCCTTCAGGTGAGCCATCAGGTGAACGAGAGACTGAATTCGTTCTCCTTCATGATGATGATACAGATACAGAACCGATTGGTGCACAACTTAAAGAGATCATGCAGGAGTAGCAAGCAGAGATTCAAGCCTTATCCCTTGATTTGGAAAGAGGAAAATGGAACATGAAATATCTGGAGCAGAGGAACGAATAGCTGTAGGATCAGCAAGCGATCATGGAGCTACAAAACATTCGTGAGCATCGCCAAGCTGCACAAAGCAGAAGAGTTGAGCTCACGTCATCAGAGCAAGAGATTAATGAGGATCAGAAGGCAAATCTCGAGAGAGTTAACATGCACTTTGAGAGGCTACTGTACAAGGCCAACAAGGACCATGCATTGCTGGGACACATGGCTTTCCACTACATGGCGCGAAACAAAGTGTGTAAGGCCCGAATCAGGAATTTGAAGGTGAAATTGAGGAAGGCAATCAAGAAGCAAAAGAGGCAAAGGGAGCTCAATCGACTTCAGATATTGGCCAAAGCCTCTTTGGCCCAGCATAGCACTTGATAAGAAAGCTCCAGCCCAAATTTCAAGAAATTTGGGGCAATTTTGGTCACATGGCAAAATTTCGGTCACAACACAGGTTTCTTCTCCCTCTTTAGGATTGGGAGCTCTAAATCACAAATGGATTGCATTTTTGGATTCAGCATGAAAAATCATGCCTGCTGGTGCATGGACAAGAAATTTGGGCGTGATTTGAGTCCCCAGGAGGTCAAAAACACTCAAACAATGACCTCTCTGCCCCTATTTTGACACACAGGAAGCAGTCTTGGGAGAATGAAGTTTTGGAGGGGAAAATGAGCAACAAATTCAGAAATTCCACTTGGGTTGGAAAGTACGTAGGCCAGGATTTCCAACAAGGACACTTGGGCACAAGTTGGACTCCTGCAGGTACCTCAAAATCTCCTCCAAAGTCGCACGACGCATATAGATTTGGGCGCAAAGCATATAGACCCAAAGCCTAAAATCGCGCCCGCTTCGCGAAATTTCGATTCGCAAATTTCTCCAAGTGGGCCCGCTCATTTACTGTATATTTTTCTTGGTAACTAATGCAATGTTTAAAAAGTATTTTCACTAAAGGTGGGCTCCTATCCAAGTGGCAAAGGAAGGCGAGCAGTCACCCAAGCCATTTGTCATTTCTATAACACTGCACTTGTAACTAATGCTTGGCTTTCCATTTCCAGTTTGTAATCATTTGAAAAACTCCCAACTATGGGTAGTTATATTTCCCAATGGAATAGTATTTTATTGTATGCAACACTATTTGCAAAAGGTTGGCATTTCTGGGAACTGTGGGAGAGAAATTCAGTCACTCACTGTACATTTTGACAAAGAATTAATAAAATATTGCAGCTCTAGTTCATGAGATTCCTGTGGCGTGAGTTTAGCAAATGTATCTTCTTTATGTTTCATATGTATTTCGTTATGTTTCATATTTTCATTTACATTCATTTCCAGTGAAATCTTTCTAAGTAAAAAAGGTAGAATTTAGTGCACTGCTCTGCCTTGGGATAGTTTTCATGTTCTATGTTTTCTTCAGTTGAAAAGGATTCATGTATTTATGCCCTTTTCACACTCTCAAACAATCTCTCCACCTCACATTTTTTCAACTCTAATTGCTAGACTTTCCGCCTGTCTTGCCTCACGAAGTAACCTACGTCTTTGAGTTAAATTCTCTGCTCATGCTGTTCCTTGGCCCCACACATCCCAGAAAACTCAATTGTTGTTCAAACATCTCCATCATATTTATTTACCTAGCCTAAAATCAGTATTCATTTTTGAGTCATCTTAGACCCTATTGTTTATTTTCTTGAGTGTGACCCAGAGAGAGCCCTCTCCTGTTCTGGTAGGGCTAGCTACCAGAATGAGCATGGTTTGTGGTTACCCTAAATTTTTCCTTCTTTCAGCCTAAGGAAGATTTAGGCGCTAACATAGTGGTGACCATACTGAGGAATGAAAATGGTTTGCTTGAAGATTGTTTTGCCCTAGTACATATCTCAAGTTCAGAGCTGATTGTTGATGGTGAACAACGATCAGACATAAGAAGGCTGAAATCATTCACCTGGCAACTCCATTCCCTGAAGAATCCAGCAACCAATCATTCATGGTGACTCCACTGCAGAGAGATCAGTAGCTTTGAGATTTTCAAAATGGAGCGGGTTGCAAGAAGATACGTTCCCGTGAGCCGAGATTGGTCAAGGAATCTGCCTACATTTAAAGATGATGGTAAGAGGGACGCTGCTTTACATCTAGTTCGATTTCACATGCATATTTGCAAGTTGAAGGTTGATTTTCCTGAAGATTGCTTGATGAAGATATTCCTGGCCACTCTGGAAGGTGAATCCCAATCTTGGTATGAAATTTTTCTGCCTGCTTGTATTTACTGTTTAAAGGATTTTCATGCCCTGTTCATTTAAAGATATCAAGAATCTTATACATCATTAAATCTAGTTCATGACTGTTGCAAACATGCTTCTACTTTTATTGAAAGCCTTGAAAAATACTATGGGGATGATAATTTTATAGATGATGAGATCATGGCAGCCTTGTATGAGAATCCATTTCAGCAATTTCAAGAGAAACTAAAGGAGTCCCATCAAGATGCTCAGGAAACGTTGCAGCAGAATCAAGATCTTTGTACGGTGGAAAATGAAGGAATTTTGCATCTTGACAGTCAACATGAATTACATGAAATAGATCAGCAGGTTGAAGAGTTCCATATGGCTGAAAGTGATGAAAGAAAAAGTGTCAGTTCAGATCTGTCCATAGAAGAAGATAGCATGCAAGGAAGTCCAGTTCTAATTCCAGAATGTGATAATGTCAAGTCACCCATTTCAGATTCAGATTCAGATTGTGATGACCAAGAAAACCTTGTACTAAGTCCCATGAAAGAGAACTCTGCTGCTGAAATCATCTGGGATGAAGAAGACAGAGTTTTGGATCCGAATGTTCTCATGTCATCAGAACACAGTCTTCATGAAGAGGTAATCTAGTTAGCTCATGAACAGCAAGATGAGATCGTTGCTCAAGCAAGTAAAAAATTTCCTCTGGATGAATTTATGGTAGATGATAGAAATGTTAGTGTTGGGTTTCAAAAAACATCTGAAGTTGCTTTTCTCATGATTGATGAATGTGATGAATGTAATGAGAATCTGGCTATCATATCGTATGAAGATGACCTACCATATATTCAGACTTCAGCAGACCAGACTATTCAGGATTCCCTTTCAGATTCTTCCTCATATGTCTCATGTTTTGAAATGTTTTTTGAAGAGGAAATCTACTCATCCACTTGTTTACAAATTTTTGAGGACCAAGACCATACTTTTTCTGAAGAACATTATGAAGGAAGATTAGCATCAAAAGAAAAAGACATCTTGTTTCCTAAACAGGAGGTAAATCTTCATGTTTTTGATGATCCAATGGCAAATATGTTGCAGTCAGCAGTGAAGGTGATTATTGCAGTATTCAGTGATGAAGGAGATCATGGTCGACTATGTTTTTGGATGCCCAGTTACCAGTATTTGTTGTTGACCAGGAGATTTGATCAGGAGAATCAATCAAGAAGGCATCTGCTTGATTGGTTATATTGGAAGACACATTACACATGATTGTACATATTGCATTAATATGCAGGTGGCTGTCATCATAATTTGAAACCCTCGAATCTTGATGGATTGCTACAATTGAATAATTTTTGTCAGTTCTTGTTTTAGTTAAGTCAGTCACTAGTAATTTCCTTTTGCATTAAAGTCAGTTTTTTCAGTCATGTTGGTTTCATAATTAATGTTGGTTTAAGTCAAGTTCCAGTCAATAAATGTGTCAAAGTCTTCTGTTGTTTGTTGCAATAATGAATCCATATCCTAATGGATGAAGGCACTGTCTACTCACCCAAAGATCTACAGTTCTTGGAACCTCCAAGGAGCTAGAGCTACCATCCCGCATTGGAGCCAATGTTAGAGTCGGTCTTGTCAGTCCTCTGTCAGAGATCAAAACACTTTCTGCATCTCATTTTTAGGTGTCTTGCTCAATTCACTCAGCTGCATTCCGCTAGAGGCATGCCATAATCTGATGGAAGGGTCTTGTCAGTTCATTCCCCTCATATCTGGCACCTGTTGGCTTAAGTCTCTTGTCAAGGTTCACTAACGTCCATGATAGTCAATGTTCGATCTTTTAATGGACGAGAGTCATTTTCAATCATTAGGTCTAGGGATTAGATAAATTGGTCTTCAAACATGTCCAATAAAGCCATGCATGCCAGAGGGAGGCCCTTACAAAGTTATGATTCAGAGATTTTCATCGCCATGTTGACAGATTACGATTGCACTTCAAATTTCTGTTTTGAAGAAAAGTCAAATAGTGTGTCATTTGTGATAAATTTCAAAAAATTCTCCAGTTGATTTCTTCAGGTGCAGTCATGGTTTCCTAGGCCAAATGCCATGTCATGCGACCCCTACAAAAGTGCCAAAAAATTTCATCATTTTAGCTAAAAATTCAAAGGGAAAAGTGAAATTCAGTGTTGCATTAAATCAGTGGAAAGTGTCAAAACAAAAAATTAGCAAAATGGGTTTTGGAGAAGCAAAAATAAAACACATGACTTCAAAGCCTTTATATACAAGTTTCCACAAGAAACAAGGTCATTGTGAACACCAAGGAAGAGAGAAACATTGCAAAGTGAGTGTGAGAGTGCAAGCACGCGTTTGGAGTGAGTTTGGAGTTGTTTTCAGGAGTGTGGCGCACAAATAGGGGGGTGCGGCGCACATAGAGAGTGCGGTGCATAGAGCGTGACCCCGCAGTGTAAAGTTAACACAGGCGCGGCGCATATACCGAGCGCGACGCACTGGGTTTGTTGCGCTACGCACACCCACAGAGGCCCGAATATGTGTCAAACTTGCAACCAATCATTTTGAAACCCTTCAAATTGACAGGTAGGCTCTATATCTTGGTTCGCTCATCAAATTTTATGGAATGTAGTGATGGTTCATGGTCGTTTAGAGTTGCAATAAAAACGCCTAAAACCTACCACTAGAAAACATCAAAGCCATTGTTGCTAGGGTTGCAAACTTGTGGTATTGATGCCAAGACTCCTCTTTCACCTCTCATTTTTTCACTCCTTTCCTTTGTTCCCTTCCCCCCTATCCCATTTTTCCCTATTTTTCCTACCATAAAACATTACTAAACCCATATTCCCTATCCCTCCACTCATTGGTCAATGTAAACCCCAAAAACCCTACGCTATAAAATCCCTAAACCCTCCTACATATCCCTAAACAAAATTTCCCCCCATAACCCCTATTCCCATCATATTATTCCCCTTCCTAACACTCCCTTTTTGAATTGTTCCCCTTGGTGGCAGAGTTCATAACAACACATATTCTCACTACCATCATCAAAGGGCAGTCCAAGCACAGTCCATATACAGCAGTCATGGCATCTGAGCATTCATCAGAGTACGAGGTGGAAACTCAAAGTGGTTCATCCTCAGAAGAACAGGCTCCCCGGAGACATCATAAAAGTGGAAAACATGTTAGGGATGAGCCAACCACCCTCACAGAATTGTAGGCATGCCCTCTTGCTATGTCATGTTTCCAGCATCTATCATGTTTTGAGTTTTGTCAAAGAGTGGCTAATGTTCGAGTTCATCATGAGTTGGCCTGCCTTTTTGTGCTTCACCTACATGGAGATCACTCTATCTTGGCTAGTGTCACGTTCACACTGACACCTGAAACTGTCTCATTAGCAACCGGCATACCGAATGTTGGAGAACCATGGCACAAGAAACAGAAGGTTGATCAGCAGCATTATGAGCCTTACATTAATGCTAGTTTCTTGAGGCGGCTCACAAGAGTCTTTCCATTCCGATATTTGAAGGATGAATATGCTCCACTCATGAAGTTGATCATGAAGTACTTCAGCTGTGAGGGGAGGTTCTCTCGTCTATATGCCTATCACATCAGCTTGCTCATGCACTTTACCAGGGTATGGATGATGAGCATCCCATATTTCATTTGCAGGAACATAGAGAGATGAACACCTTCATTAAGAACAAGACCCCTCAGCAACAACTTAACAGTGTTTATCACTTTTCTCTTATTAAGATTTTGGTGGTTCATCAGCTGGGATTGCAGGGTGTTACTTGGGATGATTTCATCTCCCGTGACCTCTTCAGCACTTCACAGGTATTATCATTAATTAAGAATGAGGGTGAACCTTTTCTTCGGTATGAGCGCCATGAGATTGCTGGTGTGCCGGTTTTCATCACATGTCGGAAAGGCACCAGACATTATTTTGCAGTGGCAAAGCGAGTGTTATCTCCACCTGGGGTGGAAGGGGCCTCGCTTCCTCCATCAGCATAACAGGAATAAGACAAAGGCAAGGAGCCAATGCAGGATGAGGGGCCTTCAGGTGAGCCATTAGGTGAACGAGAGACCGAATTCGTTTTCCTTCATGATGATGATACAGATACGGAACCGACAAGTGCACAACTTAAAGAGATCATCTAGGAGCAGCAAGCAGAGATTCAAGCCTTGTCCCTTGATTTGGAAATAGCCAAATGGGACATGAAATATCTGGAGCAGAGGAACAAATAGCTCGAGGATCAGCAAGCAATCATGGAGCTACAAAACATTCGTGAGCATCGCCAAGCTACACAAAGGAGAAGAGTTGAGCTCACGTCATTGGAGAAAGAGATTAATGAGGATCGGGAGGCCAATCTTGAGAGAGTTAACATGCACTTGGAGAGGCTGCTAGACAAGGCCGACAAGGACCATGCATTGTTGAGACACATGGCTTTCCACTACATGGCGCGAAACAAAGTGTGCAGGGCCTGAATCAGGAATTTGAAGGCGAAATTGAGGAAGGCAATCAAGAAGCAAAAGAGGCAGAGGGAGCTCGATCGACTTCATATATTGGCCGAAGCCTCTTTGGCCTAGCATAACACTTGATAAGGAAGCTCCAGCCCAAATTTCAAGGAATTTGGGGCAATTTTGGTCATATGGAAAAATTTTGGTCACAACACATGTTTTTTCTCCCTGTGCGCTGCGCCACCGGCGCGGCGCTTAGGATTGGGAGCTCCAAATCACAAATGGCTTGCATTTTTGGATTCAGCATGAAAAATCATGCCTTCTGGTGCATGGACAAGAAATTTGGGCATGATTTGAGTCCCCAGGAGGTCAAAAACTCTCAAAAAATGACCTCTCTGCCGCTATTTTGACACACAAGAAGAAGTCTTGGGAGAATGAAGTTTTAGAGGGGAAAATGAGCACCAAATTCAGAAATTCCACTTGGGTTGAAAGTAGACAGGCCAAGCTTTCCAAAAAACACACTTGGGCACAATTTGGACTCCTGCGTGTACCCCAAAATCGCTTCCAAAGTGGAGTGATGCATATATATTTGGGCGTGGCGCATATAGACCCAAAGGCCAAAATGGCTCCTGCTTCGCGACTTTCTTGAAGTGGGTCCACTCATTTACACTATTCTCGGCAACTAAGGCAATGTTTAAAAAGTATTTTCACTAAAGGTGGTCTCCTATCCAAGTGGCAAAGGAAGGCGAGCAGTCACCCAAGCCATTTGTCATTTTTGTAACACTGCACTTGTAACTAATGGTTGGCTTTCCATTTCCAGTTTGTAATCATTTGAAAAACTCCCCAACTGTGGGTTGTTCTATTTCCCAATGGCATAGTCTATTTATTGTATGCAACACTATTTGCAAAAGGTTGGCATTTCTGGGAACTGTGGGAGAGAAACTCAGTCACTCACTGTACATTTTGATAGAGAATTAATGAAAGATTGCAGCTCTGGTTCATGAGATTCCTGTGGCGTGAGTTTAGCAAATTTATCTTCTTTATGTTTCATATGTATTTCGTTATGTTTCATATTTTCATTCACATTCATTTCTA
The DNA here is from genome assembly GCA_031772625.1 of Pinus tabuliformis. Lineage (NCBI taxonomy): Eukaryota > Viridiplantae > Streptophyta > Pinopsida > Pinales > Pinaceae > Pinus > Pinus tabuliformis. The sequence goes on along the minus strand of CM062818.1, from coordinate 800,315,279 downwards.
GTGAAAGCTTTCTAAGTAAAAAAGGTAGAATTCAGTGCACTGCTCTGCCTTGGGATAGTTTTCATGTTCTATGTTTTCCTCTATTGAAAAGGATTCATGTATTTATGCCTTTTCACACTCTCAAACAATCTCTCCACCTCACATTTTTTCAACTCTAATTCCTAGACTTTCCGCCTGTCTTGCTTGACGAAGTAACCTGCATCTTTGAGTTAAATTCTCTGCTCATGTTGTTCCTTGGCCCCACACATCCCAGAAAACTCAGTTATTCTTCAAACATCTCCATCATATTTATTTACCTAGCCTAAAATCAGTATTCATTTTTGAGTCATCTCAGACCCTATTGTTTATTTTCCTGAGCGTGACCCGGAGAGAGCCCTCCCCTGTTCTAGTAGGGCTAGCTACCAGACTGAGCGTGGTTTGTGGTTACCCTGAATTTTGCCTTCTTTCAGCCTAAGGCAGATTTAGGTGCTAAAAACGTCTAAACCTTATGTTTATATCTGAGTTACCTGGTGGAAGGGTGAAACCTATTTTAATTGTATATGAAAATTCTACAACATGGTATGGTAGATTTGTGGAGGTCAAAACTATTGCTATATATATATCATAGCAATATTTTTCACCTCCAGTAAACTAGTAGTGTGAAGGTCTGGTTGGGCTTCTAGTTTGGGGGAGGAACTATGGGATATAGATCAGGCACTACTACCAAATTTGTATGCCTAACTAATGGCCCACAATGTCATTTGTGTTGTGCTGATTTGATAGACCATAAAACATGGATTAATACACTGATAAGAGCTACATTGGAACATTGATATGTCAAAATAGGTGATGATTTTCCACCCACGTGGATAGATATGCATTGATTGGTCGTTGATTTCCCATGTGGAAAGAAAGGCATTGATTGATTGGTTGTTGACTGCCCATGTCGACAATTAGGCATTGGTGGATTGGTCGTTGATCACTCATGTTGATAGATAGGCACTGTTCGACTATTCATTTTCCATGTTGACATGTGTATGGACACATAATAAAGACTACAAGAGTCACCTATCGGAAGATAGATTGAGTGTTGGTCAAAACCAACACATTGGATTGGTTAGCAAGGTGGCCTGAATTGATTCGTCATTATATTAATATAAACTCATACATTGGACATATATTGTCATGCCCCCAGGCCAACAGTTGTCTTTCAACTGCTCTTGGCAAGGTGTAGCACCACCAAACACTTTCTTTTCACCAATACTTATGTTCATGGACTATGCGTAACCATTAGTCTACTTAGTTTGTGTTTCACAACAAAGTAATTATTATGTTTCCTTTATACCAATGAACACCCATACACATTCATTATCATCAACAATTATACAAAAGAACACAATTGTATAGTATAAAGGGAGGGGCAACTCCTTGAACAATGAGTCTGCTCGAATACAATATATTATATAATCTTTCAATGTTACAAAGCTTTACAAGTATACTTGGAAACACCAAGTTTCATACTTAGCCAATTTTACATCAAGGCCACACCTTCGTGTGCCAACCAAGTTCCTTACCCAAGTTGGGTGGGCACGCCCTCACAGTGGACCGCCAACCACACTCCTCAACCGAACTTCGTTCACCTTGGAACTTCGTGCACGATGGGCGACTCACCCGAGTCATTCGTTCACCAAACAACTGGTGCCTTCACCCACGAGTTACCCGTGTTCACCAACCAAACATTGGGCGCTCTCGTCCAAGTTACACCCATGTCGTTTTCCTTTGCCCAGTGGGCGCCCTCACCCGAGGCTTACCTATGCTCTTCTGAATGATGGGCGCTCCTCGCCCATGCCTTCACCCAACACCCAAGTCCTTTGTGCGAGCTATTGTGTAGTCCTACCCATGAGTGGGCACATAGACCTGCGCCTCCACTCGACTTCCTAACACCTTTGTGCACTTCTACTTGCGATGTAGAGCGAATGATTAATGTTCGAATGATACTTCAAATCTCCAACAACGCACCAATATATACGCATTGTTATGTGGTCGTGCCTCCTCTTGGTCGACCCTTGTTTAACATTAACTGGCGCCCTCTCCTTCGCCTTTCCACGGGGTTGGCCTATCGGCCAACACTCCAAATGTGATTCTCCACCGTCAGCTTATTTCGATGAACACCCATGTTGTCCACCATATAAACACGCTCGCTCAACAGTTGTCCATAATACTTTCAAGTGTCGCTCTGTTGTTCTGTTCGCTCAACAACATGCCTGTTTAGCTAACCAACTCATCGCACGTCTCGGTGATGATGCCTTTGAACTGCAGGTCCTTACATATATGGTGGGATCACATCCTCGGGCAATGCTCTGAGGCAAGCCTTATTGTAATGAAAAAGCTTAGAGACGATACTTCACAAATCACATTGCATAACCGTGATGGTCGTAAGGTCTCACTATTTGTTAGAGGTTATATGTTCAATCCACCTAGATATAACGTTTAAATTATTTCAAGTTAATTTTCCCACCATAGTCGCATTTTGTTGAACAACTAAGTAACCAGAAGTATACATTTTGTAGATCTACTACCGAAAATTATGCATAAGGGAATTTTGAAGAGCAATTTGTTTAATAAGATGGATATTTCTAAAAGTTTGAAAAGCATTATTGATTTATTCGATTTATTCTTGGTGATGAAAATCTATGTTATATGTTTTGAGGGACTATGAGCATATTGCAGTGTGTTTGAGTTTATGGTAGATACAGGTTTTTAGATGAGTCAAATGTGATTAGATTGATGAACATGTTAAAGCATAATAGTGACAGGGTGTGAAAGGGCCTGGATAATGGTGTGCGATAGTAGCTTACTCATTTTGAAGACTTATTTTGCTTGAAGAACAGGTGGATCTACTTTGAAATATTTTGAAAATAGATCCACAATATATTAAAGAAGAACGTGTGTGCCTCCACTCAAGTTGGTTCCTAGCGCGAGTCAGAGACTGCTCATCATTAAAGTTGGTGTCTCAATATAGTTGGAGCATAAAGCAAGTTGGAAATTGCTCATCATCATAATTGGTACCTCAATCAGGTTGTAGCCTACAATGAGTTGTTTTTTGCACATTTTTTAGGTTGGTTCCTAAATTAGGTTGTAGCCTACCATGAGTAGCAACTTTCATATTTTTGGGGTGGGTGCATCTAGTTGGTCGGTGCCTGCAAATATATATAATGAATTGAAAAATAAGAAAAAGAATAATTTGTGGTTTTCTCCTGTATGGGTTTCCATGAAAAATATTGTGTCTCTTTGTGATTAATGTGATTTCTTGTTAATGTGTTATTGATGTGATGGTAGCTTTATGATGCATTGATCTATCTATTGATATGCTACATATGGTTATGGTTCATTGTAATACGATTGTTTGTTGATGAAAAGTTATGAAATGGTAAAATTGTTGTCACAATGATTCACCCTCCCCCCTCTTAGTGTAATGTTTGGTCCAACAAGTGGGATCAAAGCAGGTCATCTTCAAGAACAGTTAACTACTAGAAGGTGGATCCAAGGAATCTTATCATAATGGACTTATATGCAAAATCGGTTATGCCCTTGGAATTTGAGTTGGAGGAGTTTAAAATAAAATGTGAAATCTTGACAAAGCAACTTGATGAAGTTTAGAAGCAGCTAGGAGAAATATTAAGGTAGATAAAAGAGAGGAATGGCATAATTACCAATCTCAACAAAAAATAAAATGTTGTAAGACAATCAATTAATAAAATTCAAAAAGGTATCCACGGTGAAATAATCATCCAAAGATAATCATTTAGGTACCATTAACTTTACTATGATTATTATTATGCCTATATTTATGCTCAAAATCATGTCAAATGTTCTCTATGCCATGATTATTAAATCACTCAAGAAATGGAAAGATTTCCACCTAAGATGTGGAAGGAGAAAGAAGAAAGTTGTGGTCTCATCATATATGCTAAAAAAAAGAGATAAGTGGTATATTGATAGTGGACACTCAAGACACATGTTATGGGATCAAAGTAAGTTTATAAGCTTTAAGGAAATAAGTGGAGGTAAAGTAAATTTTGGAAATAATGCATGTACAAAAATCACCTGAAAAGGAATAGTCAACATTAACAATGGAAAAACCAAATCTTGTGATGCCTTATATATGTAATGGTTCAAGAATAATATTTGAAGTTTCAGTTACATATGTGATCAAGGCTTCAATTTTCTATTCAACTCCAAATGTTGTGAGATGGGAAACTCAGTCATAGGAAAATTGGTAGCAAAGTATATCACGATCGATGGCAATATATATACACTTGACGAATATAAATATGAGAAAAGTTGGATGGGAAAGATGAAAGAAGATAAGATTATCTTACACATCCTCCAAATATAAAATACCATCAAAGGTCTCATTTGAAAGGTGAAAAGAGGAACCAACCAGTTTAAAGGTAAACTTCCTTTCAAGTTATTTGAATGTGGAAGGATATGTCAGTATGCATCTAAATTTCCTTATGCTAAGATGAATGATAGTGATGATGAGTCAAGTTTCAAGTGAAAACATAAAAAAGAAGCAACCTAGTAAGAAGAATAATTTCTACTCAAAATTGCCAAGTGACAATGAAAGCAATGAAAATGTGATTGATGAACAAAGGAATGAAATATTATTCATTGGTGATATTGAATAACATAAAGTAGAGATAGATTATGAGGGAGAACTTAGAATTGCATTAAAGGAAATAAAGATTCTCAGAAAGAGGGATGGTCAACTAATGTAGTAGCTTCAATATAGAAACCTAAATGAAGACACCATTCTTATTCTCAAAGTTGAACTGGAAGAAGAAAAAATTGTAAAGGAGTTTATGTTAGAAAAATTAAATCAGAAGGAAAAAATTTGTGAAAAGCTAGAGAAGGAAGTTGTCCTCTTGAGAGAGTAATGGGAGCAACCCAAATCAAAGTTTCACAAAGGAACAAATCCCTAGATCACATTATTAGCATGCAGAGGTCTCCCTCATTAAAATAGGTGTTGGATACCAATAAGGTTGCGAGAAACCCAAAAAAAATAGTCTTCCAATCAATTCAAATGAAGATCATCCCAAGGAGCTTTATCAAATATTCATTGCCTCTATCAACATTTCTCTTGGAGATCCAAAGAAAGTGATGAACCAGTCCAAGCATGTTAATTTTAATGAATCTCAAGCTAAGTCTTGAGAATGAAGAGATAGGATCTCTTATGACAAGGAATATTCACAAAGGATCGTGACAAGAAGCAACAAAGAAGGTGTTGAAAATCAACAGATGAATATGGCTCCTCCAAGGAATCTTCATAAAGGATGCACAAGAAACAATGAAGCATATGTTTGGAATCAACAAATGGATATGGTTATTCCAAGGAATAACTTTAGAAGGTCAATATCTCCCATTACATCTAGGTATCAAAACAGTTTCTTAGTTATTGCTTCTCTTGTACAAATTTTTTCCACAAAGCATAGGATTGTAAGACCTATAATGTGATGAGGTATAGAGGATATTATTAGGTGCCTTTATGGATCCATGTGGATCAAATCAGGTGAATTCCTTAACCATTTCTACAAATATTGAAGCCATGAATGTTGAATTTTACATATCACTAGTACAAATGGGGCAAAATTCTGTAAGGCTTTTAGTTGGATATGCCACTTATTTGTGTGAGGTATATGACACATTAATTCTTATCAAACCATTGCTAGAATTTTGTCAAATGGTCAACAAATTAGTTACCTTTGTATATGCAATGATACAGATGTCGATTATCTGATACATAAAAAAGTTTAAATGGTCATTAAAAAAATGACATTTAAAAGTTGGTTTTGTGACACTAAAAATCGTCGTATATCCAATGGAACAAACTGAGATTGAGGCATCGAGTAATTAATGGCATAATTAAATTATGGACAAAACTGTTGTCACTCGGACGCTTTCAAAATGACAGTGAAGCATTGGATATTCATCACATAGGTGGTTTTGTCTGACGGAACAAACTGTCGTTGAGGCGTCGGGTAATCTATGACATAAGTAAATTTTGTGAGAGAATTTTTGTGACTCTGATGCTTTCAAGCCGACGGTTAAGCATTAGATATTCGACACAATGGTTTTTTTTCCAATGAAACAAACCAACATTGAGGTGTCAGGTAATCAACGACATAAGTTTTTTCTCTCCGATAGTTTCAAGCTGATGGTGAAGCGTCGGATATGCGACGGAAGGGCGTTCAGTCTGATGAGAGTGTTAAGGTATCAACATTCCCATTATCGATTATTTTTTCAAGTATTTGATGAGTACTTTGACCCAAAGTCATCAAATATTTGATGACCAGTTTCTGTTGTCAAATATTCGATAGAGATATGCGTTTAAAAAAAAATGTAATAGACAGTACTATTTTGAATACTATTTTGAAGAAGCCAAATCAAGGGTTGACTACACTCATCGATAGCCCAAGATGAATTTCTCATGAGAAATCTAGACATCTAAATTTTTAAGATATGAAATTAATGGTGAATTTTATATGGTTAATGCACTAACTAGTGGAGTAATTATTGCTAGTTTATGTAAAAGGTGAGTTGTTGGCAATAATCAATAGCCTACATTTGAGACTAGAAAGGTTTGGAGAGAAAAGACCCAACTAGAGCTTATCTATACTTGCCTTTATATAGTGAGAAAACCATGATTAACATACACAACATATGTTTTGAACTTTACTAATGATTTTTCTAGCTATATTTGGAAATAATTCTTAAAGAATAAGGATCATGTCTTTGAAAATTTTAAGGAGCTTAAGACATTGGTTGAAAAGTTTAAAGTGATCAATATATTAAATTTCTAAGATCTAATAATGATTAGAATATTTGACTAAGGTATTTGATGACTGCTTGTATAAAAAAGGTATTACTTGGGAAATATATGCACCGTACACACCTCATCATATTGGTGTTTTTGAAATACAAAATTAGATTCTAATTGGAATAACATAGTGTTTTCGTCATGCTAGAGTTGTGCCAATTTGATTTTAAATATAGACTATCTACTAATCAAACTACCATTAAACATAATTTTAACCAAGTTTGTATGGGATATGATCCCCCTTGAGAAATGTATCAAAGGAAACCCTTGGCAAAACATCTCAAAAATTTTTAATGTGTAGTTTAGAATATTATTATAAATGATAAGAGAAAGAAACTAGATACAAGAAGTCATTATTATAATATAGTAGGATCTTCCAATGACTAAAAACACTATAGGTTGTCTGATCTTTTCAATTAGTAATTTATGTGTATGAAGAATGTTTTATTTTATTATAGGGATTTCGATGCTTCTCTTTCAAACTCCCCTTCTATATGGTGAAGTAGTGGTCCATTTGAAATTTGTAAACAATTTCGCATCTGACTAAATATTTCACAACATTAGGCAATATGTCAATCATCTTTTCAAATTGATAGTCAAATATCCTAATAGAATTGTCTTACAATTTACCTTAAAGAACATAGTTTACTAGAAGAAATAAATCTCCTAAATATTTGACTATGGGCCCTCAGAGATGTAGGTGATCCTTCTACAATGGATTCTAATGATTTCCAAAGAGTGACTAATGCAATTGAAACTACTAATGTTCATAAAAGCAATTAGATAACTTAAGGAAGAGTAGATGAATGAATAAATGTGGTAATGTTTCCTTAGTGGCATATGGACTAGAGGCATGTGATACCCATACATATGTAGATGTACATGATTAACATGGATAAGAAAATGTTATGGGAAAAAGTACAAATCTTTGATGGCTTATAAAGTTTGGGATTTGTTTCCCTCACTATAAGGAAATGACGCATTGAGTTTTCAATGGATCTATAAAACTAGGTTCATATATTAATGTGTTGTTAAGAGATGATGCGTGAGCATAATTTGAATTTTCTTTCCTTGTGTAATAGAACCTAGAGTTTTATAGATTGATCTACAAAAGAATGAGCTTGCTTCTTTCATATATCATTTAATGCAACCAATGCAATAAGAAAACATATAGTTGGATGTGTTTAGTAGTTTTAGGGATAATTAGAGCTATTAGAGGGATTGGATTTGATATTTTCTAGGAGTGGAAGTTTTTTCTTGGAATTCACACAAAATCAAAGGAGATATTTCCAAATTGGTCCTACCTCAGGTTCTTCTAGGTGATGGCTGAAAGATAAAAACTATTTTCCTACTCACAATGTAAGAACACGTAATACAATCAATGCAGGAAAGTAAGTAAATTGTGACACCTTATAACCTTCATAGGCTGGTGTAAATTGAAAACCCCTCATAATAGCTGGAAGCCTTACTACAACCCATATATCACTCCAAATCCTTGATCTCAACCCCTACACACATGCACAAGCAAATAAGGTCAAAGTTTAACTCCATAGAAGGGCAGTTAGATTTCACTATGAACTATTACAACAAGTAAACCATAATATCACATATACAAATATGAAATGGAAAAGAAATAAATTTTCCATTCATATAATAACAATGGTACATAAAGATATAATAAATTTATCATAGGGTATACTCTCCTATGATCTCTTAGTTCTCCTCTTCCCCTGACTTATAGAAAAAATAGGGTCATTCGAGATGTAAGAGAAAAATTTTATGGTGATATTTTACTAGAATTATTGGGCCATCTCTCTCTAATTCCTCCTCTCCTCCTTGAGAGAATCTCATTAAATATGTCTTTCCTAGATCTAGGAAAATGGATGTAAATATGTCACTGTTGTTAAGGGGCTTGAAATTTGTGTGACTAAAGGAATTATTATTAAGGAATCTAGGATGAGGTAGCATATGATATTTTTAAAATACATCTCCTATGAAGGAAGGCGAACTACTGTTTATTTTTATCAATTCATATTCCTATACCAACTAGACACCAACCACACATATAACTTGTAGATACCATAAATGTGCGATACCTCCTCCTACAATCCATTAATGGAATGCTTTCCAATGATAAAAAGGGTGTAAACATCAACTATTATCCCATCATGGGCTCATTCACCAACTGGTTTTCCATACTTTTGTCTCTCTCCCCTATCGACATCAAAGTACTAACTAACGAACTGGTTTTGTGCAAAATCTAATAAGCTTTGTGTCAATAGCTATTCATATATTTCCCCATGCATTTCCCCTAAGATCATATGCTTATTCCAGATTCCTATTTTGAAATCATTGCTTCAGATTTCATTCATAGTACCCCAAGGGTGGTTCTGGTCAATCCAATAAGAATTCCATTCATGAAAAGGAATTCCACATGATAACATTCTAAAATATTTGTGGTCATCATCTAAATCTCTATATTTCTTTACAACTTTACAAGATTTTGTTTCATCTTTAAGTTCATTATGAATTTTTTTTCTATAACATTGATTACAATCTTAATAAATAAATCTTTTGGAACCACTCCATAAGTAAGCAATGTGATCAAATGTCTTGAAATGGATGTTGTGCTCGACTTATAGTTTGTTCCATAGATTTCCAAGGAGTTGATACTTGGGTAATGAACATAATTTTCATCTCTTTCAACTTTTATCATCGACTCTCGAAAATGGATTGTTTTACATGGAAATATTTTGTTAACAAGAAATGTTCCTTTGACTGCATAATGATTATAGAATATTAAACATTGAATGAGCAAGGGGTAGGCCTCTGAAATCTAATTGCTTAAATGTTTGCCTTCAAATACAATTTTTGGGCATTGTGAAGCCAAATTTTTGTTGAGTCAAAGTGAAAGTCATTTTTGTAAGAGACCCTTCTTGGGCTCCTTAAGGTCAAGAAAGGAAAATTTATTTTGTCTAAATATCTCCTCCACTAAATCAGTTTCTTCTCCCAAAAGGATTACCATTCATCCTTCAAAGTTGGCCTCCAAGTAGAATATAATCAAGTTGACCTTCATTACAAGCGTACAAGTCAGGCTCAAGTCAAATTGGTCATGTTAGCTCTGATGGGAACAGGTTCCCCCAAGACTAGTTTTGGGGTTAAAAGCCCATGTTTTCGAACAATTTTGTAATAAAATTGTAAAGTATCCGCATTTTGTGGTCACAGAGCATGAAGGCGTCAAGAGTCATAAAGGGTTGTCCGCCCTTATTTTGTAAAGTTTCAAGTCAGATGTAAAGATATACTCATGGTCTGCGGACCATCAGATTGTATAAAAAGGAGCTAAGTAAGCTCTAGGCAATGACAGAACAATTAAGATTTGGAAGTTTTGGTGGAGAATTCTAAGTGTTTCGGGTCTTAGCATAGGTAAAGGATCTGCAGCTGAGTGCACAGAGGCCTAGGGTGGAAGTCCATAGCTGAGTGCACGGACCCCTGCATCTGTGTGCACAAGGTGGATAGGGTCTGTATTAAACTAGAAGATATGAACAAAGAGAAGTATTCTGCAATTAGTGTGTATTTAGTCCCTGTTAATGCATCTGGTTATATTGCGTTCTGGGTTTATTTTACAATGTTTAGTTGATGCGTGAATGTATGTGATTATATCTATTAATTAAACGCGAGTAAAGATATCAGTTTACATGACGCTAATTGTACTTGATTGGTATGATAAGTAAAACACTTGAGATAACTTGGGAACCTATACAATACATTGTCATAGATGCACGAAAGTACCTAAACCGTGGGTTAGGGCTGTTTGAAGGTCAATTGTACACCTTCGCGGAGGTACTGAAAGGTGGAATAAAGGGTAGATTGATAGAGCCCTAAGACTTAGTGACCTGCATGAAAGCAGGGGAAGGAGGTATAAACTGACATCACAATCATCTCAGGGTGTGGAAAGTTGGTTCCAGCATCCCCCATACTGCTTTGAGTGAGACTTCGGTCGGCGCTTCGTGGGCTCATGCCGAAAAGGATAGTAGTGTAGGGATTTGTTTGGATGACTAACGCTGAACCTCGGTTAGGGCCAACAAATGGTTTTGTTGCTGGGACCTAGAATTTGCATGAGAGATGTGTGATGTTGTATCACTGGAATCCAACTAAGAAAGAGATTGGGGACTGGTTGGATAGGAAGATCTAGGACTTCACAGCACAAGAAAACAGAAATCCGTGGCTAACAAAGGAATAGTGGCTAGATAGATACCTGTATATAGAAATCCACAAGATATTTTTTGTTCCTTTACAGTTGAGTTATACAAGTGGATCACCAAGCTAGCGGATAACCAAGGAAGGTGGAGGCTCGACGGTCCTATTGTCTGGACCCCGGAGTTAGTACAAAGACTGGAAGCCTTTGAGGGAAAGATCGTACGTGCTGTCAATCATTGGATCGATCATATCATAGGAGGGTTTGTGATAGAATTCGCGATCGATACCTCTTTTCATTACAGCGAGGCAGAGCGACAATTTTTCAAAGGTGCATGAGGTAAGTACTTGAAGTCTTTAAATACTTGGATTAAGATGTTATTGTGCAAAAAATGGGTTATGTGGCTACCTTGATGTTCAGAGCTATGTGAAGTGGAAAGACTTACAGGAACGAAGGAAGAAAGAGTCATGAATATAGCCCACTAATTTCACCTACTTTGGGTGACGAAGAGGGAGTAGCTCAGGTTTCTCCATGAAGTGCGGTTCAGTTGATAAAACAAGGGTTCTCGTGACTACCACCTCCACCCACACCACCTCAAATTTCACCACCATCACTTGCGACTTCGCCCACACCACTGCCACCCCCACCCCAGTTCAACATCGTGAATTCATTGAAGTTGCAATTATTCAAGGGCTTGGGAAATGAGGACCCAGAACAGTTCTGTTTCATCATAAAAGATGCATGGGAAGCTCAGGGCATCATAGACGATCACATGAAAAAGGCAACATTAGTGAGTGCTTTGCAGGATTGTACACTACATTGGTACATCAAGTACTCTAACGATAACCCAAATGTTGGGTTGGTAGAGATCCAGACTGCACTGAATAAAGAGTTCAGTAGGCCTAAATCCGAGGCACAGTTTATTGTGGGGTTCAAGGAAATCACGATGAAATTAGGTGAGACACCTTGGGAATTGGATTAGAGATTGAAGTGTAAAATCCGTGAAGCTAATATGAACTTAACAGATGGACAGCACCACGAGTGGTTCATGGCTTTACTCCTGCCTCACCTAAGGGTTGCACTATGACAATAGAAGATTACGATTCAGGCAACAACCTTGGAGATTGCAATAAGACTGCATGAAACACTGATGCAAGATCCAAATCTAGGGGTTGAGTAGATTCATGCGCAGTTGTAAAATCTTTTCCTTGAAATGCAAAGTATGAAGTAGGACAAAACAGTTCAACCAGAGGTGCGTGAAGAGGTATGGTGCCTAAAATGTAAAGGTCAGGGGCATGACAAAGACAACTACGCAGTCTTTGCAAACTATATTGCAGGAGGAGGACTAATGCCTTGGAGGCTGGAAGCCCAAGTAGGACCGAGCACGGGGCCTTCATTGAGGTGTGCTTTATGTCAGGTAGCAGGGTAACATACCACTGATAATTGTCATTTTCTACAGAAGCTTGTACAAAAACCGCAACAATTGTTTTGCGACTTTTGCAGGTCAGTAGGGCATGCTAAGTGCAACTTCCGAAGTTATGAATTGATGATGGAAATAACACATGCCTATAGAGTTCAGGTAGAAATTCGGCCTCCTGACCAGAGCGTTGGGATGGCGTGAATAGTCTTTTAGGGGCGTAGACGAGGCTAAGGTGGAGGAGGACCTGGCAGAGGTCGGGGACAACTAATCTGTTACAATTGTGGAAGACTAGGACACTATGCCCACGAATGCACTAACCCAATGCATCCATCATGAAAATATTGTACTCAGTTTGATCATGAGACTGAGGACTACCATACATTGATAGCAAGGATATGCGAAAAAGGGGTGCTACCACTGCAGCTGAATCAGAACTTGTAGATGATGAGGGATGAGCCTCACGAAGAGGATCCAAATGTGAATATAGTGCTCCAAAGTGGAATTGAAATGGGCAAAGATAAGGGGAAACAACCCGAAGACAACGCATGGGTTTGCAAAGCTCCAGAGAAGGAGGTTGAATTTGATTTGAAGTGTGCACATGAAACTTTCATGGAAGCAAAGAAGAGCTTCACTGAGGCCTCTACCTCAGGGAGCCGGGATAAACCTGTTTAGGAAATGGACCCTTCTATGCTTACGACCTTTCTAAAGACCTGAATGAAGTTGTTGCGCGATAGCAAGGCTGTGAAGGGGTTACGAGAACTATAAATAGATGCCCTAGAAACACTCTTGGTGAACTGTGTGTGGTACGGATGATTGGCAAGAATAAAGCAAGGATAGGACGTGAGATGAGACTCACCGCACAAATATGAGAATACAAAATGGATCAAGTTATTTTGGATCCGGGGTCAGACGTGAACGTTTTTCCAAAGCAGGCTTGGGAGCAGAAGGGGAGACCCATGCTGCAGTGGTCTCCAATTCAATTAAGGATGGAAAATCAATAGAAGATCATCCCCATGGGATGGCTACAAGGAGTAACTATAGATATTGAAGGCGCGAGCACATTGGATGATTTTGAAGTAATAAAAATTGTGGATGACAGTAACCCCTACCCTGCGCTCCTTGGCATTGATTGGGCTACTGACATGAATGGGGTAATCAACCTAAAGAAGTGAAAGATGATATTTGAAAAGAAATCGCTTCACGTAATAGTACCCCTAGATCCTGCTGAAGGATTGCGCTATACTGAACCAGTCCGCGATTATGAAAGCGATGATGATTTGGACTGCATATATAAGATAATAGCACGAGACCAACATTGGGTGAATATGACAGTGTATGGACAAATTACATGGGATCGCGAGAGTTCCTACAACTCAGACTCAGACGAAGAATTAGAGCGCTGGAAGAATCAGCTACATGAAGTAACCACATTGAGCTGTAACATGATGAGTCGGTCGCTGCGTTGTGTGTCGTTAGAGGTAAGGAATCTACCTAGTTATGATGGCTTGAATGATGTGGATGTTGTTTTGGATGCATTTGAGAGGGAAGTACCGGAGAAGCAGCACTTCCAGGCTTTGGACTGAGCACTGCACGCTATGTGCATGAGATGGTGGGGTATCCACAAGGGTAGTTTTGATGATTGGAGCAAGTGTAGGAGGATGATGAGAACACACTTTGTGAAGCCGAAGGTACGAGTGACAGACAAGTATGACGAAAGTATGATCTGCATACACACTTGGCCAAATGGGCTAAGGCTGATGGACCGAAGCCCCAACCTGAATGGGTGCACTTGTTCTGTCACACCCTGGATGTCATCCCGATGAACTGGTACATGGAGACAGAGCTCTGCCATGGTGTAGGTGAATGGGATATTCTGTGTGAAGGGTTCATAATGACGTTCAACTTCGAAGATGGGTTTGACTATATTGACGAAGCACTATAAGAGGTCAAAGCAGCGATCTTTATGAGACCATAGGATCCTTTGGATCTGATTCAACTCGATTAGACTACTCAGCTAAGCCACACGTGGGAATGCTATAACATGTCTACGGAAGAAGAATATGAGGACCCATGAAAGATTAATATTCCTGAAACCGAGGGTCACCGCGAGGTCGAGGGATCGCCGATTGAGAATCATGATATAAAAATGCCACTGAAGACTAAACAAATAGATATTGGTATGGAGGTGGAGCCCAAATTCATGAAAATTAGAGATTCTTAGGATGACGTGACGATAGATAAGGTCACTGAATTGCTCCGTGAATACCAAGATTTGTTCTCTACCATGTTCATGGAGTTAAAGGGGATAATAGGAGACCTGGGCATTATGAAGATCACATTAAAAGCCAACACGAAGCTGGTTAAGCAAAGACCTTACCGTCTCAATCCAAAGTACAAGGAGAAGATCTGCTTAGAGTTAGATAAGATGCTTGCAGCAGGCATCATTAAGCCCGTAGAAGAATTTGATTGGGTAAGCCCAATGGTGGTACAGGAAAAGAAGTAGAAGGATGAAATAAGGATATGCATAGATCTCAAGAAGTTGAATTATGCTTGCGTGCATGTTCCTTTCCCGACTCCGTTCACTCATGAGATATTGGATAATGTAGGTGGCTAGGAAACATACTCCTTCACCGATGGGTTTATTGGGTACCATTAGATCAAAATTGCACCTGAAGATAGAAGTAAGACAACATTTGTTACTAAATGGGGATGTTTTCAGTACACTATGATGCCTTACGAATTAAAGAATGCACCTGCAATTTTTTTGTGCGTAGTCATTGCTGCATTCAAAGACTTCATTCATAAGTTTATGGAGGTGTAATTTGATGACTGGACTGTGTTTGGGTTGGTAAAATTCCATGTGGCAAGTTTTGCATTTAATGCTAGATACCTATTGAAGGTAACATATTTCACTCAATTTTAATAAATTTTTGTTTTCTTTCCCTTTTGGGACTTTGCTGGGTCATGTGGAATGCAGGCAGGGATTGATGGTAGATCCCGCGAAGATTGGAGTAATAATTAACCTGGAACTGCCAAGGAGTGTGAAATAGCCGCATGCAACCTTGGGACATAGTGGGTACTATAGGAAGTTTATCAAGGGCTATGCCCCAATCACCATGCTTATGGGGAAGTTGTTGAAAAAGGGTGTGACGTTCTGTTGGAACGAGGACTGTCGGAAAAGCTTAGATGTGCTAAATGGAAAAATTGTCACCACACCGATTTTATTCTTCTCGGATTGGAAGAAGGAGTTTCATGTACACATAGACGCGTCATGTATAGCAGTGGGAGCAGTGCTGACATAGGTTGACAGAGGAGAATTGGACCATCTTATAGCATTCACAAGTAGGAGGTTATCCAAGGATGACAAGAACTACTCCACCACTGAGCGCGAAGGATTAGCTATGGTATACGTCCTCCAGAAGTTTAGACACTATTTGTTGGGTGGACATTTCAAGATGTATACGGATCATTCTATGTTGAAATACCTGGTCAATAAGACTATGTTGGGGGGAGAATCTATAGGTGGTTGTTATTATTCTAGGAGTATGATTTTGAAGTTATTGTGAAGCCTGAACAATTGAACACGAGACTAGACCATCTGTCGCACATCGAAATGGGGGAAGAGCTCACTAATTTAGAGGAGGGATTTCCTGACGCACGACTCTTTGTAGTGCGCATCGCGGATGGTCACTCTGAAGATATCATACACCTCCTAATGATAGGATCTACACTGGAAGGCTACACCACCTAGCAGAAAAAGGAGTTAGCAGTGTCCACGACATACTTTTCTATCATTGTCTGACATCTGTACAAAATGGGGTTTGATGAAGTATTACGACGATATGTACCAGAGTTTGAAAGGAGAAGTATCCTTGTGGAGGCTCATGGGGGCACTGCGGGAGGGAATTACACAAGAAGGGTGATCACATAGAAGATCCTATGCACAGCGTTGTGGTGGCCAACTCTCCATCAGAATTCAAAATCTTACTGCAAGGCATGCAACATGTGTCAAAGGATTGACAGGCCATCGTGGAGGGATAAGCTGCCTCTAAGCCCATAGATGAAGTTACAACCTTTCTATAAATTGGCAATAGATTTTGTGGGACCCATTCAGCTCCAAGGAAAGAATATGGGAGCACGGTACATTATCACCACGACTGAATATTTGACTCGATGGGCAGAGGCACAGCCTGTGAAGCACTGCATAGGCACTATCGCTGTGAAGTTTCTCTTTGAGTATGTACTGATGTGATTTGGGTGTCCAAAGATTTTTATGAGTGATCTTGGTACGCACTTCTAAATGAAATGATCAGTGCACAGACAAAGGAGTTTCAGGTATATCACTAGAAAAGTACACCTTATCACCCATAAGTTAATGGGATGGTGGAAGCATTCAATAAGTTGTTGGAGAATGCACTGACCAAGGTTTGTAATGCTCAACGAAGTGATTGGGACTTGTGCATACTCATAGTACTATGGGCCTATCGAACAACATGCAAAAAGTTGACTAGACAGATAGCCTTTAGGCTTGTATATGGTGTTGAAGAAGTGATGCCCATGGAATACATTGTGCCTAGTCTGCGAATAGCAGCACTCATGGGTATGATGGATCGTGGGGCACTAGAAGAGAGGCTTACATAGATTGCTGAGCTTGAGGAAGAAAGGTTTATGGCTAGATTTCACCAATAGGTCCAAAAGCAACACGAAAAAGCATGGCATGATTGGCACATTAAACTGGACACCTTTAATGTAAATGATCTAGTTTTGTTATATGATGGCAAGTTTGATAAATTTCTAGGGAAATTTAGGATACACTAGCTAGGGCTCTATGTAATTAAGGAAATTACCAACAGTGGAGCAGTTCATTTGGTTAAATTGAATGAAGATCCCTTCCTAGGAAAGGTTAATGGCAACCGACTGACGCCATACACCGGTGATCCGACCAGGTGACTATATGAAGGTAACATAGCCTTAGCACTCCAAGCAGTTGAAAGGAGTCACATGACTATAAGGTACACTGCCTGGGTTGGGGAACTATGCGATTGGAGGATTGTGTGGAACGCAGAGATGTCATAGGGTTCACGATAGCATAGAGAGAGTTGCGCTACCTGGGGAGAAATCACGCAGGTCAGCCGGAAAGTGACTGTTAAAGTCACTATTCATGATTTAATGATGAGAATGCAGTAAAATGGAGCAGGAAGCCGACATTTAAGAGAAAATTTATGGGTAAGATCCTTGAAACTCTGCTGCTAATCTGGCATTAATGAACTGAATTTAGGAGGAACGGTTGGATTTGAATTCAAAATGGCCTATAAATTACATGTGGAGGCCCAATGAAAAACACCTGGCATTTTTAAAATTGAGTTGGTGAGCTCTCAGATGTGCATGATCCACACATTCTTCGAAGAATTGATTGACTACCCAGTGTTTGATCGATTTCCAGATTCTGACCACAATTTCATCTGTGATTTTATCCCAGGATCTGAAGTTATGGACGTTGTAGTAATGATAGCCAAGGGGGTTGTGTCGGAGGTTGTTTGGAGGTAGATGGAGCTCCTCTGGAGGTCATAGAGGTACTAGTTGAAGTCCCTAAGTCACCATGGATGCCTAGGTCGAAGCCTACCTCGACCAAGGAGAGTGCAAAGGATAAGAAAGAAGGTTGTGATACCCATGTGCGCATCACCTAGAAGAAAGCCACAGAAGGACAAGCACACTGCACAAGAAAAGGGAAAAACTATTAACTTGGAGCCGAAGGAGGAAGAGATTGGGGACATCTCGATGGATGATGAGGATTTGGGGGTGGAAGTGGAGGAAGTTGAAGTCGAGGGTTCTGAACCTATTACTAAGTTCTCTGAATACGTCCCTCTACACAAGGGCAAGACCAAGGTGCCAAAGGACACTGACAAAAGCAAGGTTGCCCTGCAGATACCTCTGTTACTGGACAAGATTTTCTTTGAAGGACCACACTTGGGGTGGGTTCCGCTATTGAAACTAGAAGATTGGGACTTAGCTGACATTGAGAAGTTCCCTCACATAGCGATAGAACAACTAATGCACCGTGTTGTTCATATAACCATCAAGATGACTGCATTGGAACCACGGAAGTGGCTCAAGGGTGTAGACAAGGTAGGTATGCTCAACCTACTATGGGTGTCACACCCATTACAGTATTGTTCATCAAGAAGTTGTTATGCTTGGTGCATGATGGGTGTCTGTGGCTAGAGGAGATGATACCCATCACTGACAGGTTGATCCATAGGATCACATGATTGCCCTATATAGGGGAAAATCTGGCCATGATGTTTGGTGGAAAAGGTAGCAAGCAGGCCCTCACGGAGGACATGAAGGAGAAATTCAAGCTCATGAAGAAGCCGCGAGGCTATACCATCTCAAGTATTTGTGATCCTGCTGTCAGGGTGGCCACGTAGATTTTGGTAGGAAAAGTTATGAGGAAGTGTCGCGCAGATGAAGTGCCAGCACCTATCGTCTCTCTACCGACCCAATGTGCTGAAGGAGTTCAGTTTAATTAGGCACACTATCTTTGCAATGAGTTCCTTGCAAATTTCTGCGAGGCACAGGAGCTTAGCAAGGCCTTCCACTATGCAGGGCTCTTACTGTCCATTGTGCTAGTAGCCTGGGGGCTACCTGAAGACAATCAATTCCCCTCGGTCGCATTGGACCTTCCAGAAGCAGCAAAGTATGCTTCGTTGTGGGTGACCAAGGATGCTCAATGCATAAAGGATAGCAAGATCTTCTAGATCTTGATGGAAATGAATATACGCATGGCTATCAATCGCAAGTCACGATTGTCGCCTACAATGTTTTCCAAACTCTAGGAGTATGTGGAGTTCAAGGTAGAATTTTAGCGCATATCGATCAGGACATGGAAGGACCCTGAGCAGAAGTGGCATGACTTGCCTTACTTGGAAATAGATGACGTGATTGATGTAGTTCTTAATCACTAGCTAGCAGAGTGGAACACTACCTCAGACTTGGCGATGGGGTCGATCAAGTCTGTAATGCAGCACAAAAAGGAGGAGGCCAAGCTCAAGATGGCGTAGGTGGCCAAGAAGAGGAAGAAGGAGGCTGCTGACAAGGCCCAAGCAGAGCATGATGCCACACAACAGGTGGAAAAGAAGACAAGAGGAACAGAGTGTAGCTTTGACAAAGGTACAAGGTCGCCTTCACCCAAAACAGCGGAAGAAATGGACTAGTAGATAGAGGAGCATGGACCGGACCAACACACGGTGTCGTACCGCATCAAATTTCCATGAGAACAGGAAAAAGTGGGGCCGCAGAAGAAATCCAAGGCCAGCAAGACATCGCTACACTCAATCACCCTAACAGAGGGACATTTGAATGACATTAGAGACATGGTGCGGGATGTCACCGCGGAGGTACTAGAACAGTTTGAGCAACAACAACAACAACTACTAGGGGCCATTGAGACAGGTCTGCATGAGCTGCAGATCCATGCGTCACAAGCTGGTGCGATGTCCACCAACCTCGCCATTGGTACTTCAGAAGCTGCAGTGATCCTGCATGTGAAGGACTCCCGAGCGATAGTGTTGTTGGATGGAGCACTAACCAGAGAAAACAAAGTTGATAGGCCCACTGTCAATGCCCCCAAGGGAGTAGGGCTAAACTTGGCAGCGCTTCTTGGTGAGGCACTCCACCTACTATAGGATGGAGTGATCGCGGAGCTGAGGGCCCACAAATAGCACGCTATGCAGGTGATCAGTGAACAACAGATCAATAATGTGCAGTTGGCCCTATAGTGAGACTCTGCCATCGCCATCGTGACTGATGTAACCGACCGAAACAAGCACATAGTTCAGGTCGTGGAGGAAGCATGCCAAATGGTCCCGGAGTTGGCCATCCCTGAGGGAGAACTGGTAGATGTGCACATTCATAAGCTTGCCATAGGGGTGCACAATGCTTGCATAGAGTTTGCTAGATTTACAGTTGAAGGCCTAGCCTTCAACTCCGCCGGAAGTAAAGGAGCAGCATGCAACCACTGTCACAAAGGTGATAGCGGCAGTGGAGAGTGCAGTAGCAAACTGCACATGGATGTTTGAACAGCCGTTCAAGGTCCTCACCAGTCTCTAGGAGGATCCTAATGTACAGTGGCTAGAGACATAGGTGCGAGAATTGCAACAGTTCTATGACGAGGTAAAAGGAATAGTGTGCATCGTTGCTCTCACATAGAGACTAGCAAAGTTGTAGGATGCCAAAACATTGAAGGAACAAGTAGATGAAGCACATTGCAAAGAGGCAATGTTGAAGGCGCGTTTGAAGCCTTGGTTGGACGAATCTTATTCAATCGCAGCCTCCATTGAAGGCAAGCTTGTTATTGTGCAAGCAAGTCAAAAGAAGCTTCAGGTTTCTAGTTCAGGACCAGCAATAGAGCAGTTGGTTGAAGAAGTGAAGCAGGTGGCCGCACAGTGCACTGTTGGGTTGTGTTATACTCTTTCCACGACTAACCTACGTAGTGAACCAGGGGGTAGAGCCCCACCTTCATCGCGTCAATTGCGTAGTGGGGTGTCACAGGGGGTTTTGATTGGGTGGATAGTGCCCCGAGAAATTTTTTTTTGGACACTATATTAGGTTGGGTGAACCTACCTATGGTTTTCTATCCATTGTTTTGGACACGGTGGTTTTCGGTCCATGGTTTTGGACATGATGATTTTTAGTCCATTGTATTAGATGCCGTGGCATGTATAAATATGTGTTGTAACATTCAAAGGAACATAATGAAAAATCAAGATGGTAGTCTCGGTTTTGGGATCAAGTGGGAAAGTCTCTGTGTATATGTGTTTTATGTGTTATGCTCTTGCATTGTTTATTTTCTGTTTTAGAATTTATATGTAGTAATTTTTGTACGGGGTTAAAGCCTACATTTGGTATCAAAGCTATTTTGGCTTCAAGGGAACGCCTTTGTTGCTGAGGGGTTTTGATTGGGCCTATGGTAGACCCTGTTCAGTGGGTGATCTGTGGGATCAATTCTG
This sequence comes from Pinus tabuliformis, assembly GCA_031772625.1. Taxonomy (NCBI): domain Eukaryota; kingdom Viridiplantae; phylum Streptophyta; class Pinopsida; order Pinales; family Pinaceae; genus Pinus; species Pinus tabuliformis. Next base: position 800,293,797 of record CM062818.1, on the reverse strand, counting down.
GTGGTGAAAGAAGATGGTGAGTAGTGGAAAGATAGAGATCAAGAAATTTAATGGTCAAAGTTTTGAGTTGTGGAAACTCAAGATGGAGGATCTGTTGGTGGATAAAGATCAGTGGATCATGGTAGATCTGGGTACTAAACCAATGGTAGTGTCCGGTGAAGAATGGAAGAAGGTTAATCATAAGGGAAAGAGCACAATACGATTATGTGTCTCAGATTTAGTATTGTTGAATGTATCAGGGGAAGCTACGGCGAAGGCTTTGTGGGACAAGTTAGGGACTTTGTACCAGTCTAAGTCTCTGGTGAATAAACTATTCCTATGGAAAAAGCTGTATAACCTGAGGATGAAAGATGGAGACTCAGTGACAGAGCATCTGAATGCATTTAATACTGTTGTAAGTTAGTTATTATCTATTGATATTAAAATTTCAGATGAATATAAGTGCATTAGTTTGTTGTGTTCTCTACCAAATTAGTGGGATAGTTTGGTTATTGCAATAGGTAGTAATGCAACTGCCTTGCAGTTTGATGAAATAGTCTCATCCTCGCTGATGGAGGAGATGAGACGGAAAAATATGGAGAGACAGAATGGTGATGCCTTGTCTGTACGAGGATGGTCCCAGAACAAAAACAAAAATAAATCATCGAGTAGGAGATCTAAATCTAGAGGTAGATCTAAATCTCCAAGAAAACCTGTAAAGGTGGTGTGCTAGAAATGCGGAAAGGAAGGGCACTACAAAAGGGACTGTAAATCTAAAGCTCCTAATATAGGAAAGGGATATGATGATGCTCCTTTTGCAGAGGCGAAAACCACCTCAGATGAAGGTGGGGATGTTTACTTGGCTTCTTCAAGTACACATGTAGATCATGACGCATGGCTGGTGGACTCAGGTGCATCCTTTCACTTCACTTCCCATAGAGAGTGGTTCTGCGAGTATGAAAAATATGATGGTGGTGATGTCTTCTTGGGGGATGACAAGAAGGCTAGAATTTTTGGCCATGGAAAAGTAGAGTTGAAGTTGCAAGGTGGAAGGGTTAGAACACTTCTAGGTGTTCTAGATATTCCTGCATTAGCCAGAGATCTGATTTCTGTAAGAAAGTTGGATGATGCAGGTGTAAAAATAGTGTTTGAGAAGGATACGTGAAAGAAGGTTCAGGGGGAACTGGTATTGATGTGGTGAGATCAGATTGGAACTCTGTACAAGCTTCAAGGTAGCACTATTGTTGATTGTTGCAACAGTTCTGTGGTTCCTGAAAGTGGAGCAAAAAATCTAGCAGTCTCTAGATAGAATACCATGCTATGGCATCAAAGGCTTGGACATATTGGAGAGAAGGGCCTTCGAATACTTCATTGTAAAGGTATGGTAGAAGGTATGAGTAATAGCTCTCTGGATTTTGATTTCTGTGAAAATTGTGAATATGGGAAGCAGAATCAGGTGAGTTTCACCTCTGGTGGTAAGAGGGCGAAATAGATATTAGATCTTGTGCACAGTGATGTGTTTGGACCTGTAAATGTTCCATCACTATGTAAGTCTTTATACTATGTATCATTTATAGATGACTTCTCAAGGAATACATGGATATATTTCCTTAAGAATAAATCTAAAGTCTTTGATAGGTTTAAAGAATTTAAGGCTCTCGTGGAAAACCAGACAGAGAAGAAGATAAAGGTGTTGAGGATAGATAATGGTAGAGAGTTTTGCAGTAAGGAATTTGAAGAATTCTATAAGAAGTGTGGTATAGCACGGAAAAATACTACTCCATATACACCTCAGCAAAATGGAGTTGCAGAAAGAATGAACAAGATATTGATGGAAAGGGCAAGAAGCATGCTCAGTGGTGCTGGGTTAGGATAGGAATTCTGGGCAGAGGTGGTGGAGACAACATGTTACCTGGTCAATAGATCACCTTCATCAGTGTTGGAGGATAAGATTCCACAAGAGGCATGGATTGGTAAGAAACCCTCTCTTTCACATCTAAGGGTATTTGGATGTGATGCATATGTACATGTTCCAAAGGAGAAAAGAACCAAGTCGGATAGTAAATTTGAAAAGTGATCTTCATTGGGTATAAGGATGGTTTAAAGGGTTATAAGCTTTGGAACCCAATAACAAGGAAGGTTGTGTACAACCGAGATGTGGTTTTCAGAGAGGTGAAGGATAGAGTTTGAGCTTAAGGAGGAATATTCAGAATCTATAGTAGAGGAGGAACCAAAAGATGAAGAGCCACCAACTTTGGGTGTGAGAAGATCAGTTCGAGAAAGAAGATAGCTAGAAAGGTATAGTCCATTTGCTTTTTGTTCAAATTTTTCTTTATCTATTACTGATGATGATCCCAGAACTATGAAGGAAGTAGTAGATTCAGAGGATGGAAAATGGTGGAGAGAGGCCATGGTTGATGAAACGACATCTTTGCACAAAAATGAGGCTTGGGATCTGGTGGAGTTGCCAGCTGGAAGGAAACCCATTGGCAGCAAATGGGTGTCCAAGAAGAAGATAAATACAAAAGGAATATGCCTACGTTTAAAGATGATGGTAAGAAGGACACTGCTTTACATCTAGTTCGATTTCACATGCATATTTGCAAGTTGAAGGTTGATTTTCCTGAAGATTTCTTGATGAAGATATTCCTGGCCACTCTGGAAGGTGAAGCCCATTCTTGGTATGAAAGTTTTCTGCCTGCTTGTATTTACTGTTTAAAGGATTTTCATGCCCTGTTCATTTAAAGATATCAAGAATCTTATCCATCATTAAATCTACTTCATGACTGTTGCAAACATGCTTCTACTTTTATTGAAAGCCTTGAAAAATACTATGAGGATGATAATTTTATAGATGATGAGATCATGGAAGCCTCATACGAGAATCCATTTCAGCAACTTCAAGAGAAACTAAAGGAGTCGCATCAAGATGCTTAGGAAACGTTGCAGCAGAATCAAGATCTTTGTATGGTGGAAAATGAATGAATTTTGCATCTTGACAGTCAACATGAATTACATGAAATAGATCAGCAGGTTGAAGAGTTCCATATGGCTGAAAGTGATGAAAGAAAAAGTGTCAGTTCAGATCTGTCCATAGAAGAAGACAGCATGCAAGGAAGTCCAGTTCTAATTCCAGAATGTGATAATCTCAAGTCACCCATTTCAGATTCAGATTCAGATTGTGATGACCAAGAAAACCTTGTAGTAAGTCCCATGAAAGAGAGATCTGCTGCTGAAATCATCTGGGATGAAGAAGACAGAGTTTTGGATCCGAATGTTCTCATGTCATTAGAACACAGCCTTCATGAAGAGGTAATCCAATTATCTCATGAACAGCAAGATGAGATCATTGCTCAAGCAAGTAAAAAAGTTCCTCTGGATGAATTTATGGTAGATGATAGAAATGTTAGTGTTAGGTTTCAAAAAACATCTGAAGTTGCTTTTCTCATGATTGATGAATGTGATGAATGTAATGAGAATCTGGCTGTCATATCGTATGAAGATGACCTACTATATATTCAGACTTCAACAGACCAGACTATTCAGGATTCCCTTTCAGATTCTTCCTCATATGTCTCATGTTTTGAAATGTCTTTTGAAGAGGAAATCTGCTCATCCACTTGTTCAAAAAATTTTGAGGACCAGGACCATACTTTTTCTGAAGAACATTATGAAGGAAGATCAGCATCAAAAGAAAAAGACATCTTGTTTCCTAAACAGGAGGTAAATCTTCATGTTTTTCATGATCTAATGGCAAATCTGTTGCAGTCAGCAGTGAAGGTGATTATTGCAGTATTCAGTGATGATGGAGATCATGGTCGACTGTGTTTCTGGATGCCCAGTTACCAGTATCTGTTGTTGACCAGGAGATTTGATCAGGAGAATCAATCAAGAAGGCATCTGCTTGATTGGTTACATTGGAAGACACATTACACATGATTGTACATATTGCATTAATATGCAGGTAGCTGTCATCATAATTTGAAACCCTCGAATCTTGATGGACTGCTGCCATTGAATAGTTCTTGTCAGTTGTTGTTTTAGTTAAGTCAGTCACGAGTCATTTCCTTTTGCATTGAAGTCAGTCTTTTCAATCATGTTGGTTTCATAATTAATGTCGGTTTAAGTCAAGTTCCAGTCAATAAATGTGTCAAAGTCTTCTATTGTTTGTCGCAATAATGAACCCATAGCCTAATGGATGAAGGCATTATCTGCTCACCCAAAGATCTACAGTTCTTGGAATCTCCAAGGAGCTGGAGCTACCATCCCCCATTAGAGCCAATGTTAGAGTCGGTCTTGTCAGTCCTCTGTCAGAGATCAAAACTCTTTCTGCATCTCATTTTTAGGTGTCTCGCTCAATTCACTCAGCTGCATTCCACTAGAGGCATGCCATAATCTGATGGAAGGGTCTTGTCAGTTCATTCCCTTCATGTCTGGCACCTGCTGGCTTAAGTCTTTTGTCAAGGTTCACTAACGTCCATGATAGTCAATGTTCGATCTTTTAATGGACGAGAGTCATTTTCAGTTATTAGGTCTAGGGATCAGATAAATTGGTCTTCAAACATGTCCAATAAAGCCATGCATGCCAGAGGGAGGCCCTTACAAAGTTATGATTCAGAGATTTTCATCGCCATGTTGAAAGATTATGACTGCTCTTCAAATTTCTGTTTTGAAGAAAAGTCAAATAGTGTGTCATTTGTGATAATTTTCAAAAAAATCTCTAGTTGATTTCTTCAAGTGCAGTCATGGTTTCCTTGGCCAAATTCCATGTCGTGCGACCCCTACAAAAGTGCCAAAATTTTTCATCATTTTAGCTAAAAATTCAAAGGGAAAAGTGAAATTCAGTGTTGCATTAAATCAGTGGAAAGTGTCAAAACAAAAAATTAGCAAAATGGGTTTTGGAGAAGCAAAAGTCAAACTCATGACTTCAAAGCCTTTATATACAAGTTTCCACAACAAACAAGGTCATTGTGAACACCAAGGAAGAGAGAAACATTGCAAAGTGAGTGTGAGAGTGCAAGCACACGTTTGGAGTGAGTTTGGAGTGGTTTTCAGGAGTGTGGCGCACAAATAGAGGGGCACGATGCACATAGAGAGTGCGGTGCATAGAGCGCGATCCCGTAGTGTAAAGTTAACACAGGCGCGATGCATATACCGAGCGCGGCACACTGGGTTTGTTGCGCGACGCACCCCCACAGAGGCCCGAATTTGTGCCAAACTTGCAACCAATTATTTTGAAACCCTTCAAATGATCACGTAGGCTCTATATCTTGGTTTGCTCATCAAATTTTATGGAATGTAGTGATGGTTCATGGTTGGTTAGAGTTGCAATAAAAATGCCTAAAACCTACCACTAGAAAACATCAAAGCCATTGTTGCTAGGGTTGCAAACTTGTGGTATTGATGCCAAGGCTCCTCTTTCACCTCTCATTTTTTCACTCCTTTCCATTGTTCCCTTCTCCCCTATCCCATTTTTCCCTATTTTCCCTAACCTAAAAAATCACTAAACCCATATTCCCTATCCCTCCACTCATTGGTCAATGTAAACCCCAAAAACCCTACCCTATAAAATCCCTAAACCCTCCTACATATCCCTAAACAAAATTTCCCCCCATAACCCCTATTCCCATCATATTATTCCCCTTCCTAACACTCCCCTTTTGCATTGTTCCCCTTGGTGGCAGAGTTCATAACAACACATAGTTTCACTACCATCATCAAAGGGCAGTCTAAGCACAGTCCATATACAGTAGTCATGGCATCTGAGCATTCATCAGAGTACGAGGTGGAAACTCAAAGTGATTCATCCTCAGAAGAACAGGCTCCCCGGAGACATCATAAAAGTGGAAAACATGTTAGGGATGAGCCAACCACCCTCACAGAATTGCAGGCATGCCCTCTTGCTATGTCATGTTTCCAGCATCTATCATGTTTTGAGTTTTGTCAAAGAGTGGCTAATGTTCGAGTTCATCATGAGTTGGCCCACCTTTTTTTGCTTCACCTACATGGAGATCACTCTATCTTGGCCGGTGTCACGTTCACACTGACACCTAAAACTGTCTCATTAGCAACCGGCATACCGAATGTTGGAGAACCATGGCACAAGAAACAGAAGGTTGATTAGAAGCATTATGAGCCTTACATTAAGGCTAGTTTCTTGAGGCGGCTCACAAGAGTCTTTCCATTCTGATATTTGAAGGATGAATATGCTCCACTCATGAAGTACTTCAGTTGTGAGGGGAGGTTCTCTCGTCTATATGCCTATCACATCAGGTTGCTCATGCACTTTACCAGGGTATGGATGATGAACATCCCATATTTCATTTGCAGGAACATAGAGAGGATGAACACCTTCATTAAGAGCAAGACCCCTCAGCAACAACTTAACAGTGTTTATCACTTTTCTCTTATTAAGATTTTGGTGGTTCATCAGTTGGGATTGCAGGGTATTACTTGGGATGATTTCATCTCCCGTGACCTCTTTAGCACTTCACAGGTATTAACATAGGTTAAGCATGAGGGTGAACCTTCTCTTCAGTATGAGCACAATGAGATTGCTAGTGTGCCGATTTTCATCACATATCAGAAAGGCACCAGATGTTTGTTTGCAGTGGCAAAGCGAGTGTTATCTCCACCCGGGGTGGAAGGGGCCTCGCTTCCTCCATCAGCATCACAGGAGTAGGACAAAGGCAAGGAGCCAATGTAGGATGAGGGGCCTTTAGGTGAGCCATCAGGTGAACGAGAGACCGAATTCATTCTCCTTCATGATGATGATACAGATACGGAACCGACAAGTGCACAACTTAAAGAGATCATCCAGGAGCAGCAAGCAGAGGTTCAAGCCTTGTAACTTGTTTTGGAAAGAGCCAAATGGAACATGAAATATCTAGAGCAGAGGAATAAACAGCTCAAGGATCAGCAAGCGATCATGGAGCTACAAAACATTCGTGAGCATCGCCAAGCTGCACAAAGGAGAAGAGCTGAGCTCACATCATTGGAGCAAGAGATTAATGAGGATCGGGATGCCAATCTTGAGAGAGTTAGCATGCACTTGAAGAGGCTGCTGGACAAGGCCGACAAGAACCATGCATTGCTGAGACACATGGCTTTCCACTACATGGCGCGAAACAAAGTGTGCAAGGCCCGAATCAGGAATTTGAAGGCAAAATTGAGGAAGGCAATCAAGAAGCAAAAGAGGCAAAGGGAGCTCGATCGACTTTAGATATTGGATGAAGCCTCTTTGGCCCAGCATAACACTTGATAAGGAAGCTCCAGCCCAAATTTCAAGAATTTTGGGGCAATTTTGGTCATATGGAAAAATTTTGGTCACAACACAGGTTTTTTCTCCCTGTGCGCTGCACCACCGGCGCGACGCTTAGGATTGGGAGCTCCAAATGAAAAATGGCTTGCATTTTTGGATTTAGCATGAAAAATCATGCCTGCTGGTGCATGGACAAGAAATTTGGGCATGATTTGAGTCCCCAGGAGGTCAAAAACTCTCAAAAAATGACCTCTCTGCCACTATTTTGACACACAGGAAGCAGTCTTGGGAGAATGAAGTTTTGGAGGGGCAAATGAGCACCAAATTGGGTTGGAAATTAGATAGTCCAAGCTTTCCAAATAACACACCTAGGCACAATTTGGACTCCTGCATGTACCTCAAAATCACCTCCAAAGTAGAGCGATGCATATAGATTTGGGCGCGCGCGCATATAGACCCAAACGCCAAAATCGCGCCCGCTTCACGACTTTCTCCAAGTGGGTCCAGTCATTTACACTATTCTTGGCAACTAAGGCAATGTTTAAAAAGTATTTTCACTAAAGGTGGGCTCCTATCCAAGTGGCAAAGGAAGGCGAGCAGTCACCCAAGCCATTTGTCATTTATGTAACACTGCACTTGTAACTAATGGTTGGCTTTCCATTTCCAGTTTGTAATCATTTGAAAAAATCCCCAACTGTGGGTCGTTCTATTTCCCAATGGCACAGTCTATTTATTGTATGCAACACTATTTGCAAAAGGTTGGCATTTCTGGGAACTGTGGGAGAGAAACTCAGTCACTCACTGTACATTTTTATAGAGAATTAATGAAAGATTGCAGCTCTGGTTCATGAGATTCCTGTGGCGTGAGTTTAGCAAATGTATCTTCTTTATGTTTCATATGTATTTCATTACGTTTCATATTTTCATTCACATTCATTTCCAGTGAAAGCTTTCTAAGTAAAAAAAGGTAGAATTCAGTGCACTGCTCTGCCTTAGGATAGTTTTCATGTTCTACGTTTTCCTCTGTTGAAAAGGTTCATGTATTTATGCCTTTTCACACTCTCAAACAATCTCTCCAGCTCACATTTTTTCAACTCTAATTGCTAGGCTTTCCGCCTATTTTGCTTGACGAAGTAACCTACATCTTTGAGTTAAATTCTCTGCTCATGTTGTTCCTTGGCCCCACACATCCCAGAAAACTCAGTTATTCTTCAAACACCTCCATCATATTTATTTACCTAGCCTAAAATTAGTATTCATTTTTGAGTCATCTCAGACCCTATTGTTTATTTTCCTGAGTGTGACCCAGAGAGAGCCCTCCCCTGTTCTGGTAGGGCTAGCTACCAGACTGAGTGTGGTTTGTGGTTACCCTGAATTTTGCCTTCTTTCAGCCTAAGGCAGATTTAGGTGCTAACAACGTCTAAACCATATTTTTATATCTGAGTTACCTGGTGGAAGGGTGAAACCTATTGTAATTCTATATGAAAATTCTACAACATGGTATGCTAGATTAGTGGAGGTCAAAACTATTGCTATATATATATATCATAGCAATAGTTTTCACCTCCACTAAACTAGTAGTGTGAAGGTCTGGTTGGGCTTCTAGTTTGGTGGAGGAACTATGGGATATAGATCAGGCACTACTGTTTTAGCAGAGTTTTGCCAAATTTGTATGCCTAACTAATGGCCCACAATGTCATTTGTGTTGTGCTGATTTGATAGACCATAAAACATGGATTAATACACTGATAAGAGATACATTGGAACATTGATATGTCAAAATAGGTGATGATTGGCCACCCACGTGGATAGATATGCATTGATTGGTCATTGATTGCCCATGTGGAAAGAAAGGCATTGATTGATTGGTTGTTGATCGCCCATGTCGACAATTAGGCATTGGTGGATTGGTCGTTGATCACTCATGTTGACAGATAGGCATTGTTCGACTATTCATTTTCCAAGTTGACATGTGTATGGACACATAACAAAGACTACAAGAGTCACCTATCGGAAGATAGATTGAGCATTGGTCAAAACCAACACATTGGATTGGTTAGCAAGGTGACCTAAATTGATTCCTCATTATATTAATATAAACTCATACATTGGACATATATTGTCATGCCCCCAGGCCAATGGTAGTCTTTCAACTGCTCTTGGCGAGGTGTAGCACCACCAAACACTTCCTTTTCACCAATACGTATGTTCATGGACTACGCGTAACCATTAGTCTACTTAGTTTGTGTTTCACAACCAAGTAATTATTATGTTTCCTTTATAACAATTAACACCCATACACATTCATTATCATCAACAATTATACAAAAGAACACAATTGTACAGTATAAAGGGAGGGGCAACTCCTTGAACAATGAGTCTGCCCGAATACAATATATTATACAATCTTTCAATGTTACAAAGCTTTACAAGTATACTTGGAAACACCAAGTTTCATACTTAGCCAATTTTACATCAAGGCCACACCTTCGTGTGCCAACCAAGTTCCTTGCCCGAGTTGGGCGGGCGCGCCCTCACAGTGGACCGCCAACCACACTCCTCAACTGAACTTCGTTCACCTTGTATCTTCGTGCACGATGGGCAACTCACCCGAGTCACTCGTTCACCAAACAACTGGCGCCTTCACCCACGAGTTACCCGTGTTCACCAACCAAACATTGGGCGCTCTCGTCCAAGTTACACCCATGTCATTTGCCTTTGCCCAGTGGGCGCCCTCACCCGAGGCTTACCCGTGCTCTTCCGAATGATGGGTGCTCCTCGCCCATGCCTTCACCCAACACCCAAGTCCTTTGTGCGAGCTATCGTGTAGTCCTACCCATGAGCGGGCGCATAGACCTGCGCCTCCGCTCAACTTCCTAACACCTTTGCGCACTTCTACTTGTGATGTAGAGTGAATGATTCATGTTTGAATGATCCTTCAAAGCTCCAACAACGCGCCAATATATACGCATTGTTATGTGGTCGTGCCTCCTCTTGGCCGACCCTTGTTTAACATCAACCGACGCCCTCTCCTTCGCCTTTCCATGCGGTTGGCCTATCGGCCAACACTCCAAATGCGATTCTCCACCGTCGGCTTATTTCAATGAACACCCATGTTGTCCACCATATAAACACGCTCGCTCAACACTTGTCCATAATATTTTCAAGTGTTGCTTTGTTGTTCTGTTCGCTCAACGGCATGCCTGTTTGGCTAACCAACTCATCGCACGTCTCGGCGATGATGCCTTTGAACCACAGGTCCTTACATATATGGTGGAATCACATCCTCGAGCAATGCCTTGAGGCAAGCCTTATTATAATGAAAAAGCTTAGAGACGATACTTCACAAATCACATTGCATAACCGTGACGGTCGTAAGGTCTCAGTATTTGTTAGAGGTTATATGTTCAATCCACCTTGATATGATGTTTAAATTATTTCAAGTTAATTCCCACCATAGTCACATTTTTTTTAACAACTAAGTAACCAAAAGTATACATTTTGTAGATCTACTACCGAAAATTATGCATAAGGGAATTTTGAAGAACAATTTGTTTAATAAGATGGATATTTCTAAAAGTTTGAAAAGCGTTATTGATTTATTCGATTTATTCAATAATACCTATGATAATACCTGTGAAGTGCTGAAGAGGTCACGGGAGATGAAATCATCCCAAGTAATACCCTGGAATCCCAACTGATGAACCACCAAAATCTTAATAAGAGAAAAGTGATAAAGACTGTTAAGTTGCTGCTTAGGGGTCTTGTTCTTAATGAAGGTGTTCATCCTCTCTATGTTCCTGCAAATGAAATATGGGATGTTCATCATCCATACCCTGGTAAAGTGCATGAGCAACCTGATGTGATACGCATATAGACGAGAGAACCTCCCCTCACAGCTGAGGTACTTCATGATCAACTTCATGAGTGGAGCATATTCATCCTTCAAATATCGGAATGGAAAGACTCTTGTGAGCCGCCTCAAGAAACTGGCCTTAATGTAAGGTTCATAATGTTGCCGATCAACCTTCTGTTTCTTGTGCCATGGTTCTCCAACATTCGGTATGCTGGTTGCTAATGAGACAGTTTCAGGTCAGTGTGAACGTGACACCGGCCAAGATAGAGTGATCTCCATGTAGGTGAAGCACAAAAAGGCTAGCCAATTCATGATGAACTCGAAGATTAGCCACTCTTTGACAAAACTCAAAACATGATAGATGCTGGAAACATGACATAGCAAGAGGGCATGCCTGCAATTCTGTGAGGGTGGTTGGCTCATCCCTAACATGTTTTCCACTTTTATGATGTCTCTGGGGAGCCTATTCTTCTGAGGATGAATCACTTTGAGTTTCCACCTCGTACTCTGACGAATGCTCAGATGCCATGACTGTTGTATATGGACTGTGCTTGGACTGCCCTTTGATGATGGTAGTGAAACTATGTGTTGTTATGAACTCTGCCACCAAGGGGAACAATGCAAAAAGGGAGTGTTAGGAAGGGGAATAATATGATGGGAATAGGGGTTATGGGGGGAAATTCTGTTTAGGGATATGTAGGAGGGTTTAGGGATTTTATAGGGTAGGGTTTTTGGGGTTTACATTGACCAATGAGTGGAGGGATAGGGAATATGGGTTTAGTAATGTTTTAGGGTAGGGAAAATAGGGAAAAATGGGATAGGGGGGAAGGGAACAATGGAAAGGAGTGAAAAAATGAGAGGTGAAAGAGGAGCCTTGGCATCAATACCACAAGTTTGCAACCCTAGCAACAATGGCTTTGATGTTTTCTAGTAGTAGGTTTTAGGCGTTTTTATTGCAACTCTAAACGACCATGAACCATCACTACATTCCATAAAATTTGATGAGCAAACCAAGATATAGAGCCTACCTATCAATTTGAAGGGTTTCAAAATGATTGGTTGCAAGTTTGGCACAAATTCGGGTCTCTGTGGGCGTGCGTCGCGCAACAAACCCAGTGCGCCACACTCGGTATATGCGTCGTGCCTGTGTTAACTTTACACTGCGGGGTCACGCTCTATGCACCGCACTCTCTATGTGTGCTGCACCCCTCTATTTGTGCGCCACACTCCTGAAAACGACTCCAAACTCACTCCAAACGCGTGCTTGCACTCTCACACTCACTTTGCAATGTTTCTCTCTTCCTTGGTGTTCACAATGACCTTGTTTCTTTTGGAAACTTGTATATAAATGCTTTGAAGTCATGGGTTTGATTTTTTCTTCTCCAAAATCCATTTTGCTAATTTTTTGTTTTGACACTTTCCACTGATTTAATGCAACACTGAATTTCACTTTTCCCTTTGAATTTTTAGCTAAAATGATGAAATTTTTTGGCACTTTCGTAGGGGTCGCACGACATGGCATTTGGCCAAGGAAACCATGACTACACATGAAGAAATCAACTGGAGAATTTTTTGAAAATTATCACAAATGACACACTATTTGACTTTTCTTCAAAACAGAAATTTGAAGAGCAGTCGTAATTTGTCAACATGGCAATGAAAATCTCTGAATCATAACTTTGTAAGGGACTCCCTCTGGCATGCATGGATTTACTGGACATGTTTGAAGACCAATTTATCTGATCCCTAGACCTAATGACTGAAAATGACTCTCATCCATTAAAAGATCGAACATTGACTGCCATGGACGTTAGTGAACATTGACTGCCATGGATGTTAGTGAACCTTGACAAAATACTTAAGCCAGTAGGTGCCAGACATGAGGGGAATGAACTGACAAGACCCTTCCATCACATTATGGCATGCCTCTAGCAGAATGCAGCTGAGTGAATTGAGCGAGACACCTAAAAATGAGATGCAGAAAAAGTTTTGATCTCTGACAGAGGACTGACAAGACCGACTCTAACATTGGCTCCAATGGGGGATGGTAGCTCCAACTCCTTGGAGGTTCCAAGAACTGTAGATATTTGGGTGAGCAGACAGTGCCTTCATCCATTAGGCTATGGATTCATTATTGCGACAAACAACAGAAGACTCTGACACATTTATTGACTGGAACTTGACTTAAACCGACATTAATTATGAAACCAACATGAGTGAAAAAACTGACTTCAATGCAAAGGGAAATGACTCGTGACTGACTTAACTAAAACAAGAACTAACAAAAATTATTCAGTGGCAGCAATCCATCAAGATTTGAGGGTTTCAAATTATGATGACAGCCACCTGCATATTAATGCAATATGTACAATCATGTGTAATGTGTCTTCCAATATAACCAATCAAGAAGATGCCTTCTTGATTGATTCTCCTGATCAAATCTCCTGGTCAACAACAGATACTGGTAACTGGGCATCCAAAAACACAGTCGACCATGATCTCCTTCATCACTGAATACTGCAATAATCACCTTCACTGCTGACTGCAACAGATTTGCCATTGGATCATGAAAAACATGAAGATTTACCTCCTGTTTAGGAAACAAGATGTCTTTTTCTTTTGATGCTGATCTTCCTTCATAATGTTCTTCAGAAAAAGTATGGTCCTGGTCCTCAAAAATTTCTGAACAAGTGGATGAGCAGATTTCCTCTTCAAAAAACATTTCAAAACATGAGACATATGAGGAAGAATCTGAAAGGGAATCCTGAATAGTCTGGTCTGCTGAAGTCTGAATATATGGTAGGTCATCTTCATACGATATGACAGCCAGATTCTCATTACATTCATCACATTCATCAATCATGAGAAAAGCAACTTCAGATGTTTTTTGAAACCTAACACTAACATTTCTATCATCTACCATAAATTCATCCAGAGGAACTTTTTTACTTGCTTGAGCAATGATCTCATCTTGTTGTTCATGAGCTAACTGGATTACCTCTTCATGAAGACTGTGTTCTGATGACATGAGAACATTCGGATCCAAAACTCTGTCTTCTTCATCCCAGATGATTTCAGCAGCAGAGTTCTCTTTCATGGAACGTACTACAAGGTTTTCTTGGTCATCACAATCTGAATCTGAATCTGAAATGGGTGACTCGACATTATCACATTTTGGAATTAGAACTGGACTTCCTTGCATGCTGTCTTCTTCTATGGACAGATCTGAACTGACGCTTTTCCTTTCATCACTTTCAGCCATATGGAACTCTTCAACCTGCTGATCTATTTCATGTAATTCATGTTGACTGTCAAGATGCAAAATTCCTTCATTTTCCACTGTACAAAGATCTTGATTCTGCTGCAACGTTTCCTGAGCATCTTGATGGGACTCCTTTAGTTTCTCTTGAACTTGCTGAAATGGATTCTCGTACAAGGCTTCCATGATCTCATCATCTATAAAACTATCATCCTCATAGTATTTTTCAAGGCTTTCAATAAAAGTAGAAGCATGTGTTGCAACAGTCATGAAGTAGATTTAATGATGGATAAGATTCTTGGTATGTTTAAATGAACAGGGCATGAAAATCCTTTAAACAGTAAATACAAGCAGGCAGAAAACTTTCATACCAAGATTGGGCTTCACCTTCCAGAGTGGCCAGGAATATCTTCATCAAGCAATCTTCAGGAAAATCAACCTTCAACTTGCAAATATGCATGTGAAATCGAACTAGATGTAAAGAAGTGTCCTTCTTACTATCATCTTTAAACGTAGGCAGATTCCTTGACCAACCAGTGGGAGTATTGAGCAGGTTTATGTCAAAACCAGGGAAGGAGCACTGGACAACAGTGAAGCGGGTTTTCAGGTATTTGCATGGCACTAGTGATTATGGTTTGTGCTACCAAGGAAGACTAGGATTGGATAGAGTTTTGGATATCTATGAATTTATTGATGTGGACTGGGCTGGAGACTTGGATCAGAGAAGATCTACAAGTGAGTATGTGTTTAACCTATTTGGAGGTGCAGTCAGTTGGATGAGTAAGAAATAATCTGTAGTGGCACTATCAACTACAAAGGCAGAATACATGGCAGCCACTCATGCAAACAAGGATGCAGTTTGGTCGCAGATATTGTGTTCAAGTATGGGGTTAGTATAGGGATCTATAAGGATAGACTATGATAGCCAAAGTGCAATTTTCTTGGAAAAGAACCCTACTTATCATTCAAAGACAAAGCACATTGATGTTCAGTATCACTTTGTGAGGGATGTGATAGAATACAAAAAGGTGTTGCTAGTAAAGGTGGACACTTTGAAGAATACTGCTGATATATTGACAAAATCTGTGAGCTCTGAGAAGTTCTCTTGGTGTAGAGAAACAATGGACATTTCAGGGCTGGAAAAATGACTAAGCTCTCCTATGGCCCTTTGTGGAAACAAAACAACAAGTGGGAGAATGTTGGCTTATGTTATATTATTTCCATGACTAACCTATGTAGTGAATCGACGCGTTAGAGGGGCGGTGGAGCCCCCTCTTCGTTGTGGCAATTGCAAAGTGGGGGGTCACAAGGGGGCAGGTAGACCCCCTCTACGGGGTCTGGGGCGGCGTCGTGAGAAATTTTTTTTTGACCCTATATTAGGTTGGGCGAACCTACCTATGGTTTTCGGTCCATGGTTTCGGATGCGATGGTTTTTAGTCCATGGCATTGGATGCTTCGGTACGTATAAATATGTGTTGTAACATTGAAAGGAACATAATGAAAAATCAAGCTAGTAGTCCCCGTTTTTAGATCCAGTGGGAAAATCTCTGTGTATATGTGTTTTATGTGTTATGCTCTCGCATTGTTTATTTTGTGTGTTTTAGAATTTAATTGCAGGTAATTTCTGTACGGGGTTAAAACCTACATGCACCGCCAAGGTTGTCCTCATACAGGTCGAACTGGGGGGTCTTCGTGCCAAGATCTCCATGTCTACAGGGTGAGTTGAGGATGACCATGTTTGTGTTGAGGGCCTATTGGGAATGGGTTCCCCCAAGAGAATTTTTGGGGCTAAAAGCCTATGTCTTGGGACAATTTTGTAATAAAATTGTAAAGTCTCCGCATTTTGTGGTTTCCGGAGCGCAAAGGTGTCAAGAGTCATAATGGGTTGTCAACCCTTATTTTGTAAATTTTCAAGTCAATTGTAAAGATATACCCATGGTCCATAGACCATGGGATTGTATAAAAAGGAGATAAGTAATTAATCTCTAGGAAATGAGAGAACAATGAAGTTTTGGAAGTTTTGGTAGAGAAGTATAAGTGTTTCGAGTCTTAGTGTAGGTAGAGGCTTTGCAGCTAAGTGCACAGAGACCTAGGGTGGAAGTCCGTAATTGAGTGCGCGGACCCCTGCATCTGTGTGCGCAAGGTGGATATGGTCTGTATTAAACTGGAAGATATCAATAAAGAGAAGTATTTTGCAATTAGTGTGTATTTAGTCCCTATTAATGCATCTGATTATATTTCGTTATGGGTTTATTTTACAATGTTTAGTTGATTCGTGAATGTTTGTGATTATATCTATTAATTAAACGAGAGTAAAGATATCAGTTTACATGACGTTAACTGTAATGGATTGGTATGATAAGTAAAACACTTTAGATCACTTGGGAACCTATATAATACATTGTCATAGCTGTGCGAAAGCACCTGAACTATGGGTTAGGGTTGCATGAAGGTCAATCGTACACCTTCGCAGAGGTACTGAAGGGTGGAATAAAGGGTAGATTGATAGAGCCCTAAGACTTAGAGACCTGCATGAAAGGAGGGGCAGGAGTTATAAACCAACATCACGATCATCTTAGGGTGTGAAAACTTGGTTCCAACATCCCCCTATACTACTTCAGGAGAGACATAGGTCCACGCTCCATGGGTTGATGCCGAAAGGGCCAGTAGTGTACGGATTTGTATGGCTGACTAACACTGAACCTAGGTCAGGGCCCACAAAGCCAACAAGCTCAAATGCACAGTGACCAATAAGTATAAATAACCTACTATTTCACAATTTCAAGGAGAGAAGTGAAGGATTTGTTCAAGAATTAAGAGAAACTATTACAGGACCAAGAAATGGAGAGCAAGCAGAGAATCTTAAAAGACTGTTATAGAGAGGAAGCCTAAAATGTGAATTGTGAAAAAAATTATGGAGAGGCTAAAGTTCCTTGTTGCAAAGATGATTACAGAATGGGCAATGACTATTACATAAGGAAGGACAAGATTTTTGGAGTAGGAGGGATGAGACTATTGTAGAAGGAGGGTCAAAATTTTGAAGTTGAAACAGAAGGAGGCAAGAACCATGAATGTAGAGACAATTGCAAGAGGAATTGGTTTGGTGGTTGGAGTAAGTATATTTCTTTATTCAAAGGGTCAAGTGTGTGTCAACCTGATTTAATATACTAGAGAAAGAGTTGAATGAGTTTTATCCTTCATAGGGGTTTTACCCTGGCTTTGCACTTACATGTTGTGTTCTTACCTTTGTTATCTTCATGTTGGAATTTATTTGATGAAAGGAACACTAACATAATAAACATATAATTTCACAAGTAAATGTCAAGAAAAGAGAAATAGAATTGAAGAATCTAACTCACATAATGCCCTATATTTCTCAATAAAGGACAGGTATGGGACCTCATTTGACTCACACAAGTAATTCGGTCTCTTCAAGAAGTTTGAGTAAAATTTAGAGTGAGAAATATGTGAAGGATAACGAGGCAAATAAGAAGTTCTAGACTCTATTTGTTTGGCTTGCTTATCAATTCTTTGTTTGGCAAGCTCGCACATATGGGAAGAAAGCTATCTTGCTTCAGATTTCAAGCTAGAGAAGAGTAGCAGATCGAGTTATAAAGAGAAGAATTGTTGTTTGCGTGGCTAGCTTATCACTTGGTTAGTTGCCTTCATCAAATTTCGTGGAAGTTTTCCTTGAATTTCTATAAGAAGAGAAGTTTTTGTGTTTTTCCCCTGTGGAGGGGTTTTTCCCTTACCTCGATCCTATTTTGGTGTTCTTGTTTGTGTTGTGATCTTATTTATTGGCGTTATCTTGATGATGAACATAAAATAATAGTGATGATGATGAAATAACATTATATCACAAGAATTGTCAATATAAAAAGATAAAACACTATAAAATAACCCTAATTTTGCTTGCCCTAGGTTTTCTCAACATCTATTGTCTTGGAAGATTTGCAATGTAGAAATAAAAAATTTCTTGAAATCAAAAGCAACATATAACTAAATGATGCACGTGGTAGCCAAGCGCTCGGTGGGATAAAGTTGAGTAGTAATTGGATGAGTTTTTTTTACGTATATGACTCCAACCGTAGTTAATCTTTCAAATCCAGATATATGAATGAAAGCACCTGTAAAAGAAGGAAGGAGGAGAAGGTAGATGCAACAAATACTTAATAAAATAGAAGAAAAATAATACCAATGTCTTATGCCCAATTAATAGAGTAAGAGTTTCTCCTACTTTCTTGCATGAAAAAAGACAGTTTATGGTATTTCACTCAAATAAAAACACAATTGTCAAAGAAAGAAAAATACTACATGAATTGTTTTCATGGAAACATTTGTTATTTCTTATAAAACTTTATGTAACTCCCACTCAGCCAGACATACAATACACATATCAAACAAATTTTGTTGTCTCACCTAAACCCTTACCGTTTTGAGATACTTTTTTTAGATAGTTGTTCCAAATAATTAATAAAATAGAAGAAAAATCAGACCAATGCCTTATGCCCAATTAATAGAGTAACAGTTTCTCCTACTTCCTTGCATGAAAAAAGACAATTTATGGTCTTTCACTCAAATAAAAACATAATTATCAAAGAAAGACAAATACTACATGAATTATTTTCATGGAAAAGTTTGTTATTTCTTATAAACATTTATGTAACTCCCACTTGGCCAAGACATACAATACAAATATCAAACAAATTTTGTTGTCTCACCTAAACCCTTACCATTTTGAGCTATTTTCTTCAGATCGTTATTCCTATTCAACGTTTCAATTGAGACTAGTGCTACACATTCAAGCGACCAATGAGACAAAATTAGATTAAATTTGACCAAATATTAAATTTAATTTCATGAATAAATAATAATTAAAAACAATTGTATGCATGAATAGCTAAATTATCTACTCTTATTTTCTAGAATAAATTGATGGAGTAGTTTAATCTTGGAGCAAACCTCCCTCCACTCGATGAATGATCAATGAAGTCAATATTGATGTTGTTGTTGCTCTGTTGGATTGAGGGTGTTTTACTCAAATATTATCCAAATCTTAATTTATTCTCTACTGAACAAGGCCAACCATGTGAAGGTAAAAGCTCTCATGGCCCCTCCCCCCGCTCACATCACTCTCAATTCCCTTGTACCCAATCTATATATTATATAGGAAATAGTTAGAAGCGAGATGTCATTAAGATACATAAAAAAAATAAGTAACAAACGTTTATTCATGCATTCATTCGTAAATCCAAAAAATATTTCATCTCAAAAAACTTTAAAAAATATGTTTGCATAATATGAAATAACGTCATGTACATAACGAGACATATAGAAATTATTCATTAACACATAACATTCATTCATTAATCATAGACAGAAAACGCTTTATCTCAAAAACATTTATCATCAAAAATATGTTTTCATAATATGGTACATGATGTTTCTAATGATATAGCTATTACAAACATTTCTTTTTATTTTGATGGCCTAGATGTGTACTCATTATGTTGTTAAGGATGCCACAAGAGAGGTGGATCATCAGCTGTAATAAATGATAAATTGATATTTTTATTATAATTATTCATTAATAAATATAACATTAGAGTTTTCTTTACCTCGTGCACTAGTCGACATTGGAATATAAAAAAGGAACAACTGCCACAAAATCAAAACATAAAAGTGTAATTTTATAGATACTTCTCAAATAGAGCATCGATACTAGTCAAGACAACCAACATTGCCTCCGATCTTCACCAGTAACGTGTATGACGCCTATGCAGGAGTATGTTTGGAATTCATAGATACCCCAAATTCTACTGGTGAAGACAAGAGGAAATACTTGTTGTCTTCATCAATATTGACACTTTGTTTGAGAAGTATCTGCAAAATTTTACTTTTCCATTTTGATATTGTGATAATTGTTTCATTTTTTAAGTTTTGAAGATCAGTTTTAGGTTTTGTTAACACTTGTAAGTTTTTTTAAGCATTAGTCATTAATGGATTATCGAAATGCTACAATTGTTGAATTCTGTATTTTCCAAGAAGAGGACAACAAAGGAAATATAAAGATTTTGATATTGAAAATATGAAGCAAAATAGTTCTAATATGGATATTATCATATAGAAAATATGAATATTGATGAGCCTCGATATTGCAACAAAAATGTTGCAACTCCCAAGGCTACCGACTTTAATTATCAACCAGGGGTTCGTACAAACTTAAGAGGTATCAGCACTATATGTGTAGCATATAATGTGTCCTTACTTTCCTGTCATGATGTAATGGAGTGCATGTACTAAAGTCAAATACTAAACTAATTGTAGAAAATGAAATGTTCGAAATGGAACCTTAACCTATTGCTAGAAAGAAAGTACAAGGAAAGAGGTTGAAATCAAATGATAAAACACACCATTTTCGAACTAACTGCTAAGAGGATTTGCTTCAAAAGAATGATAAGCTAACATGTATTCAATCCTACTATCTCAAGCATGCAGATTAAAACCGTCAAACCTTCTATTGTTGTGCATGTAAATGAATAAAATAAATATGTTTTCCTTTTTGTCTTCTTTCATGTAAGAGTGTGAAAGCTAATCTCTTTTGGTGATGTTGCAGGTGGCTTGGAGATGATGGTGGATGGTTGGAAGTCTTGGGAGACCCTTAGGTGACCTTGTGTGGCTTCTTGGAGGTTTTCCCTCAATTCAGCCTCAAAGTAGGCCACTACAAGAAAACCTACAGGATGTACTAAAAACTTACAGGATCCCGTGAAAACCTACACGATACAACTGAGAGAAAAATGATGGATTTTGAAGGTGAAGTAAAACTTAGGGAAGGTGGTTGGTGGATGTAATGAGTCAAGGTAGTGCCTAGGACCACTTCAGAACTCAAAACCAAAGTTGGGAGATGGATGGATTTGCTCAAAAATCTTAAAGAAGTTTCCTTGTGAAATGATGAAATTGATGAGGGTTTAATGACCAAGAAAAGAAAATCCAAATTGGCTAGGAATTTTTTAATTAACTAGGATTTTTTAGGTCCCTATTCCAAGTGGAATCACTCAAAACTACCTCTGTTAACACATGCAAAAAAGAAGAAGAACATTACTAGTTGAAAATCTAGAAATTCGAGAACTAGTGAGCTAGTAAATCTAAAAAATGCCTAACCAAATCATGTGCAAATGAAATAAGGTAATCTTTTTTATGAACTATAATTTTTTTGTGATCAAATTCAAGTGGAACCAACTTCATTGAAGCTTGTTAGCATGCTTTAAAAAATAGCATAAATTTATTGTTCTTTGCTAAAAAGGAGGTCCAACAATCTAGATTTGGGAATAGGAAGACTAATCCAAGCAGTTCAATGATTACTATGAACTTCCAAAGCTTTTCCAAGGATGAAATAATGCTTTTTATCCTACAAATGAACTTACATCAACCGTTTAACTCGATCCTAAAACATGAAATCATTAATACTAAATGCATAAATTGGAAGAAATAAAAACAAGAGATGCATGTGAATAAGCAGTGAAAATAAGGAAAGAAAAGGATACAAAAGGGCTTTGAGGTTCCTGGGATGGCCAAGCCCAAGGAAACTCAGATACCTATGGAGAATAACAAGATTTAGAAGCTGAACATGACACCAATCTTCATTATTTTCATCAGGAGAATTACATCACTGTAAGAAAATACAATGGAGCTGCAAAAATACAAGCTCTCTCCGCAATAACACTAATGAAAATCCTATCCCTAGAGGAAAATTTGACTTGGTACTTATACACAATGACTAGGAATCATTCCCCATGAATGGAGGAATATTTCCCCACCAAAATCCCTTGATTAGTGGATTTGGTCTCTTGATTAGTGGAACACATTCCTATATTTTCTCAATCATTGGAGTTCCACAATCTGTGCCATAATTCCATAATATCTTGTTGATTTATTATTTATTATTAATCCTCGTGTAGGAGGGAATGAGTCCCTAAATTATCTCCTCCTCCAAATCTTCATAATATGTCCAATATTCTCATAATATTCCACAAAGATAAATAATATCAAGCACAAATATCCAATTATTCATAAACCTTCCTAATGAATATATTAAAGTTAAAAATAAATTATCTAATGTAGAGAGAGAGGTTTAATGCACTGAAGGATGGTCATAGGCCTTCATTTATGTTTTAATTTAGAGGCATGGGCCTTAATTTACAGGCCCATCAAATATCTGAATGAGTTCCTCTTAGTTTCGAGAATAAATTGTTGGAGTAGTTTAATCTTAGTCAAGAAAACCTCCCTCCACTCAACGAAGTAGCAGTGAAGTCAACATTGACCTTTTTGTTGCTCTGTTAGATTGAGGGTGTTTTTCTCCAAGATTATCCAAATCCTAATTTATTCTATACTGAACAGGGCCAACCATGTGAAGGTGGAAGCTCTCATGCCCCCCTGCCCCGACATCACTCTCAATTCCCTAGTACCTAATATATCTACTATATAGGAAATAGTTGAAAGCAACACATTAAGATACATAAAAAAAAAACAAATATAAAGGATTCATTCATTCATTTATTCGTAAATCCAAAAAATATTTCATCACAATAAAATTTATCATAACAAATATGTTTACATAATATGAAACAACATCATGCACATAAAGGGACATATAACAATTATTCATTAGCATATAACATTCATTTATTCCTTCATTAATCATGGAAACAAAATACTTAGGGGTTTAGGGGAATATAGAAGAGGGGTTTGTATAAAATATTTATGGAAGAGTATAGTCAATGATGTTTTTAGATGCTTAAAATGAGAAATTTAATAGCATTGGAAAATAAATAATTGCACAATTAACCTTCAATAGATTAGGTCTCATCCAAACGACATGCATGAGCACTTTTTCTGTAACTAGGAATTTGAATTATTGCACCATTTCAAAAATCCATAAACAAATAACGATCATGATTAAAGACTAAAATTCACTTTTTGAATAGGGTATCCAAATTAAGTTTTAAAATGCATTGGTAAAAGATCACACCTAGTCCGAAAACTACAGTTACTGTACTTGAATAGGACAAAGCGATCTTTCACATACATATATAACATACAAAGTCTGAACAAGAGTATAGAAGCTGAGAGATATGTTCGATGCATAGATCTAAATGATGAATATTGGATAAATATTGACATATGTGTGTGTGTGTGTTATGAACATGAGACTTCTAATATCGATCGAACTAAGAACATAGAGAATTTGAGTAACCTACAACAACCCATACCTATGAGATAATATTTGCAAGATCTTCAGAATATGGATTAAGGACAATAAACTAGCTTCATTAAACATATACTAATTAACCTATATTTAGTGTACCACTTGAAGCTAGAGAGTCGTGCAAATAGTGGAAGGCTACAAGTCTTATAAATTGCCATATTTGAATAGAACCTCAAAGAATTATTATGAAATTCAATGATTATTGGTATAAAGCATGAGATGAGTTGATACACCCTCCCATAAAGCATCGGGATTATTCTCAATATAGACTAGTCGAATCTATTGGAATGGCTTCTATATTAATCTCTAGTATATTTATTGTAACTAATTTATATATTGGTTGCATTTTCTAATCTATATTAGTCTAACAAAATTATAACATATATTAGTTGTCAATTCACAACAGTTTGTGATTATGATGACAATTTAAGTACACATGAGTGTAATGTCCATGATGGGATGTATGAATTGTCCTTTGCACATTTCCCATCAATGATTATAACAATGAATGGGCTAGCATTCATCTGTCACCACCATCTCAAAATGACTTGACAGATGAAAATTTACCATGTCTGTCATCATCACTTCACACTATCTCATAGATGACCCTTTCTACAAATTATATGCATGAATTTATGGCAAACCATCCCCTCTACCTAGCCTATGATTGATTTTGAGAACAGGTGAACAAAGCAATATTTATAAGTAGGGGATCACTTGTTGTCACAATAAATCATAGGATAGGTAGAGGGGATTGCCTTCCATACATTCATGCATATAATCTGTAGAAAGGGGCATTCATGAGATAATGTGAAGTGATTATGACAAAAATTGTAAATTTTCATCTGTTAGGTCATTTTGAGATGATGGGATAGACTAGTGCTAGCCCATTTAAGGCTATAAGTATTGATGAGCAATTTGGGGATGGAAATTCATATGCCCCACCATGGACATTACACACATATGTACTTAAATTGTCATCATAATCACAAATTGTTGTGATTAGGAATTGAAGCAAGAGTAGCTAGAACCTAAATTAGGAGTGTGGTAGCGTATGGTGGAGTGGGATAGGTGTACAAACGAGTAGATGGTTGACTTATCATGGGCACAAATTGTGTAAAGGCTTAGTTCAACATGGGAATATGATTATAGGAACATGGTATTCATAACAGAGTTAATTGACTTATGCCACAAATGTATCAAATCTATGGTATTATACACCCTCTTGTATCACAAAAATTATGTTTACACAAAATGAAACAAAATCGTTATGATTTTTTTCAATGGAAAAATCATAACTTTTTATTAAGATAGTCTAAAATTACATGTGCACATTCCATGAGGCATTCAACCTCTCAGTAAAATATGTGGTACTCAAAAAACAGGCTCTAAATAAACAAGTTCAATCATTTTTTATTAGCTTTCTTTCTCTTTTTTAACATGTAATTGACCAAAATATCTTGATCTTGGGGCCCTTTAGTTTTTGTGGTCTTTAGTGTAATATGTCTTGCTCCTGACCTAGTCCTATGACTATGTTGTTGCAAGTGGGGTCGAGCATCAACTACAATAAGAAATAAATGTAAATTCATATTAATAGCTATTATTATTACAAATGTTTTATTAATAAAAAGATCAGTGTAGTGTTATACTTGCTTTAGTAGTGGAGGGAAGCATAATACTTTTAGATGTGGCCATATATTCATCCTCTTCTTTGCGCACATCCTATACATGCTCTGGTGTACAAACAAGAAATATTATAATTAATACACCATTTTCATTTAAATATTTTTAATTTTATTCCATACTACAATTTTCTTTATAACACATGAAATACCTCTAGTATCAAGCTGAATATCAGTGTCATGATCAGGCACTTCACCATCAATAGGCTCATTTTTGTATCTACATTGATTTGTGGGTGACACTTCACGGGTGACAGTACTACACATAACGTTATGTGGTTCAGTTTCTATTGCCCCATACTCTTCAAATATGCTCACACATATTCCCGCAAGTGTCCGGTGTGTCAGGCATGTACTGGCCGAGAAAAGAAAAGACCTGCCCCATTGTATCCCATCATTGTAAAAGAGTTATTTTAACAGTGGGGCTTAGATGTTAATCATGGGATCTTTCTGCACTTATCAAAGTAGAGCCGCTATATCCTCACTGCTGCATACTACTTCATCCAATGGAAAAAAGTGATTCCACTAAAAATAAGTGAATGATCAAGAATTCATGAGCTTCCTCAAACATAATATCATTACCAAGTTTGGAATTCCGACTTAACTTTATTTTTACAATGAAACATATTTTTCATCGTTAAATCTATATGATTTTTCATTAAAATATGGTATTTTGTTGAAACATTCAGCTAATTACTATCCACATGGAAATGGTATTGGTGAGTCGACCAATAAAAATCTCATCTGTATCATCAAAAATACGATCTTATCTGAAAAAATGAATTGACGCTCTCCTATGGTGAATTCCCTATGGGTTGATCGTATCACGTCTAAACATTCTCTAAATACCTCTCCTTACTTGTTGGTGTACCGAAAAGAAGCCATCCTACCTCCAAACATTTACCTCCCTTCCCTTTGGCTTTAACAAGAATCCCAGGGTAGGCCTTGCTTCTTGGTTCATAGTAGGATATATACTCTCCTTAAGCTCTAGGAAGAAAGAGAAATTTTTTTTTCTTCACTAGAGTCATATCAAGAGATGGTTTGACAAGAAGTATGTGCGAAAAAGTCAATTCGGTATGGATGACCTGGTCTTGAAATGTGTGAGAAGCTTGTTCATCATAGTTATCATCTCCAATCTCTAGACGAGAAGAATGACTCTCTTCCCATGAAAGGAAAATATTTGAAACAATATTTTCAATGAGAGTTAAAGTTTGTTCCCTACCCTATGTACATAGTTTGTTGTTTTGATTATTTGTCATGTTCGTTATTTTATTCTATTTCTTTTCATTCATGTGAATAAGCGTTGTGTGTGAGTGTGTTTTTGGTTCCAATGTATGTGGATGAATTTAAAAGAGCCTTCTGACATTTCAACATTTGTCTAACTTTCAATCCTTCTTCTATGTCTTGGTTACACCTTTTGATCGATGATGTTTCAAGAGAAAATATGATCCTTGCA
Organism: Pinus tabuliformis; assembly: GCA_031772625.1. Classification (NCBI taxonomy): domain Eukaryota; kingdom Viridiplantae; phylum Streptophyta; class Pinopsida; order Pinales; family Pinaceae; genus Pinus; species Pinus tabuliformis. Next base: position 800,267,039 of record CM062818.1, on the reverse strand, counting down.
TAAGGAAAGTGTCATGTCAAAACATGATATCCGTGTCTATTCTATAAACCTTACACCTACACTTGGCTCTTTATGTTTTAGTGTTTTCCATGCTAATATGATCAAGTAGAGAAGGACAAGGGGAAAATCTAAACGAGCAAACCAATATCAAAGGTTTTAAGTATACTTCTTGGAAGTAACAAACTCCTCTGTTGTCAATAAGTTTGGATCCCTATTCCGCCCATGAAATGAATAAGTGCCGACACACAGTCCTCTATAAAATAAATAAATAAAGGGTGAAAGAAGAGAAAGACTTCCTACATAGGGAGGTGAAGCAAGCAAGTTTGCAGGGGCACTATCCAGGATCGTTGGTTGCAAAGAAATGTTTGTGTTCTTGAAGTGATTCCTTTCGGGTACTATGCAATCCTACTGGCAGTGAAGAAACACCAAATATGAAAAAATATAATCTGAGAATCTAAAGCTCGCGAATAACATTACCCTTCTCCTTATTCAAAGTATTGTATGGCTAGCTCTATGATTGTGTTCAACTAAGAAAGGACAAATGGGACTATGTTTATGTAGGGAGTAAGTGGGGAAACTAAAGTGATCTAAACAATGACTCAATACTATCTAAGGAAATAGACCGTGCACAAAATAATTAATTGAGGTAGATAATATGGAATTCAACCTGTGTGTCGCCAAGTATTGTCGTTATTACAACACCCTCTAAAATTTTTTCCTATATCAAAATTTCAAAGGCTAATTTGACATTTCATACTGTCGTCGCAAGTTATATGAGTAATTACATGTCTTTTATTTGAGTGTTCATTTGCCATTTTGAATAAAATAAAAGTGTTGTCTTTTAGCGTAGGCAAGTGTCACACATTGCATAAAGGTGGTTTTGGTTTTTTTCAAGGGATGATGTTTGTGTTAATGAGTCATTATTATCATGTAAACATGTATCGTACTCATTTCCAAACATTCAAGCATTGTCATAGAAGTGTCATCACTATCATTGCAAAGTGCATCTTTAGTGTCACACTTGGGTAAGCCATCACAATGTCACCACATTGAGGAAAGTATGCTATTCACATGTTTTGGGTGATCTATGTTGTATTGTCAAGTATTCTAAGTGTGTGATCATGCTCAAGTCTTATCACTGATCACTTTGGCTTCGTTGATCCCACACTCACCCAAACATGGAAAACCTCTCGATCAAGTAACATGGCATCACTCAGGCTTCCTCAACTACACACTACAGAGTCTCAGTCCTTAAGCCTTAGCTTTGGCTCTTAGCACTACATAATTCACAATCCCAACCTCCTAGAATTGCAAAATGCACAATCACAGTGCTCCACAACTTTTCAATCCCTGCCTTCATCCAGTCTCCTCTATGCATTGTGTTGTATCTATCATCAATCCTTAGCCTTGAGCTCTTGAATCACACAACTGTGTAATCCCTCGACCTCATTCCCTCCAGACCTGCACAATGGGAAACCTCAAGCCTCAAGGCCTTAGTTTGGCCTCTTGAATCCCTCAATTATGTAATTGATTAACCCTAACTAGTCTAAACTATGCACTATGTAGTCTCAAGGCTCAGTCCTAACCCCTTACCTCTTGAGATGTGCAACTATGCAATCCTTGAGTGTATCTCCTAGCCTGCCACCTAGTTCCAGCTCAGCTAGTGGTTATCATGAATCATGTTAGACTAGGCATTTATCAGACTAATGTTGTTTTGTCATGAGTGGATTGTAGTCGTAGGTATTCTATCATGCCCTGACGTTATGATGATGAAGAAGATGGAGTGATACCTTACTAGAAGAGAGTTTGTAGTTGTGAAAACAAGTTGATTAATCAAGAGAGACAAAGGGACACTAGATTGTGATAGCAGTTGAAGACAAATGTCACATTAAAGACTCCTTATCATCAAGCCATATGGAGGAATAAGAATAAGAGCATGTTCTATCTCTCAAGAAGACACAAAGAAAGTAGAAACAAAGATTTGCCTGACATTTCCATGTCATCATGAAGTCCATATCATTAGTGCCATTCCATGTCATGTCATGAGTTATCATGTGCCACATCACATTGTAGATTATGTAAATTCATATTGGAGAAATTTAATGTAAAGTGGAAGTCCAAGATTGATCTATGTAATGTCAAAAGTCATGTAGGAAGTCGAAAGGTCATAGAGAAGTCAAACAGTCATGAGCATAGTCCAAGAGCCACAAGGTAGGTGAATCATCAGCCCGTTTGTTATATATACACCCTCATTGCTCATGTAAAGGACTTTCCACCTTGGCTCCTCTTATGGGAATTAGAGAGGAAGATAGTTCTTTTGGAGGAGGAAATGGTTGCTCGAATGCTCCACTATTGGAGCTAGTGGTGTTCATTGTCTTAATGTATTTTGGAACTTTTACTTAATTTCAAAAACTCATCGAGCCAACAAACTTTCGTGCATATGTCATAAATATTGTAAGACTATTCTTTGAATGTTTGCGATGTATGTTGTTTTAATTTGTACTAAGGAAATTGAACTATTTCGGTGGCTTTGGAACTTATCTTGTCGAATGTGTGTTGCATTTGTTTAACAATCGTTGCTCCTAGGTGAACTATTTCACTAATTGTTCAACGATTCATTTATACGTATATGGTCATGTTTCTTTTCAAGATTATTACTATTACTTGCCTTTAAAAGGTTCACTTTCGTTTCCCCTTTCTGTAGAAGAACCCTGATACATTCCATAGTTTAACATTCCATAAGGCATACTCACTTGCTAACCCGAAATTACCTATGTATTACTCTCCCTTGGTAAACATTTAAGCTAAGGCACATATTTAAAAATATATGACAATCAGGCCTTATTTCCGAAAGGGTTCCCACACAAAATAGTGCAAAGTCTAATTGAGACTCCTCATCGGGGAGAGCCCCTTGCATTTTGACAGTATCCAACACCATCAACAATAAGAAACATAAACCTATCACAAATGAAACACAAACCCAGATGCATGAGAACACACACAAACAATATATATAAATATAAATATAAATATAAATTTTTAATTACTTTTTATTTATTTTTATTTTGAAATATATTGAAATACTAAATTACATGTCTCTTTTTTTCATGCTATAACGTTTTATTTCCTTATCAATTAAACACAAAAGAACTACACTAATGTAAACCATGATCTACAATCTAAAAAGAATGTTTTATTATGTTAAGACCTTCAAAACATACACTAACACTTTGACCTCATAATTTTAGAGGCTATCTATAAATATTTTGATTATATATATATATATATATATATATATATATATATATATATATATATATATAATCAAATTTTATTTATCTATTTATTTTATTTTATTTATTTTTTATTTTTTTGGAAAAATCGTAACTTTCTATTAACAAAAATAAAGCAATTACATTTGTACATGCACAAGTGGATTCATATACTGTCCCTAAAGATATTTTGTACAGTTTGTATGTGCTAAAAGCACTCACTATAGTCAAACTACGAAAAAATAACATGTAGCCAGATAAACTAGGTTTCTCTTTTTTACCTTTTATCTTTTGAACTTAGTGCCAAACCCTCGAGTTTGGAGTGTCCATAAAAATAGCGAAATCTTTTCCTTATGATATTGTTGGCACTTCCTTCTCTAAGTCTGAACTCTCGGAAACATGTGTTCACTTAATCACACTTGCTCCCTCGCTATTGCTCTTTTCCTTCGAGTCTGGATTAAATCAATGGGTTGCATGTTTAGCAGGGTCCTTATGCTTCTCTTCTCCCTCCTCCATTTGAGAACCTTGTTGATTATGTGCCTCTAGTTGTTGTTGACTCTAGTCCATTTCTTCATCTTCGTCATCAAAAGAGGGAATATCTAGAAATTTCCGTTCCTTTGGCTTTTGTGATCTCTTCTTTGTCCTTTTTTTTGCTTGTGGACATGAGTTCTGCAAGTGCCTTGTCTAATGGTAGATAAAGCATAATTTTCAAAATCTAACCATTGTGTATGCTTTAAATCTTGGTGAGTCATGGAAACAATCTGGTAGGCCTTTGCATTCGTATATCTCTACACATATTTTAGAAAAAAGTAAAGATACCTTTATCCATTCCTTCTCTATCCATCATTAGAAATCTCCCTAATGAATTTCAAATGCTTTCTAGGACTTTGTGATGCCAAAAAGGAAGAGAGAGATTATGTAATCTTAGCCATATTGACATCTTTGTAACCACCATTATTGTGGCATCGGAACAAGGAAACTATGGTGTTATAAAGAGACCCTCCCGTCCCCAAAACCATAATCCTTCCTTTATGACATATTCAAGGTCTTTATGATTGTCAAATTAAACCACACAAAATCCCTTCACACACTGGTAAATATAACAATTTTTAGTCCAGTTGAAGGTTAAATCTACATATAATAGTTCACACTGAAAAGACCACTCCTCCCAATTTTATTGACAAATCTGGAACTTTCTCCATCTTCTCAACTAGATAAAGACCTAGAATTGTTAGATTTAGAAATTGTATATCTAGTGTGGTATATTTCCCTCTAAGTGCTTCCCTAAACAAACTTGGAAGTTCATCCAAATCGATAGTGGGGCTCCGCCTCGCAACCTTGATTTTAAAATGATTATAGCATTACACACTATATTGTAATTGTACTCTTTCAATTTGATGATATCTGGTAAAATTTTACCCTCATAAATGAGGTTCTATATATTAATTGGTATCTTGTAAAATTTAGGTTCTATATATTAATTGGTATCTTGTAAAATTTTACCCTCGTAGATGAGGTTCTATATATTAACGGGTGTACAGAAATTTGCATGCATCTTTATTTTCATATCTAATACTAGATCCACTGGCCAAGTAGCCACTCCCTGTAAGTATTGATTTTCCATTTGAAGTCTTCAAGAATATTTGGAAATCTTCCTCATGATTGAAATATGAAGCCCCAAGATCGTGGTTCCTATCTGAATGAGAAAGGTCCCATGACGTAGATGTGAGGTGAAAATACTTGATAAGAGGCAAAACCAAGTTCCTACTCGATTCCACGGGGCCTGTGATAACGTGCTGCAAAAGGGGAACATAACGAGCCTTGCAATCGAACAACCCAAGAAAAATCGGAAACTCGACAACGATTTTAGAGAGAAGGGAGCCTTGAAAAACCCCTTCACTGTAATGGGTAAACTTTTCCTGGAATCCTCCAATGGCCTCACCATCATAATCAAGGCAGCTGAAGGGATACTAGACGGCGTGTACGAGCTGGGAGACAAGCAGATCTGACCAGCACAGATCCTTCGTGCTTGCAGTCACCACAGATCAACCTAACACCATCTGAAAATTCAGTACTCTCCATAGATCTGCACTGGCAAGAGCACGATCTAGCACAAAGGAAATAAAAATGTCGCCTATCATCCATCTTCTAGCCCAGGGTTTTTGTCTGCCGGATATAGCAAGATCCCACTTTAATTGCCAGATGCATAGATCGCACCAGAGGAAACAACCTCCATGCACTCTGAGAATAGACCAACGCTCATCGACGACTTCCCGGCAGATCCTGGGAATACAGACAGAAGCCCTAGTAGACTCCATTTTCTCTTCAAAAATTGTTAACACTTCCTTAACCCAAATGGAATCAAAATCTTATATGATGTACTTTTATAATAAATATGAATGTTTTGTAAATATATGAAAACTAAGAAATTTAGTTTCCTTCTGGAATATCTAAACTTTGCTTATAAAATTAGTGTATTGCCATATTTAATTTGAGATTTATCTATGTTATTTTCCCGTAATACATAATGCATACATTTTCATTAATTTTCATTTGCGAAAGTGTTGAGTATATATATAAAAGCTTAAATGAATTTATACAATTGTATGGAACATATTATTCTAATTTACAACTTTTTCTTACTAATATATGTGCAGAACTTTCGACTATACTTAATTGAAGCTAGTTGTTCAACCAACTAATAGAAGTGTTGTTATCCATGAATTGAAATCCCAAAGTAAAACCAACTAATAGAAATAGAAGTGTTGTTATCTATGAATTAAAACCTTAAATAGAAATAGAAGTGTTGTTATCTATGAATTAAAACCTTAAAGTAAAACGAAAATTAATATTTAACTAGACACAATCATTTAACCATATTCTACAAGAAGATTTATCTTAAAAACTCAAATGGAAAACCTATAAATATGGATTATAAATATGGATTGTGTTTATGTTAAACACTGGCTTATAAAAGATAAACCATAAACTCTCCATAGAGGCTTTTATATTCTTATTAGTCACATTTTTGCAAATTTCTTAATACAAGTTTTGTTCATTCCGACCAATGTCTATTTATGTTTTTTTGGTATCTTCCTAGGTTTTTATTAAAAAGTATGATTTCTTATAAGGTTGTCTATTCAAATGAAGTATAGTTTATTATGGTGTGGTCTTCAAATATGAATTATATGATTTATTTTATTTAATTGTAATTTTTTATAGTTAAATTATAATAAATTATTCAATTATTTTTAATATTAATTATTTATTTTTTACTTAATAAAAAATAAGAATTAATTATCATAATTGTCTTATTTAAAAAAAAAATTAACTTAATTAAATTTTAAAAATTTATTTAATTGTTTGAACTATCTACCTAATACATACTTTAAAAAAAGTTATTCTCTTTAAAATATTATATTTTAAATATATAATAAGTAAAAATATTATAAATATTATATTAAATTTAATAAAAAACACATTTTAGAATAAAAATTATTTTCATATGTCAAATACCAAGATCAATTTTCTTAAATTTTGTTTTTTGTTTTTTTAAGAGTTAAATTAAAATAGACATTAATATAGTGTCTAAAATATTTTTATTCGTGAGATTAAAAATAAATATATAACAAAAAGATTTTTTTTTTAAATAAAAACAATTTAATTTAATTTTTAAATTAAAGTTAAATTAAAATTAAACATTAATTAAGTATCTAACATATTTTTATTTATAAAAAAAAAAAAAAATTCATTTCTAAATAATTTTACTAATAAAATTTAAAGAAGATTACCTATTCTGTCTTTTTAAATTTGAATTCTTGCAATTTTAAAAGAAAAAATATATTTTATTCACCCTAAACAGTAATATCTAAAATAAATTATGTAAAATTAAATTATATCGGGATAAAGAATCCATAAGAAACCCATCTTCACTGGAGTACTTTCTTCCTCTAATATAAATTTGTAATATATTCAAAAGAAAACGTATTTATAACCATAAACACTCAAACATTAATCTAATATACATTAAAAATGTAAAAGTCACATCTAATACAAATGTAAATACACTAATCACGTTAGCGTAATTCAAAATAAAAATAAATGCATACAGCGAGGTGAAAGGAGAGAACGAAGAAACTGGATTCGATAGAACAGGAAAATAAGAGTCTGATCATCTTTGATTTTCGCTGTATCCGATTTATTTGTTTTCACTATTTCCTGATCTTTCTTTCATCATTTCCTTTCGTTCTGTCATCGTCAATTATATTGACCAAGAAGTGCGACTTATGCCAGCGTGTAAGAGCAGCTTTAATCAGCAAAATGGAGCAGCTTTAGCAGGAGAGGACGCCCAATTCAATTAAGCAGAGGTCGATTTCTAACTCAGCATGCAGAAAAAACATGAAGTGGGGTCAACTCTTTCCTCAGATTTGAAGAGCTCTGACACATCTGACCTCGTACCCAATAATTCCTGTGGGCAAAGTACAAGTACAGAATCTCTTGATGGCTCCACGTTCTCTGAGTCGCTGGAGCTCTGGACATCGTTCTGGGCTTTCTCATAGATGCTTGCTTTCACTACAATTTCCATGAGGTTGGTGGACATTATAAAGGGTGGCCGTTACATTAGCCTGCCGGTTCTTCTGGTTCTCCATCAGCTTCTTGGCCTCATTGTACAGAATTTTGCTGCCTTGAGCAGAAGGACACATGGCTTGTTGCAGAAGGCTCAGATAACTTGTGTTACTGGCTCGGTCCGCGCTCTGAACATTCTCCAGTGGATTATAACCTCTGAAGGAACTTCCCAGCGCAGAAGAATTGCTTTGGTCTGACTTAATCCCCAAACTCAAATCTTGGAACTTGTCCCATTTGTCTGCTATTTTCATACCTTCAAAGCCGCCAGTAGAGTTCAACCCCAGAATCTTTGACCCTTCCTTATCGGAATCGAATCCTTGACTGGCTAACCGCAATCTAGTAAGTATATCTGAGTTCACATTAGGGTTTCTCATGGACGCAGGCCATAGGCCCTGGGCCCTGAGCTTGGACTCGCGCGCCAACCTCGATTCGGCTTCCAGGCGCGCGCTCTCCCACTGCGCCATATGGCTCAGATTCGACGACCCATTACACGACTGAAGGCCAAATGCAATAGTCGATTCGGACTTCGGCTTGTGCGTCATGGGGTCGATTCCCATCTGCACCAAGCGCTTTTTCAGATGGGTATTCCAGTAGTTCTTGATCTCGTTGTCAGTTCGCTTAGGAAGGTGAGTGGCGATCGTGGACCACCTGCAACATTCATCGTCATATCAACACAATTCAATTCCATACACAAAACCTGCAGGAATATTTAAGGAGTACTCCGAACTATTTTTTTTTTCAAGAATTTTTGGAATTTTCCGTTTTAGGGCTGTAATGCAAAAATCTAGGGTTGTAATGAAAAAATCTAGTATTTCAAAACCATCTGATGTTGATGATGAACCACAGAGGTTGGTTCGAAATGTTGATACAATAAAATCATGAATGCGATGACTCCCAAAAATAACACTACACAAAATGAAGATAACACAAACCTCAAATCTACAATTAATTAAATTAATAATTTTTTCAAAATTTATAACACCAAATTTCAACTAAATATAAAAAATGTAACAATTAAATCATAATTACCAAATTGAATTTATTAATTAAAAAAATCGAAATTTACTCATTCAATTTTGATGCAGATAATAATTCCGTCAATTCATATAATATTGCATTGTAGAGTAACCCTAAACCTTCAATCCACTAGGACAAAACAGAATATTGCAAACTATGTGGCCAGGATCTTTCAATGGGACACATTACTAAGGCAAACCTAAGCAGAGATGGCATAGGAGGACACAACAAAATACTGCAAACTATGTGGCCAGGATCTTTTAATGGGACACATTACTAAGGCAAACCTAAGGAGAGATGGCATTGGAGGACACAACAGAATATTGCAAACTATGTGGCCAGGATCTTTCAATAGGACACATTACGAACGCAAACCTGAGGAGAGATGGCATAGGAGGGTCACAGTGAAGGTCTTGGTCAATCTACCTTAGTAGCCTTTATAAATTCTTTGTTTATAAAAAAATAACATAAACAACAATGATAATAAAATGATAACTCTTACATATTACAGTTACAAATGGGTAATTTAAAAAAATATACATATTAAAAAAAATTATAATATAATAAATTGCAGTTACATAAAAATTTAAAAAATTAATTTGTATATTGAAAAAAATTATAAAATAACACATTGCAGTTTCAAAATAATATGTGTAAATATTTGTAAGATATATATTTTCAAATTTTCTTTATTAAATTTGAATTTGTCTCATTTTTAAATATAAAAGTCAAATTCAAATTCAAGTTTATCTCTAAATAATAAATTATCTTCACATCTTTATGTTCTAAGATTCTGAAAATATTTCAAAATTTTTCTAGAAAAAGGTAATGAGATAAGGATCACTCTTTACTAAAACTAGTAACCTGTTTCCCAGAAGGGCATGAAGTTGAATAATCGTCTGTTCTTCCTGTGTGCTGAACTTTCCCCGTTTGATATCTGGCCTTAGATAGTTAGCCCAACGCAATCTGCAGCTTTTCCCGCATCTCAGCAACCCTGCATGAAATTCACTCTATCAAAATTAGCTTACTGAGTTATTTTTCCAGGTTAAACCTAAAATCTATTTTCATGGGATTTTGAATTGAGGATGAATAGATGTACTCTTAAATCACTCCTTATGAAAAAAATACCAACAAAAAATCTTAAATATAAAATCATAATGACCAGCTTTCTGAGGCAGAGCCCTCCAGCTGCCATGGCCGTGCTCCTGTATGTAAGCGAGGAGCTTTTGATCTTCCTCCGGCGTCCAGGGGCCCTTCTTGAGCCCAACCTTTTCGCAGCAGGGAGCCCTACCCATTATTTCTCTCCACTCTGGTTTGGTGCCGACTCCCGTAAAGGGCGCCTCTATACCCTTTCTAATACGGAAAGCTGTCCTCGAATTTAACACCGCAACTAACCCTTCACGGCTCCAGTTACGTTTGATGTGAGTCTGATAAGCCTCTCTACCCTCATGGTCTTCGCCTGCTCTCCTCTTTTTATCTCTGAGGCCGAGACGAACACGCTCGACTGACGAGAGCGCGAGAGCGAGTCGTGAACGAACAGATCGTGTCGTGTGGGGCTTCTCGAAATAAATAGATTTTTCGACGGTGTACCCTCTCCGAATGGTAACCTCAAGTTTCGCTCCCCTTGATTCCGAGCAGAATTGGTGGAACTTCGACTTCCACTTCCCATAGGAAAGTGATAATTGTGGAACCTTGACTGTTACATTACATCGAAATTGGGTAGATTCGAACCCAATCACGGTCTCTCATAATCATAATCAATTCATGCTGAGTATTGGCAATTGACATTTAGCTTGCGTGTCCGAATTAGCAATTTCAGAGTTGTTGGGAGTTGGTTGCTTATCTTTAATTTCCTGGTTTTCAAAGTTGTTAGCAGTTGAGCTTTCAATTCCAGTTGGTATAATCATGGAGAAATTGAAATATTCGAATCATATTTCAACTTTAGATCTGTGGAATGCTTCAAACGGTCATTGTACTGATGGAACCTTCTTCCACCGGTCATATATTTTAATTTATTTAAGATGTGTCGAATTTCTTCGACCTATATTGTTTGCAATCAAGGAACCTTATTGTACTGGTTAGGGTTTTTTTATTTTAACTATTGCTGGTTATGGGTAAGCTTTCATTGTCTTCATTTCGTGTGAAGAAGTCTCCACAGATTTTTTTTCGGTAGAGGATGGTTTTGTCGTTCGCAGCATCATGTTCTTGGTTGATGGGCAAACTTCTGGCTTTAGAATGAGTACCAAATCACTTCCATCTACACGAATCTAGATAAAACTATGGTGAGTGTCCTTATCACTATCGGAAATATTCTCACTAATTGGTTAGCTAAGAGTTTTGAAAACTAAGATATTTGTCAGCCCCCAACGCCCTTGAGTATATGCATCAGTGTTAATTTGACCAAAGATTTTAATGATTAAATGTTGTTAAGAGTATGAAGTTGAATATGGGTGGTTGGAAGGGATAATCATAATAAATTATAAAGGATATCAAAAAATAAACTTTAAATTATATCAGGAGAAACAATAAAGAATCAATTTGAAGTGTTTCTTTTTCTTTTTCGAGTAGGGATTCAAATCAAATTAAGATTTTGGTAATCATTTGAGACTTCACAATCATCATAAGATATAGGCGTTTCTACTCCATTCAAATGGATTTTAGGTTGCAAGGTTAATTATTAGAGAAGTGACTTGATAAGGTGGATTTTTCCAATATTTTTAAGAGCCACTTTCTTCCTTTCTATTAGATTATAAGTTGGAAAGGATAATTTTTAGAGGAGGTTTGGAAATTAAGGGTAAAAAGAAGGGGAAATTACATCTTTTATCTCTTAATATCATTTATAATTTATGACTCAAACTTTGTCAGGCGCACAAAGCACATCCACTGTAACATTCTAATTTTGATCTCATAATTAATTGTAATTAATCATGTTTAAACATTAATTTTATTTCCATATTTTACTACTATGTCATGATGATGTGGATATATTAAATATTGTATATATTAAATATTGTATATATGCTATTCTAATTAATAAACAAACAAATAGTTAAGCATGAATACCTATAAGGACTATGATATCATGAGGGGGAAACGGGGTGTAAATGGCTAATATTTCAAATCCATCTTGTAGAATTATTTTGTCCAACTATTTACTTTTCTCTTTTAGTCATCCAATCCAATCATTAAATGCAAGTAAGGAAGTTGGTTGAAAAGTCATATCACTTTAGCATTATCTTAACACTCATGCTATATCTATTAAAGCATGATTGAGAGAGAACAAACATTTCATGTAGAGAGTGGAAAGAGATAGAATAGCATGTGTGTTAAGATAATGCTAAGCTGAATGAAGGAGAAAACTTAGCAAATTTGAGCATGAAATTTGTGTGGGAAGCCTATGGACCATCTTACAATTGAGATAATGAATTTAAGGGATTGTTGGGAAAACCTAAAGTACTAGATAAGGGATTCATTTAGGGACTAAGGAGAAATGAAGGGGAAGCTTACTCTTTTGTTATGTTCAGCTAATAGGAGAAGCCATAAGAGCTAATATGAGTCTTAGAACCCTATGAAGAGTTCTCTCATGAAAAATACTTTAGGAAAGAGTTCAACCTTTTTCCAATTATGCAAAGAGACACCTAAGTTCTCCTTTGGAACATCTTGGTCTAGTTAGGGGGTGGCTAGTTGTAGAAATAAACAATTCCATTGAGCCCATGGTTGGGTAAAGAAGTGCTCACACTCAATCGCTTGTTGGGTAGATTCCATGTCAAATAGGTGTTGTTGTCTTGTTTAAAGTTTGCATTTGATACATGTATTATATGTTTTACGAATGAGTTTTGACATGAGGTGAAGTTTTTTTTAAGTGGTAGAATGTATAAAGGAAATATATTGCATGGACAATGTATATATATTTAGTATGCATAGTTGTGATGACTCCTTTCCTTGTTGCCTCAAAACTTTAAGATGAATTTTCTTGTGTATGTTGTTCAAGGTATTTGTCTTAAGCATATCTTTTTTTTAGGCTTTTGGTAAGTTGATGTACTAATAATTCTAGACTAAATTATCTCTAACTCTTAGAAAAATTTATGTTACATCCCTCAAGAAACCATATTCTACATGACCTAAATACTAGTGCTAATGAAATTGAATTCTAAATAGTGTGACTTGTAGGATGTTCATTACTATAGGAAGCATGATTTTGTATAGAGTTACAAGACTATGGGCATATGTTAGATTCATAAATGGTAGTAATTATAGAATGGAGGAGGGATGTTATGCTTAAGATTTGAAAAGGTTTACCATTGGATGAATTTGATCATTAGTAAGTCCTAGTCACAACACCCCAATTGTTAAATGTATATGTTAGCTCTCCTACATAATTGGGTTTTTGCCAGGTCAAAGACATTGTGACCGTGTGTTTTTTGCAAAAAGGGAGTTTGCAGCAGTTCATTTGATCCTTCCCCTTCATTTGCTTTATACCCTTATAACTCCCGCTACCTTCATTTCCTCCTCCCCTTCCATTCTGCTTATTCTCCCTTAACCCTGTTATTGCTGTTTTCCTCTATACTCCTTTGTAAATCGCATATTAACCCTTTTTCCCCTCGGGTCCCTGGCGCCAGGTTAAACCTATGTGACCGCGGTCATATAACCGCGTGCATGCAAAAAAGCGCTACCGCCGAGGCCCTCACCTGTCACATCAATCAATAAACGTACATGTTAGATCTCGCCGTCCAATCGTGCCTACCATATGCTCCAACGACATTCACTGATCCTCATCCCGCAAGCTGCGCACGAAATAACCCGCAGGAAGAGCGGTTTCCCCACTGTAACATCCGCCACGTGTCACAATCTTATTGCATTTTGCCCCCGCATATGGAAACCGCCTGCAATCCTGAAGCAGTGCGGGGAAACTGCATACCGCCCACACGTACATTCCCCCGCTCGTTAACCTTCTCACACCTTTCCCACGCGATAACCATTGGATCTGCCACATCCAAATCTGATGGCCCATGTTCTCCCTGCTCACATTTCTCCTGATATCCCCTGCAAGTTGATCCCCGCCGTCTATTTGCGAGATCCGACGGTTCATATTCACTCTGCCCCGCGTCTTCCCATCACCTCCTGCCATGAGATCTCAGCCATTCGCCAGTTCCATCCAACGACTAGCATTCATTCCCAGGCCCTCGTTCATTTCCCATATGGTTTTCGTGTTTTTGGCCTGTCCTGTGCACCCGAAGGAGGAAGGAGGCCATGATCCAGCACTCTGCGCATTAAATCTGCAACAACCACATTCAACCAGCAGCACAGCCAGGGAAGGAAAGTACAGCCTCGAGTAGTTAAACGCCTTCAGTAGTTATGGAACTTGTTCCATACGGCATTCCATCGGTTCGTGGAGTACAACAGAGTACCAAAAAGGGTCATTTTTTTCATTAAAACAGTTAGATTGTATTAGAGGCCCATATCAAACAGTTAATGTGGTTGGTGGTCAGTTATGACCCCTCCACGCATAGCATAGTAGATTTTTTGTAATCAACCTCCATATATACCCAGAAACAAGATGTAATGAGGGTTGATGGATATTGTTTTGATGTAAAGTTCAACTTCTGGAGACTGTAACTACTGTGAAACCTGCAGCTTCTGGTCTTCATTTTCAGCTAATGCAAGCTTCTTTTGCTGTTAATTTCTCACTTTCTACTTCTTCTTTGTTCCAGGTTGTGTCTGTTATGCATTTTTCATGTGCTCTTGATGTTTAGCATCATAGGGGCTGTCATCCCACCTCTGTGATAGTATCTAGTATGTATTATTGAATGTGTATGCAGGTTTCTATTTTCTTGGTGCTAGAGAGCTGTCATCCTATCTGTGCATTAGGAAATAGATTTGCAGACTTCTTTACTGGTTGCAGCTAGCCATCACATGGTCTTGTGCATCTGCTGGTGTGATCAGTATTCTCCATTTTTCAACTAATCCTCAAACTGTGAGTAATTGGTGGTCTAAAGCCTTGTAGTCTGGGGGTGTTCACCCATGTCTAGGGTTAAGCATAGTAGAAGTGGTTATCTGGCTTGAATATGCATCATTCCTTCCATTCATCCACCATTTTCCAACATTTTGTTGAGTTTCTGATGTTCCCGAGCATCTATGATATAAAACCTAGGAGAGTTTCTTGGGGTGATAACATAAATTGGCGCCGTTGCCGGGGAGAGGAGAATTGAAGCTCAGCTTCCCTGGGAGAAGGACACAGTTCCAGATTTTTGATGATAGACAAGGTCTTGGCACATTTCTAGTTTTAATCATCTATCTGGCGACTGCACTGGAGGAAGACCAATTTTTGGCGACTCCACATTGAAGTTCTGGCTCAGTTTGTGAGACATACTCAAAGAAATCCTCAGAAATCACCAGCTAAACCAGTGCTTGACCCTGAGAGGACTGTCAAAGCGAAGAAAGCATCACAAAAAGGGGCATTAGGATCAGGTAAGCCTAAGAAATATCATGCATCTCTGAAAGATAAAGTTATAGTTGAAGATATACAGTTTGAAGATTTAGAGCCCAACACTGTTAATAAGGAAATTCTTTCAGAGATTAATACGGTCCCTTGTCCAACTTGTTCCCCTTTGAATCTCAGTCCAAAGAAGGTTTCCCATACAGTCCAAAACATCCCTTTGTCTCTGCCATCCATCACATTACTTCCTACCATTAAATCTGCCAGTATCCTTCCACATATCCCAATCATGGTAGGCCAGCAAGCACCCACGAAGATAGAAAGAATTGTTGCTACTAGATATGGACCTTTGGTCTTGCCTGTTCCTTTGAATCCTATGCTTGTGGGAGAATATCAAAAATGTATGCCTAAGTTTACTGGTACAGAGGGAGTGACAACAGAAGAATAGCTTGAAGCTTTTTACAGTTATGTTGATAACTTAGATATAAGTGAAAATGATGTGTGGATGAGATTTTTTGTCTAGAGCCTTGATGGAGAGGCCAGGAAGTGGTTCAGATAATTGCCCTAGAGATCTATAACTGATATTGAAGCATTAGATGATGCATTTTTGAAGCACTGGGGAGATAAAAAGGATTTGTTATATTACCATACTGAGTTTGGTAACCTAAAGAGGGAAAATGGGGAATCATTGCCTGATTTTAATAAAAGATTCAATTGCATGTATAGTAAGATACCAGCTGAGGTAAAGCCTATCCCCACCTCTGCCAAACTCACTTATTCCAATGCTTTTGACTCTGATTTCTACCTGCTATTAAGAGAAAGAAGATGTGCCACTCTAGCTGACATGCACGATGCAGCACTGGAGGTGGAATCCAACATTATGGCTACAGAAAAGCTCAAAAGTCAAGTTGACAGAAGGAGGTAGAGAGGTCAGGCTTCTACTTCCTCTGCATCACCTTCAGAGCCTAAATTAGATAAAAGGACTAATATGATAGAGTCATTGGCTGCTGAAATTTCTAAGCTAAAGGTTGAGAAAAATTCAGGAAAAACAAGGCAGTAGAACACATTTGCTCGAAGAAATCCCAATCCATTCAGAAGAGCAAATGAACAGTTGCAAATTATTCAGAGGGGTGAACAATCAAAATAAGAACAAAAAGTTAAAGCTCCTTTCCAAAATGTATTCATGGAGGAGGAACAATTCGAAGATGAGGATGAAATTCACTACATGGAAGGTAAAGGCAGCGCTGCATTTTTGACTTTGGCTACTTATGAGGAATCATTGCTACAGGAACAAGATAGTCAAGAATGGGATAGAGAAGCTGTCCTATAGGCTGGTGAGCAGCGAAGATATAATTTGAGGTCAAATGAAAAAAATGTCAAGGAGAATCCTGCCCAAAGAGTTGCTGTCCAAACAGAGTCACAGAATATCAGGGAGAGAAGACCAACAACTGACCCAGTCATTCTCAAAGCTCCAGTTCAAGAGGTAAGAGGTTCTAATAAGTTGCATTCCTATTTTAGCCTTGAGTCAGAAGTTCAGAAATTGAAAATATTTATGCCCCTGATAGAGTTGGTAAAGAGTGAAGTGTTTAGAAAGCCTATCCTTGAGGCTATTGAGCTGGAAACCACAAAAACCTCCAATGACTCTTTCAATTTGCAAGATGACAAGCCTGCCATTGTGCTTAACACTATGATTGAGCCTGCTGATAATAATTCTCCATCTTTTTATGTCTCCTTAACCATTCATGACAAAATCCTCCACAACTGTCTGCTAGATATAGGGGCCAACCACAATTTGATGCCTAAAGTTGTTATGGAAGAGTTAGGTCCTAACATCACCAGACCATATCATGATTTGTTCTCTTTTGATTCAAGAAAGGTGAAATGTTTGGGATTGATCAAAGATCTAGCCATTACCCTAACTCAGCTACCCATGAAGAGTATGATGATGGATATTGTGGTAGCAGATGTGCCTCCCAAATTTGGCATGCTGCTGTCTAGAGGATGGATTAAGAGACTAGGTGGGACATTACAAAATGACCTATCTTATGCCACTATCCCAGTTTTTGGAGGAGAAAGCAGGAGATTGTACATAGAAGCACAGTTGGCATACATCATTAGTGATGAGAAGAACCCTACTAATCATCCCATATATGCTGTGGACATTGATTTTGGAGCATGTATCCTCCAAATAGAAGAATCCCAGAAGGCCTCAATGCAGATTAGGAAACCAATTCAAGCCAAGAAAGAGCAAGAAAGTCAGGTTTGGGAGATGTTCTTTGATGGAGCATGTTCCAGGGAGACTGCAAGAGTAGGGGTGGTGCTGATATCTCCACAGCATAAGAGCACACAGCTGTCTTTCAAGCTGGCTTTTCAAGTCACAAATAATATAGTAGAATACAAGGCTCTGTTGTTGGGCCTTAATGCAACAAAAGACAGAGGAATCAAGAATTTGAAGGTGTTTGGAGATGCTGATATGATCATTTAGCAAGTAAATAAAACATTTCAGACAAAGCTCCCAAGGCTGAAAGCGTATAGAGATGAGGTATGGAGACTTAAAGATTCTTTTGATTATTTTGGTATTTCATATATTCCTAGAGCCCAAAATTAGCTTGTTGATTCCCTTGCTGTGTCTGCTAGTCTCTTTATCCCTCCAATGCCTCCTAGACTGGTGTATGAAGTCCAAATGAAATATAGACCATCCTTGCCCGATAATGTCCAGCATTGGAAGGTTTTTGATGATGATGATGAAATAAATAGGTTTCTACAAGTCATTGATGAGTTTTCTGAAATGCAAATTGACCAAGAGAATGAAGCCTTGGAAGAAAGCTCCAAATCGCAGCTTAGAAATAAAATTGGTAAAAATAGCATTGTCTAGCTTCCCACTAATCATATTCCTAAGGGTCTAATTCCTCCTGAAAGTTTGTTTGACTAGAATGATGTGCCTTATAAGGCTGCCCAAAAAGAAGACCAATCTGTAGTCTGTAAGTATGATATAGGGAGTCCAGGTTAGCCTAGATACATAAATTTGTCCACTCATCTATATGCCGCCCAAAGTTCTGAATACTACAATTTAATGAAGCAATTTGTTGATGTGTTTGCATGGGAGTATAGTGATCTGAAAACTTATGATAAAAAGATTATTCAACATAAAATCCCTCTAGAGAAAGACACCATTCCTTTCAAACAGAAGCTGAGACCAATAAATCCTATGCTTCTTCCTCTAATTAAAAAAGAAATTAAAAAATTGCTAGCTGCCAAGATTATAGTTCCTCTTAGATATTCCAAATGGGTGGCCAACCTAGTAGTGGTGAGGAGGAAAAGTGGAGAAATTAGATTATGTGTTGATTTCAGAAATTTAAACAAATGCTCTAAGAAAGACAACTACCCTCTACCCAAGATGGAGCATTTCCTGCAGAAGGTCTCAGGAGCCAAAGTTATTTCATTCCTGGATGGATTTTCAGGTTTTAATCAGATTGCTGTGCACCCAGATGACCAAGAGAAGACTGCATTTACCACTCCTTGGGGCACTTTCATGTATGCTAAGATGCCTTTTGGACTGATGAATGTTGGAGCTACCTTTCAGAGAGCTATGGATATAGCATTTGTAGGAGAGAAGGATAAATTTGTCATTATCTACCTTGATGACATAACAGTATACTCCAACAGCCGTCAAAATCATTTGCAGCATTTGAAAAAAGTGTTTCTGAAGTGCAGAAGGTTTGGGATTTCAGTCAATCATAAAAAATCACAATTTTATTTAGAAGAAGGCAAGCTTTTGGGACATATTATTTCTGCTACAGGTGTCTGTATTGATCCAGAAAGAGTAAAAGCAATACAGACTTTGTCTGTCCCTAGATCAGAGAAAGATATCCAATCCTTTTTGGGCAAAATTAATTTTGTGAGGAGGTTTATACCAAATTTTGCAGAACTGGTGAAGCATGTTACCTCCATGTTGAAGAAAGGGTCAGAGGTTAGATGGACTGATTCAACAAGAAAATCATTTGGGTCTATTACAAAAGCTATTATGGAGGCTCCCACTTTAATAAGTCTGGACTACAACAAGGAGTTCCATGTATTCTCATTTGCCTCTGAAGACACCATTGCAGTAGTTTTATTGCAAGCAGATGAAGAAGGTTCAGAGCATCCGGTGGCATTTTTCAGCAAGAACTTGAGGGATGCTGAACTGAGGTATGATATTATTGAAAAACAAGCATATGCTCTTATCAAATCCTTGAAATCTTTCAGAGTTTATATCTTGCATTCCAAGATAATTGCATATGTACCCTCTGCTGCAATAAAAGATGTCTTAACACAACCTGATGCTGATGGAAGAAGGGAAAAATGGATTGCAAAGATGATAGAATTTAATATAGAACTGAAGCCCACCAAGCTGGTCAGAGGTCAGGGTCTTGCCAGATTGTTGGCTAAAGAAAATTGCAGATCATTAGATATTGATTTCCTGTGCACAATTGCAGAAATCAGTCAGACAGGTGAAAAAGAGGAAGCAGTTGAACCAGACAGAAAGCAGTCAGTGGCCGAGAATCTAGCTTCTTGTGTTTGGTATTCTACAATACTTAATTTCTTGTTGAAGCTAGAAATCCCTTCAAGATTTACTCAAAGTCAAGCCAAAACTATTAAGCTTAGGGCAGCTAAATATTGCATTAATGAAAATATGCTCTACTAGAGGGATCCATCTGGAGTGCTTTTGAGGTGTCTGGACAAAGGACAGTCAACAGAAGTCATGCAGCAATTTCATTCCAGCAGGGTCACAAATAATGCAGCAGCCTTCAGGGCAAAAGAATTGGTGGATATGTGTGATTCGATGGGTATTAAACTAGTTCATTCCACTTTATATTATCCTCAAGGAAATGGTCTAGCACAATCTTCAAATAAAAGCCTAATAAGGATAATTAAGAAGCCACTAGAAGACAATAAAAAGAATTGGGATTCTAAGCTCAAGTATGCACTGTGGGCCGATAGAGTGACCATTAAGAAATCCATAGGGAATTCTCCTTTCAAGTTGGTATATGGTGCTGAAGCTGTATTCCCAATTCAATTAACTCTCCTTTTGGCAAAATTCCTTCAAGAAGAGCAGAATGAGGAAGGAGACATGGAAAAGAGGATCACTGATTTAGCAGAAGTATATCAGATTAGAGAATAGCTGGTTGAAAAGGCTGCAACACATTAAAAAAAGATCAAGGAAGCCTTTGACAAAGGGAGAAAATCAGATAATTTTCAGGTTGGGGACTTGGTTTTGAAATGGGATGCATTGAAGGAAAAGAAAGGCAACCATGAGAAACTTGATGCCTTCTGGACAGGGCCTTTCATCATTTCTCAGATTCAAGGGAACAACAACTTCATACTGGAAAGCATGGGAGGAGACGCAGTTTTTGATGGCCCAGTTAATGGGCGTTCTTTGAAAATTTATGTGATTTAAGGTCTTTTGACCTTAAAGGTTGTAAATATTTGGTTTTATCAATTTTAGTCAGACTCCATGCCCAATGGAACACTAGGAGGTTTTGCTAATTTTCTTTCATCAAGAAGGCATTGATCTACAAGTTCTTGAGACCTCACAGGGAGGATCTCCTCCCCAGAAGGAGCCAGTGTTAGCTCTGCTACATAATTTGGTTTTTGTCGGGTCAAAGACACTATGACCGTGTGTTTTTTGCAAAAAGGGAGCTTGCAGTAGTTCATTTGATCCTTCCCCTTCATTTGATTTATACCCTTATAACTCTTGCTACCTCTGTTTCCTCCTCCCCTTTCGTTCTCCTTATTCTCCCTTAAACTCGTTATTGCTGTTTTCCTCTATAATCCCTTGTAAATCCCATATTAACCCTTTTTCCCCTCAGGTCCTAGGCGCTCGGTTAAACCTCTATGACCGCGGTCATATAACCGCGTGCATGCAAAAAAGTGCTACCGCCGAGGCCCTCACCTGTCACATCAATCAATAAACATACATGTTAGATCCCGCCATCCGATCGTGCCTACCATATGATCTGACGACATTCGCTGATCCTCATTCTGCAAGTCACGCATGAAATAACCTGCAGGAAGAGCGGTTTCCCTGCCGTAACATCCGCCACGCATCGCAATCTGATTACATCGTGCCCCACATACGGAAACTGCCTGCCATCCCGAAGTGGTGCGGGGAAACCGCTTACCACCCACACGTACATTCCCTCGCTCGTTAACCTTCTCACACCTTTCCCATGTGATAACCATTGGATCTCCCACGTCCAGATCCAACGACCCATGTTCTCCCCACTCACATTTCTCCTGATATCCCCTACAAGTTGATCCCCATCGTCTATTTGCGAGATCCAACGGTTCATATTCACTCTGCCCCACGTCTTCCCATCGCCTCCCGCCATGAGATCTCAGTTGTTTGCCAATTCCATCCAATGGCTAGCATTCATTCCCAGGCCCTTGTTCATTTCCCATACAGTTTTCATGTTTTTGGCTTGTCCTGTGCACCCGCAGGAGGAAGGAGACCATGATCCACCACTCTGCACATTAAATCCGTAACAACCGCATTCAACCAGCAGCACGTCCAGGGAAGGAAAGTATAGCCTCAAGCAGTTAAACGCCTTCAGTAGTTATGGGACTTGTTCCATACGGCATTCCACCGGTTCGTGGAGTACAACAGAGTACCAAAAAGGGTCATTTTTTTCATTAAAATAGTCAGATTGTATCAGAGGCCCATATCAAACAGTTAATGTGGTTGGTGGTCAGTTATGACCCCTCCACACATAGCATAGTAGATTTTTTGTAATCAACCTCCATATATACCTAGAAACAAGATGTAATGAGGGTTGATGGATATTGTTTTGATGTAAAGTTCAACTTCTGGAGACTGTAACTACTGTGAAACCTGCAGCTTCTGGTCTTCATTTTCAGCTAATGCAAGCTTCTTTTGCTATTAATTGCTCACTTTCTACTTCTTCTTTGTTCTAGGCTGTGTCTGTTATGCATTTTTCATGTTCTCTTGATGTTTAGCATCATAGGGGCTATCATCCCACCTCTGTGTTAGTATCTAGTATGTATTATTGAATGTGTATGTAGGTTTCTGTTTTCTTGGTGCCAGAGAGCTATCATCCTATTTGTGAATTAGGAAATAGATTTGCAGACCTCTTTACTGGTTGCAGCTGGCCATCACATGGTCTTTTGCATCTTCTGGTGTGATCAATATTCTCCATTTTTCAACTAATCCTCAAACTATGAGTAATTGGTGGTCTAAAGTCTTGTAGTCTGGGGGTGTTCACCCATGTCTAGGTTTAAGCATAGTAGAAGTGGTTATCTGGCTTGAATATTCATCATTCCTTCCATTCATCCACCATTTTCCAACATTTTGTTGAATTTGTAATGATCCCGAGCATCTCTGATATACAACCTAGGAGAGTTTCTTGGGGTGATAACAGTGTAGACATATAGCCTAATGTATTCATTACTTATCTTATGCATGCTCTAGTTAATGTATATTAGTAGTCTTGAAATTTCTCGAGGAAGGATATTAGTGCATGAGTATTTGTTTTCTACACCTGGGTGGATTACCTTTGATTTGGATTTATGAAGGAAGAAAACGAAATACATATTTAAACAAAAACACAAAGATACAACAAAATATAACTTCAATTAATAATTATAGGAAATGCTAAAAATGATTTACATGGAGAATGAAAGCAAAACTAGCTCAGGATATGGTGGCTTATCATTGATAAGAGATGTGATGGTTACATGTCTTCTAAACATTGTTACAATGACACTCTAAGCCCTTTTTATCATGAAAAAACAATGAGAAACCAAACATCCAAAAAACTAAACCTAGGATATGAAACACGAAAATCTTATAGACCATGATGGGCTTAGTTAGAACTTCATGGAGTCATAAGTTTGGCGTACAATCTTTGTTTGGTGAACACAATAGCCCATTCGAAAGGTTTATCCTATGATAACAAATTTCAACTATAAAGTAATTGATACACATTTTCCCATTTCCCTAAAAACCACCATTTAAGGCTTCAAAACAGCTCTAGAAGTTTAGGACCTAAAAACTACCAAAACTATAAAATTGTAGAAATAGGAAACCACGTTGAAAAATAGGAAATTGATAGGAAATAGTTTTGGGATTCTAAATGGAATCGGAGGGTGGCCACAAATATCCACCTAAATCATTTCTCCCCACTTAGGAAGCAATGATACCAATTATGTTGAGTGCCTCGATGAGGCGGGGAAACTTCTGCTGAACTTGGTCCCTAGTGATCCACTTTCCTTAGTGTAGGAGTTGCCCAACTTTAATAACCTGATATTGTCGGATCCTCTATTAGTGAATGTTCTTAATCTATGTGTCCATGATCCAATTAGTTATGGCCTATTGAATGCAATATGGGTTGATATTTATTGGTGTCAGTTACTCAACAATGTTTGATGTGTCCAATAATGGTGTAAAGTATGGTTGAGGGTAGTACACATTGAATACTCGGTGGACACCAAGGAATGGGGGATACTTAACTCAAAAGCATTGTCACCATAGCCTTGGTGATGGTGTAAGGCCTATAGAAAAGTGGTTGAAGCTTCTGATGGGATCCTACAAGACATTATTTCTACAAATACAACCAAACCTTGTTTTCCAATTGGAACATATGTGGACGTAATGTTGATCATGACGTTGTTTGTACTAAGTATTGTCTTTTTCCAAGATATCATGAACCTGCTGGTGGATGCACTGAATGTGTTCAATAAACTTGATGCCTTTATCAGCTTCAGTTTGAACATGTGAAAATTCTACTTTTGTAGTTGTAAGAGGCATTGCGACATCAATGGGACACAATGGTTGATATCCCAAGCCCATCTGAAAGGAACAATGGCTAGTTGAGCTATGGAGTGTTCTGTTGTATATGTTTTGTTCGTAGGGGAGACTCTCATTCCATGTTCATGGATTCTTAGAGTTGTACATATGTAGTATGTGGAATATCATCCTGTTGACGACCTCTGTCTGGTCATTATTGTGGGATTGGAAGGGAATAAACTTGGTGATATTAGTGTCCAATAATGACTAGAGGCTTGATCAGAATGCACTTATGAACCTTCTATCTCGATTTGATATGATGGTCTATGGGATCCCAAAATTTACCCATACCCATTCAAATAAGTGCTTGGAAGTGACTTCTATTGTGATACTCTTATTGTAGGTAATCAATATGGACATTTAGACAATATGACCATAAATACATAGTCATTAGCATGCTTAGTATAAAGAAGGCCAAACATATAGTCCATGGAAATGGATTCCCAAGGACAGCTAGCTGTAGGTATATGGTTGTACATGCCTTTCTTCATAATGGTTGGCACAGTGATGGCAAAGGTGGTGTAGGATTTGATATATTTGCAAACATCATATTAGCGTTTTGGGCAATAAAAATACTTCTATAGTATCTTCACTATCCTCTCCATGCCAAAATGTTCTGCTACCCAACCATAATGTGCCTCACAAATAAGCTTGACACACTCATTTAAAGGAAAAAAAGGTGTCCCAAGTCAAAAAACAATGAATCCTAGAGGTGGAAGTATCATACATAATTTTTGTCCATCAACATTTGGTATGTGGTGGAAAATTCTAGATCATTTTTGTATAGTTTTGGCCATCTAGAATTCTCTTTACCATAGGACTTGACAACAATGGTTAACACCACCATCGAGGGAGGGTTGAATGAGGCAATGTACAAAATGATCAGTGCTACCATTCTTGTATTTAATGTTCAAATGGAATTTTTGCAGATATGTGGATCATTTATGATGGAAATAATTTGATCGCTTTCCCTATGTGTACATAAAATGAAGATTTCGGTGATCTGTGTGGATGATCGTCTCCTTCCGCAAAATGTAATATTTCCATTATCGATGGGCCTACATGATGGAATATATCTCCTTATCATAGGTGGGGTATATCCAAATAGTATAAGAGGGTGTCTCACTATGATAAGCCACCATATGATCTTACTCAGTGAGGACTTCACCACAAGAATAATCAAAGGCATCAATCTCAATTTCAAATGGTTGTTGCATGTCTGGAAATGTGAGGACTAGTGCAGAGTAAAGGTGGTGTTTAATCTCAATAAATTACTTCTGTTGTGAATCGTACCAATAAATATTTGCCTTGTCTACACCCTTATTAACATGACTTAAGGGCTAAGTGATATGAGAGAATCCCAACATGAATCTATGGTAGAAATTAGCACGGCCCAAGAAGTTGTGAAGCTCTATGAGACTCATCGAGGTTGATCTTAGATGGATCCACATGCACACCTTTCTCATCAACAATTTAACCCATATATTAGACCTTTCCCATGCTAAAGGAGAAATTTTCCAACTTCACAAATAGCTTGTGCTGTTGCAAAGTATCAAGCACCTACCAGATATATTTATAGTGCTCTTCCCAACTCTTGTTGAAGATGGGAGTATCATTTAGATATAATACCATGAATGAGGTGTTGAAAGGCCACAAGAAGTCATTCATCAACCTCATGAAAGTTGTAGGGGCATTCGTCAAATTGAACAACATGATAAACTGCTCGAAAATATCCCGCTCAGATTTGAAAGTAGTCTTCCACACATTTGTGGGTTCTATTCAAACTTGGAGATAACTTGAATTCAAATCAATATTATTGAAGTATTTGTCCCCCTTCATTTCGGGATCAATAACCAATGTGGAGACTCTAGGTCCCATCAACAATTGAGTTGCAACAACATGAGGAACTTGGTCGGATGTTCCCTTTTTGTATAAATTCCTGGATCTACCACATGATTTCCTCATTTTACAGAAGAGGGTGATGATAGATTAGAGAAATGGGTAGAGGTGCATCGGGGGTCTGATTGATGGAATTATTGACGTAAAAGTGTAAAGATACACCTATAGGTGAGGAGAAAATGTATTTGTATTCTTCCACAACCTTATCCATTTTCCTTTTCTACACAAAGGAGCCATTTATGGAGGCCATAGATGTCGTTGTGATCTTCCCCTTATTTGGATAGCGAATGACAAGTAAGGAAAATTTCGTGAGTTGGGATATGGTATTACTACATTATTTAGTAGCTATTAGATAAATAACAATAGGCAAGGCTACATTCAATATCCTATACATTTTTCTACCCAAAGTAATAATAATAATAATATGAGGTCTAGACTCATAGACATCATGATGCTTCTGCAAGTATGCTTGGCCCAACAAAACATCACAAAATTCAAGGGAAGCAACATCACATGATACCTGATCTATTGAAGCCTTGATGTTGTAGATCATGTGGTACTGTTGGGTGATGTGGATATCTCACCCTTGCTGGAGCCACTCAATGATGTATGGTTGTAGGTGTGGTGCTGTCAGTACGCTCGACTGCTTAATGACGTTCGCTGAGATGAGGTTCTTTTGACTCCTACTATCGACAATAAAATGTAGTGGAGCCAATTTTACCCAGATTCGTGAGTGGAAGAGACACTCACACTCTGTATATTTGGTTTCCTTGTGTTGGACCTTGGTGGTAGTAGCAGTGACGCTAGATTCTGCATCAATGATTTGCTTCCCCATGTTAGGGTTTGGTTTAGAGTTAAAACGTACATCTAACTCTGAAGCTTTCATCTTGGCCATCTGTGAATGCTTTGTGTGACAATCATTTGTATTATGAGTTGGAATATTATGGAACTCACACAACTTTGTTGTGTCCTTATTCGTCTTCCCATTGCTATCATTTTCTTGTAACTTAGATGGGTTGTCTTGGGTCATTATACATTAGCTCTATTGTTTATTTTGTGGTTTTCTAGTGTCATTTCCTTTATTTGGATTCAAAGAACCAAATTATTGCTTCCTCTATTTAAATTTATGCTCAATTTGGGTAGCATATCAATATGTAGTTCCAAGTGAGGAGATGTCCAAGAACTCCATCTTCTTCCAATATGTATTTGTGCAAAAAACCATGATATTTGAGCAACACATGGCACTCAAAGTCCTTGATACCAAAATTTGTTCTGAAATTATGAAAGATATTCATAAAATCCATCACGTCTTGGTCCTTTTCTTACCTTAACATGATCCATTTTATATATTTTTCCTCGTAGCTTCCAATAGGGTAATATTGTTCCTTAACAACATCATTAAAATAGTTATAAGAGGGTGCAACTAAAAATAGTATAGAATCCTTCGTGGCCCTTTTATCATAATAAGTTTCCCACTGATAGTTGACGAGGGGGCATCTTTAAGCAGTGAAAAAGTAATATTTTCTCTATTGGAAAAATCATGGACCAAAAAATATCCTTCTAGCAAATTTAACCGTTTATCTAGAGAATTTTCATCTATATAACCTTCAAATATAGGAATATCAAAGTTAACTTGTACCTTCAAGGGGGAGGCACCTCTGAAGTGACTGTTGGATGAATATGCCTCATCTAGAGGTAGTCATTGATGAATCTGTGAAAAGTTGTCCATCATTTTGTTCCTCTATCACTTAAGGGCTTCTTCGTGAAATGACTAGATAAGATTTCTTTCTCCCTCATATTTATTTTATTATTCCATGGGATGCCATCGGGGTCAACAAGGATGGTCTTTCAAGGTTTCAATAAGTTGGAGTGTCAACTCCTTCTACCTTGACCTTGTTAGGGACATGCAAAAAAAATAAAGAATGAGAAGGTTGTTTTGATACCACTGATCCATATTTATGAAGGAATAAAATTAAATACGTATTTAAAAATAAACATAGAGATACAACAAAATATAACTTCAATTAATAAAATGGAAAATGTTAAATATTTACATGTTTACATGTAGAATGAAAGAAAACTAGCTCGGGCTATGGTAGCTTATCTCTGAGAAGAGATGTGACAGATACAGGCCTTTTGAACTCTACTACAATGAGGGAATGAGGCCTTTTTATATTGAAGAAATAATGGGAAACCCTAAACATCCAAAATTCTAAGCCTATGAGATGAAGCAACAAAAGTTTATGGGCCTTGATGGGATTAGTTGGAACATAAACTTCGAGGGGTCATAACTTTGGCATAGAATCTACGTTTGGTGCACACGATAGCCCATTCCAAAGTTTTATTTAAGGACAAAAATGCTTGACTAAAAATTTAATATTTGTCTCACATTTATCCATTTCCCCAAAAAATGTCACTTAGGGCCTTAAAATAGCTACACAAGTTCAAGACCTAAAAATTGCTAAAAATAGAAAATTGCCGAAATAGGAAACTTTGCTGAAAAATAGGAAACATATAGGAAAAAGAGCTAGAGGTCAAAGTGCAATAGGTGGGTGGCCACCAATATCAACCATGATCAATAATTTACTTGAATTAATGACTACAACCTTATAATATTTTAATTTTAAATGGAAATTGTGAACTGCCCTAGATTTCCTTTAAAATCATGCAAGTGAAGTTAGAATGGTTGGGAGTGCATCTTATAGATGATTTAGTGATTATATGATGGTTAGGGAAATGTAAATATTTTTTCCTCGATTTTTGACAAGGATCAAGGCTTAGTGTATAATAGTTATAATTCTTACATATCAAATCTATTTTATGATGACCATGTGAAATTTCCTTATTAGTCTCTAGTTAAGCCATGAAATGTAATGTCAAATGGTCCTAGAAAAAATGGTATTGTATAATTAGATGGTATGGGAATCCTTAATTACATAATAGTTTTTTGAGCTATGAGCTTAACCACCCATGATTCTTACTTGTGGAAGATCTAACCATGAAGGAAAAAGATTACAAGGGTCTTTAGACCCTAGCTTTCTAAACTAGTCTTTGTAGAACAATTAATGACACATATAATCATGAACACGTGAGCATGCACATCCACCCATGCAAGTTTTAAGTTTGTCTATCTAAAATTATTGGTAAAACGTAGCCACTTCTCTTGAAGTACCGTGATTTTAGGATGAAATAAATGTATTAAATTTAGGTTATTTAGAGATAATTTTAAGGTAGGCCCTTGGTAAACCTAAAAAAGGTTAAGCGAAGCCTCATAAAAGTTCCATGCCATTAGTAGAAAAACCTATAAAAATAAAGTCAAAACTTAGTGAAAAAATGCATATTGCATGAAAATAATTTTTGTATGATATATGATGTATTCCATAAAAATTATTTACATGCAATACATAGTGATTTTATATAATATATTCCACTAAGAATTAAGGGATGCATCACACAAACATATGGGTTGTCACATTGGAGAAAATAAAAGATTGAATGATGTATAACACCACAAAATTTTGCGGTGTAGCATGCTACACCCACATCCTTTTCTGGGCTCATGAAATGGAAAATGGTCAATGTTTAGTTAGAACAAGAAATGAGGGGAGAGCAGTGAGCACACAGTTATAACAAGAAGCTATGAGGGGGGGTGATTCTATATCTGCCAATTGTTACTTTTATAAACATTCATGAACCATAAGAAAAAAATGACATGCGATATATATTAATTACAAAACTTGGAACATAATATTTACATGGAAACCTTTTTGGAAGAAAACCAAAAAACTTATTTCTATAATTATTTTTAAGAACCAAATTACTAGAGACACCAATCCCCACTGGTACAAACCATGGTAGGAGCCAATCTACTCTTCCAAATCTTCAAATATTCCAATCTAGTCGAGACACCATTCCCACTGTTAATTACCAACTTAGAAAGATACACCAATATCTTTATTTGTGTGGAAAAAACCTACATATAGTAAATTCTTCAAAAATGACTTGCTCACAATAACACCATATGTACTTGTAACTTCTTCATATTTATTCATTGATGTCCCGAGTGAAAGTTATGGAAACTTTCCCAAAACTTGTTGATTTTTATCCTCTTTGCAAGAGAAAACTTGTATATTGTGACGTGTGTCCAATTCTTTATATCCACTTATGAAATATTTACTTGAGTCACTTCATTATGTATCATCATATCTCTGAAAATTTCATAGTATAAAGTGTCCAAAGAAAATAATTATAGTCGAAATGCCATGATCACCCTTTTGAACTTGAATTCATGACCTTTAACAACCCCTAAATTCCACAAGGTACATATTTGACTTTATAGTGAATGAGAATATGAATGTTTTACCAAATTTACCTTGAAATTCTTTCTCAACATGCTCAAAATTTCCAAATCAAATTCTTCATAGAAGGTGAATTATAGGAAAGTTCAAATTTCAGTTGTTTAAAATATATTTTGGCACCATTAACAAACTCTAACTTCCACAGAGTGTATCTACAAAACAATAGTGAAAAAGAATATGAAATTTTTAACAGGCATACGTTGAGAAATCTTATCAATATGCTTGTTGTAGAGGCTACAACCAGCCTCCAAAAATTTTCCTTAGCTTCATTTTGGAGCCTCCCTACCAAATTTTCATAGCAGTATGTCTTGCCTTATCAAGCACACAAGCTTCAGTGCTTTTCTTGCAGATTGCTAGCCCGTGCATCAGAGCTTGTTGCATTCCCCTCACATTTTTTTTCTCTAGACTGGGTCCAGCTGCAGGATGAGCAACTCCCTCAAGAAATTGTGCAATTGTGGAGGGGAACAAACCTTCCCTCCAGAAATTTCACAATTCTGTCTGACATCCTATTGGGCTCCAGAATTGCGCAAATCTACCAGTCAAGCTTCACTGAGAAAATTGTGTAATTCCTCCCAACAAGGTTGCTCAACCCATAAATTGCACAATTTTGGGCAACAATGAGCTACTCTGCCCAGAAATTGTGCAATCCCTCTGGGCAGCTAGCCCATCTCCCTCCCAAAAATGTGCATTTTTTCCCCTTAGCTAAGTAGACCATTGCATGTGCAGTTGGGTTGACCAGTTTCACCTGGGACAAAGAAAACTTGACATGTATGCATGGCCTGCTTCTTCCCAGAATAGCAAAAAGAAGCATGCAACAAGAATCCCTAGATTTCAGGGATATATTTTTAGTAGCTGGAGGTTACATGCAAAGATTATTTCAGAATCTTTCCTCCAAGAGTTGCTTTTTCCTAGATTTGTGGCATGCACGTCATGAGCTTCAAACTTACTTATCCAATGCTTTAGAGCTCACTTCCTCATATCGATCTTGGAGCTCTGACATCCCACATCACATCCAAGAGTCTTCGACACATCTAGCTCAACTATTCACGGGTAAGTCAACTTAACTTGCCTTTTCCAGCAATTCTGTCAGTTTTTGTGTTTTGGCTTCTGTGAGTGTTGTTTGCTTGATTTCTATGAATGCTTGCTGTCATTTACATGCATACTAGCTTGTACTAGCACCGTTTCAGTTTTCGTTAGCATCTCACTGCTATCACATGCATGAAACTGTTTTGTACGAGCTGTCACCGATTCGGTGACCCGCTTCACCCACATGCATGTTGTTCCATTTTTTGAATATTTCATTCATTGTTTTCATGCACGATCATTCACTCCTACTTACACTTAGTGTCGCCATGCATTCACATTCACATTTTCTTTAAGTTTCTCGTCAGCGGGTCTGGGCAGCCTTGGCTCGGACTCTGCCTCACTAAGAAAACATTCCTCAATCCTGAGAAGGTAGGCTCTGTCTTCCCCTCAGGAAATGCACATTTTTGCACATTGATAGTCGTCCAATCTTACATTACACAATTATGAGGCATAGTGACTGCTGGTCCAAAAATTTGTGCAATGCAGTCATTGGGCCTGTAAGCACTGGCAGTTGAAATTGTGCATTGGGCAGTTCTAACAGCCAGTAGGCCAGCCTGGATTGCACATTGCACAATTCCAGTAGCCAGCTAGCCTCCCCTGATAGCCCAAATTACCTTTTGTGTAGTTCTGACAGCGAGTCTCCCAACCTCCTAGGAAAAATTGCGCAATCCTTGCCACTCAATCCCTAGGCATGTCGCGTGTCATTCCTCAAGTTTGCTTTGGTTCTCGCTAACAGATTTATTGCCATGCATGTCGCTTTGTATCCAAATCAAGTAGGTGTTCATCCACCTCTTACCAGTGTAGAAATTTTGAATAATATGACACTTATTCACATAGATTATCTCGATTATACACTATTGCGGAATACATGCATAATACATAACCTCCTCTACGTTGATCATCAATTTTGCAGCATTAAAAACAATGAAACATCAATCGCATGTGCACATTAACACAATATGTAACCCAGGGAAAGCATACAGCTGAAAACCCCACACTATCTGTATATTATAATGATTGAGAACATGTAACAATACATAGTAGAATACTCCTCACAAGTACTCAGTACTATCTCAATCTCTTACACATAAAACTAGCTCAGATCTGAACAAGTCACAAGTTCAAATCTCCTCCGCTGCTTTGCCTGCCTCCACTGCATAATGCGACAAGAGAATCACGTGAGAACAAGCTACAATTACCTAGATATTGGCCCACACTGCGCAGTCCTCATTTGCATAACTCAATCCCTTGCATGTGCAAAATCTCATGCACAACTGATAGTCACAACTCACCCTTTCACTTACCTCTAACACCTATCTCTGTTGAACTGTCCATTCACTGAGTTAACTGATGTATCCTTTAGTTGCTTTATGAGTTAATAATTAGTGAATTAATTAATAATTAATTCACACAACTCATCACTAGTGTATTCTTTAGTTAGACTAAATATAACTAGTTCAACTAAGTCAAACTGAACACAACTCCATCAACTCCACATCCAACTCCACATAACTCACATGCATGAGTTCTAACTGAAGTCCTCCATGCAATAGCTCAACTAACACATAAGAAACCACATGATTCCTTCTGTCAGCTGTATGTGCCACATCCGTAGCTCGAACTAAAGTGCTCCAAGAGAATAAGATAATGTTTAGAGTCCAAATATTACTAAGGGCTAATAATATTTGACTGCTTCTATTTTTAGTCTGGTAGTCTAAAAAGAGACTCTGATTACTCCGCTGTGAATCAAAAATAGAAGTCCATCTATTTTTCCCAACATGACCAATCATCCATAAACAGCATCCTGCAACTCATAGACCATGATCCATATGTCTAAAAATAAACTTTGCGCCAAAAATAGTCCGCGGGCCCACTTAGTGAAGGCGACTCCTTTCCACTAAGCTCCATCATCTTGTTGCATTTTCAACACTCCCTCTCAAAAAGATATGGATTATCAACAACCCTTATCCTGCAACTCTGGAATGTTCTGCATGCAACACATTTTCCCGGTCCACTTGCTCCAACAACACTTGGAACAAAAATACTCCCAACTGACCACTTTGTTGGGCTAGGAACATACTCTGATGCTGAAGCTCTACCTGCTGCTGACAAGTGCTCCCTCTCTGACATCTGCGCTACTGCAACATCTCCATGCATCTTGTACCATTGCACACTTCTCTGTGTCACCTAGCACTATGCAAAACACTTGTGCCTCTCGCATTGCTGCAGCCTGCTAGCTATGCGCTGTCCTCAGATTCCCTACACTGTCGCTCTCTCTGCCGCTCCATCCGCATCTGTCTCTAGCCAATTAGTCAATTCCTACTACTCCACATCGAGGCTCCCGTAGCAAGGTCTCATCCAAGAGGTTGGGTACCTCAAGGATCCTGCCCCTCCTCCTTGGGACAATCAATCCACATCACCCCACCTCCTACCTCGAGGTATGGCTGCATGCGATCCCTCAGCCCACCTGGCTCGAAGTTTCCCCCTACTGGAGGTCTCTGCATGAGTAGATGTCTCTACTCGATCTCCTCTCAGCTTCTCTTGTTGTGGCTACTCCACAACCCCCTGAAGTTGCTGCACCAATCGTGGCTCCTCCACAATCGTCTGAGACTTCTTCTAGCTCTGCATGTTGAGGGGTAATATACGCTCCCTCTAAACCA
The DNA here is from genome assembly GCA_031772625.1 of Pinus tabuliformis. NCBI lineage: Eukaryota > Viridiplantae > Streptophyta > Pinopsida > Pinales > Pinaceae > Pinus > Pinus tabuliformis. The sequence continues at coordinate 800,232,840 of CM062818.1, read as the reverse complement.
CCAAGTCTCCATTAGTTGCCTCGCTGCTCAAGGCTTTGCATGCATCTTGAACCTCAAGAGCATACAGGTTCTTGACCCATGAACCAATCTTCTTCACCTTTCTAGTGATGATGTGTCTGAGGAAAACCTTTCCCTTACTGAAGACTACATCATAGCCTATGTCTTCCAGCATCGCAATCGACACCAAGTTTCTCTTCAGTCCTAGTACATACTTGACATCAGTCAAGGTAAGGCGAGCTCCATTTTCCCTCTGAAAAATAACCGTGCCTACACCTGAGACACTATACTTCTCATCATTACCCATTGCTATGAGTATCTGGAGATCTTTCTCATCCAAAGTACTGAACAAACTCTTGTCACCAGTCATGTGGAAAGAAGCTCCACTATTAAGAAACCAACCACTTCCCACCATGGATGAAACCATGCATGCGAAGAGTGTGAAATCCAACTCGAACTGCAAAGAAAGTGCCTCACCTTCAGATCCTTCTCCAGATCCCTTCTTGGATTTCTTCTTTGGGCAATTAGTAGCATAATGGCCCAACTCATGACAATGAAAGCATCTCACCTTCGACTTGTCAACCTTCTTCCCATCATTGGAAGAACTAGATTCAGAAAGAGAACCCTTCTCCTTCCCGTTCTTCACCTTACTCGCTAAGGCACAGTTCTCCTCATCATGCATGCTTGAAGAACTGTCTCTGGTGCTCCATCTGATCTCCTCCTGCACAAGATCTGACCAAAGTCTCTCCCATCCTCGAAATTTCTCCCAACCATTGACAGAGTCCTGATAAGAATGCTAACTCTTCGGAAGACCAAGGAGAGCCAAGCTCACCAAGTCCTCATCATCGACAGTCACCCCCACACCTCCCAGCTTATCCCTGCACTGGGTGAACTTTGTGAGATACTGGGGCATACTGTCTCAATTCTCACACTTAGATGTTTCTTAGTTTATCCTTGAGCGCCATTCCACCCGCTCAAAACTCAACCGCTTTTGATCTAAAATTCGTGAGAACAAAGTATTTCTCGTACAGAGATTGACTGTATGGGCATTCACCGGATATCTCACCTTCCAAAAGAAGGATGAATCCAGAGGCTACCTGGCTTGATTACAGACTCTGCTTGAAGAAATAAAATGTAATCACTTTCTGAATAATAGATTTGATGATCAATCCTCGCTTTGATATCCTGTAGAAATTTTTCTACAAATCAAAGAGCTTCGATACCATGTAGAAATTTTGAATAATATGACACTTATTCATAGAGATTATCCCAATTATACACTATTGCGGAATACATGCATAATACATAGCCTCCTCTACGTTGATCATCAATTTTGCAGCATTAAAAACAATGAAACATCAATCGCATGCACACATTAACACAGTATGTAACCCAGGGAAAGCATACAGCTGAAAACCCCACACTATCTATATATTATAATGATTGAGAACATGTAACAATACATAGTACAATACTCCTCACAAGTACTCAGTACTATCTCCACCTATTACACATAAAACTAGCTCAGATCCGAACGAGTCACAGGTTCAAATCTCCTCCGCTGCTTTGCCTGCCTCCACTGCATAATGCTGCAAGAGAATCACGTGAGCACAAGCTAAAATTTCCTAGATATTGGCCCACACTATGTAGTCCTCATTGGCATAACTCAATCCCATGCATGTGCAAAATCTCATGCACAACTGGTAGTCACAACTCACCCTTTCACTTACCTCTAACACCTGTCTCTGTTGAACTGTCCATTCACTGAGTTAACTAATGTATTCTTTAGTTGCTTTATGAGTTAATAATTAGTGAATTAATTAATAATTAATTCACACAACTCATCACTAGTGTATTCCTTAGTTAGACTAAATACAACTAGTTCAACTAAGTCAAACTGAACACAACTCCATCAACTCCACATCCAACTCCACAGAACTCACATGTATGAGTTCTAACTGAAGTCCTCCATGCAATAGCTCAACTAACACATAAGAAACCACGTGATTCCTTTTGTCAGCTGCATGTGCCACATCCATAGCTCGAACTGAAGTGCTCCAAGAGAATAAGATAATGTTTAGAGTCCAAATATTACTGAGGGCTAATAATATTTGACTGTTTCTATTTTTAGCCTGGCAGTCTAAAAAGAGACTCTGATCACTCCGCTGTGAACCAAAAATAGAAGTCCATCTATTTTTCCCAACATGACCAATCATCCATAAACAACATCCTGCAACTCATAGACCATGATCCATATGTCTAAAAATAGACTTTGCACCAAAAATAGCCTGCGGACCCACTTAGTGAAGGCGACTCCTTTCCACTAAGCTCCATCATCTTGTTGCATTTTCAACAACCAGTTCAGGATCAATGGACTCTAAGAGAGTAGGATCAAAAGACACTAATGGAAGTACAACTGAAGCAGAAGTTGAGCGAGTGTCTACAAGTCTGCCAATTTATGTAGATACCAAATTGATTGTAGACAAGGACATTAAGCTAAAATGGCAAGAGGTCAATGATGAACTTGCAGGAAATTTTGGGGAAGACCTCGAAGACCTCCAAGTATATGTGAACATCCACAAGTTCGACTTGAACCAGATTGCATGGAGGTATACCGTGCTCCCATGCGTAGACATGATACATTGGATCATCTCAGACATTGATCCCGAGACGATGAAATTAAGCAGTGTCAGCGGGACGCAGATTTCTACCATCAGGGCATAGGATTATGATGAGATGTATCAGATGTCGAAGTCTGTGAACATCATGGAGACACCCTTCAGCATACCCAACATCAATGTCAAATCCAAAGACATCTTGAAGAACTGGGTGAAGAAGCTGGCTAAATTCATAATGACACCAAACCACATCTACAATACGAAGATGAAGAAGTATCCATTCGACCTCCAATGTTACAGCCTGTATGACCCGCATTGTCTTGTGAAAGATCACTACACGAGAGTACATTTAAACTGGATCCATAGGGCATGTCATTGGGCAGAGGAAGACCCATGGAGATATTGTTACAAATCCTATCGACTCAATGAACTTGTCAAACTTGCTATGGAAAGGATAGGGAAGCAGCGTGAACCAACATCCCAGAGAGCACCAGAAGTAGCAACAGTGGTAGAGGTAGACATACCAGTGCGTGACAAGGGAAAGAGGAAGATTGTCGACCACATGGAGGAACAACAAAGTTGTAAGTTCCAAGAAGACCCACTTGTTTAGAAAGCATCTTTGGAAATAGAGGCAAATAGGAAACAATGTGACAAGAGAAACACGTAAAGGCAGAGAGAGAAATGGATAATGGAGGAAATAGAGAAGGAGTTGCATGAGTTGAAGGAGCAACTCTGGAAGGAACAGGAGCTAAAAAAATAGGAGAAGGAAGGGAAGCAGGGATAGGTGTAGCAAGGGGCACAACTTGTGCGGATAGATGAAACTATGCTTGTATAGGTAGTAGACTCATCAGAACAACTAGCATCAAGTAGATAGGGTGAACCATCATCGAATCAGGACTTCGCTTAGGAGATACAAAAAGCACTTAAAAGCATGGATATGGATATGGAGCAATAAAAGTTAGAGTAAGACATCAACCTCATGTGTCATCACCAAGAGGTTGGCCCACCATCTTCACCACATCTAGAAGAGGAGAAATTCCGAAGCGACCAAAGAGACACTGAGATCCTTGGAGATCAGCCAGAAGGAGAGATGCACAACATCTCATTCAACGAGTCTCAACATAGAGTTGTGCAATCTCACAGAGTGTCGATTCTAGATGATTATACATCTCCTGTGCAGTTTGAGGAATGAGTGATCGTGTATAATGTGCACAAACATTCAGCAGTATTGGCCAATGCTACTAGAGCATATGTCGAAGCCACTAACTCGAGTGTTCACTTCCTGATAGCTAAGTATGAGTGAATGGATAAGGAGCTACAAATGGCCAATCAGGGAGGAAAATTGGTTACAGTATCCACCCAAGCAGAATTGAAGAAGGAAATACTAGATGAAGTATTGTCTCTTGACATAATCATGCAGGTGTTGTATTCCAAGTTTGGTACCATGCATAAGGCAGTCGTCCATCTCAATGGTTGGCAGTAGTGATATGTTAGGAGAGCACAAATCTTGAAGTGCACATGGACACTGGCAGAGATTGCTGTGAACACTTATTGTAATATGTTGTCCGAATGCAACTTCAGAGGATTTATCACACAACTTTCTGATCATTTTGTTACCCTGGTTTACAAGACAATATTCGAACAGGATCCACCATGCACGTCGAAGGCAGTAATGGGGGCACTAATCGACATAGCTCATTGGTATCCCTCACCATCCGAAACATTAATATGGATGTACAATGTGGAGAATCCTCTGCATGTTCTACCGAAGTTTTTCTTAGACAAACTGGACATGCAAGAAGTATCATATCACATGTTAGCAGGATTGACAACTAGGCTCCCACGGAAGAAGAAGGCACCTTGGCCTACTTTTCCATTGTAAATTGGGTTATACGAGATATGGAGTTTCAAGCATATGGATGTTAAAGTAGGGAAGAAGAAGAAGTATCCATTCGACCTCCAAAGTTACAACACGTATGACCCGCATTGTCTTGTGAAAGATCACTGCACGATAGTACAATTCAACTGGATCCCTGGGGCATGTCATTGGGCATAGGAAGACCCATTGTGATATTGTTACAACTCCTCTAGACTCAATCAACCTGTCAACCTCGTTGTGGAATGGATAGTGAAGCAGCGTGAAGCAACATCCCGGAGAGAACTAGAAGTAGCATCAACAACAGAGGTAAACATGCCAGTGCATGACAAGGGAAAGAAGAAGATTGTCAACCGCATGGAGGAAGAGCAAAGCTGCAAGTTCTGAGAAAACCCACTTATGTAGAAAGAAACTTTGGGAATATAGGAAAATAGGAAACAACACGACAAGAGAAGCACACAAAGGCAGAGAGAGAAATGGAGAATGGAGGAAACAGAGAAGGAGTTGCATGAGTTGAAGGAGCAACTCCGAAAGGAACGAGAGCTATGCAAACAGTAGAAGGAAGCGCAACAGGAACATGTACAACAAGGGGTGCAACTTGTGTATATAGATGAAACTATACTCGTATAGGTAGTAGACTCATCAGAACAACTGGCATCAAGCAGACAGGGTGAACCATTGCTGGAATCAGACTTCGTTCAGGAGATACACCAAGAACTTGAAAATATGGATACAAACATGGAGCAACAATAGTTAGAGCAAGACATCGACCTCATGCCTCATCACCAAGAGGTCGATCCACCAACTTCACCACATCCAAAAGAGGAGCAATTCCGAAGCAACCAAGGAGATGCTAAGATCCTTGGAAATCAGCCAGAAGGAGAGATGCACAACATCTCATTCGACAAGTCTCAACATAGAGTTGTGCAATCTTGCAGAGTGTCGACTCCAGATGATCATACATCTACTGCGCAGTTTGAGGAATGAGTTATCGTTTTTGACGTGCGCAAACATCCAGTAGCATTGGTCAATGTTACCAGAGCATATACTGAAGCCACTAGCTTGAGTGTTTGATTTCTGATAGTTGAGAATGAGTGAATGGCTAAGGAGCTATAGACATCCAAGTAGGGAGGAAAATTGGTTACGACATATTCCCAAGAAGAATTGAAGAAGGAAATACTGGATGAGGTATTGTCTCTTGACACAGTCATGCGAGCATTTTATTCCAAGTTTGGTACCATGCATAAGGTAGTCATCCATCTCAATGGTTGGTAGTAGTGATGTGCTAGGAGAGCATGAATCTTGTTGAACGTGCATGCTGTTGTTGACTACATGCAAACATGGATGATGAAATATAAGGGAACCTCACTTCACTTGCCTAAGATGATGAAGTCCAGAGCGGTCAAGTTGAAGGCACGCATCTGGAGTCAGATCCAGAACTATGAAGAGTTCCCATAGCTCATCACTAGTCTACAGGCTTCCCATGCATGTGTATTCATGACTATGGATGTTGTGGTGTGAGCACATGCGATCCCATCTATTGGGACACTCACTCAGGTGAAGACAAAGGCATAGGTCTGACTAGAGCTCAACTCGTACTTTGATGAGTTGATTCACACAACCACTAGCGTGGACTTGTCAATCAGTGTAGACAGCATGCACATGTATGTTGTTGGTCCAGCCACACTTGAGGCAATGATGTGCATTCTATCATATGAGTTGGACATAGGTGCCTGAGTAGTGTACTTGGATGTTATGGAGGCAAGAGTCAGGGTCTAGAAAGATGTCACCTTAGAGTACACAGAAATCATCGTAGACTACTGATATTGGCATCAGTTCGCTACTGTCAACCTCGTGAGGATGTCGAAGAGGTGGTCTTCCAACAGTTTTCTGAGTCATAACGACGTCTTGCATGCCTTGCTCAAGCCATTTTGTCCCACATGGGTACATGTGCATTGTAATGTAATGTCTTGTCAAGTGTAAGTTCAAGTGTCGATAGTTGGATGTAACAGTCACAGACTAGATGAAGATTCATGAGGGCAGATGAACTATCACAAAGGGGAATATCAAGGGCCACCCCACCCTTTGCTATAAATAGTCCCTCATAACTCATTGTATAGGCTTTTGTTCAGCCATGCTTCCGATATGAGTATCTTAGAGGAAGCTTGGACATTATTGTAACGCGCCTTGGCTTCTCCACTACACAGAGCTAGTATATCTCTTTGGAGGAGTAGGCAGTTGTGGCTGTAATGTTCTGGTGTCAGAACTAGTGGTTGGACATGGATTTATTGTATGACTAAAATTTACACTTCTTAATATAATAGGGCTAGCAAATTCCATGCATATGTTGTATTGTATTTCATCTATATTGAGTACTCTAAATGATATATGTATCTATTTTCTTACGCATCTATGTGTAGCTATTTCTGCATATGTATGTAAGAATCTTTCTGAAATGTGTTGTTGGTTTAACCATCACTTTGGATTGCTAGCTAACTTCTCTTCCATGTTGTGATGCATCTATTCTCGTGTGTTCCCTTCTTAATTCCTTGCTATCACAGGTTTCCAAAGGGTGCACTCACTTCACCCTCCTTGTGTTAGAACTGCTCATGCACCTTCCTTGACTTACTGGAACTATCACACCCTTGCTACCAATAGGGGCATCTTACTTGCCTCTTTGCAAAAATGCGGTCAAGACATTACCATATGACCCACTGTTGAAACTCCTATACCAAATGGTCTGAGGTCTAATTGGGACTTCTTACTGGGGAGATCCCCTGACATGTTGGCGGGTGCAGCACCGTCAATATTTTTGGTGCATAAAGGAGGGCCAGATAGCAAGTTGTATCGTCTCATCCTTTTTGAACCTTTGCATATATATCATGGAGTCCTTCACTTTCCTCCCTCCATGATGTTTTTTTCATGCCGAATCTTTTACCATAATGAAGGAGTTTTTCAATCTCTTGTAAACATACACGTATGATGGTGAAGGTGAAGTGTTCTGGCCTGAGTTCTTACATTACTTCCTTGTGATGGTTCACAAGGAAGATGGATGTTTTGACGAACATGCTAATTTTTTTCTTGCATACACACTTTGCGAATCTCCACATCTGTGGTTGTGAAGCCTAATGGCTAACAGTGTGCACTCACTTGAGCACTTATGTGATCTCATTGAATACACTTTCTATCATTTTGATCCAAAAAATCTTGACCAAAAATTGTTACAACAACAATAAGCTTCGCATGAATTGCCTATGGATTTATGGCAACACTTCCGTGATTTACAGTTTCAAGCTCCGAAGAGCTAGATGAATTTTTTCTATCTTTTGGATAGATTCAAGTATTGTCTTAAGAAATTTTCCCATCCCAAGAAGAAGTTTTAACTCGAGCCTTTCTCAATATTCTTCAGTGATGGAGCTACACAATCACAGATGGATACGGTCACTGTCACAAGTGACTACCCACTTTCCCCTCATCAAACAGCTCCACAACTGTAGAGTGATGTGGGAGATCATGCTCACACATCTGTTCAACTGTCACATCCTCCCAACATCACTTTACATAATTTTTGCGTAGATTTCATTGTGAGTCCATAGAATTGTCATATGCATTTTGTACCACAACCTCTGTCTTCATACTCGAATGATCCTTCGGATGATATTGTCTTGCATTCTTCCATTCCGGACTCTACACTTGTTGTGAATGAGTATCAAGCCATCGACGGAGATGGTGTTGCACAACCAACATGCGTTGTCATTCATAAAGAGTATGACTGGGAGCTTCAACATCAACACTTGGTGAAAGATGACTCCCTTCTATCTGAGCCTTCTCAGTGCTTTCCTGACAGCTTTAGTGAACTTGCCATCCATGATTTCGCATGTGTATCTTCATCTACAGATGCAGCCATTGTTGATCACCCACAGGACACATCGGATGTCAACCCATCATTCGACAATGAAGAGGATAAATTATTCGTTGAAAATCCACTTGATCTTTCATATGCCTTTTCTGGAAACACAAAGGATGAATGTGTTCACTTTTCATCTACCCTTCTATTTGATTCATCAGATGATGAGGATGTCGATGAAATCATTGATTTTTTTTATTATGGTTGTTGTGATCCATTTACTCCCATATTCCATCATGATGGTGATTCTATCATAGTTAATTTTTAGAAGCCACCTGTTTATGATGATCTATCTGAGAATGAAGTCGAAACATCCCAGACTATCAAGGCACTTCAGCTTGAGTTGATGGTTATGTCAGGCCCTCGCTATCTTGATGTTGGTTTCACTTCTGATCATGAAATTGTTCAATCACCTGAGGTTCCTCGTCACTCATTTGCACACATTGAAGATCAATCTCACACATAGATAATGCTTCCTCCAATTGAACTTCACGATTCCATATCTCATGGATTGGAGGAATCTTACATTGCAAGAACACGTGCACGATAGAAGTTACAATCTTACATTGCAAGAACACGTGCACGACACAAGTTACCTTTGTTTCTTTCGTTTTTTTGCATGACATAGTCAAGAGTATGTGTATGCTTCAAAGCTACATGTAGTGTTTCTCAGCACCGTGATAAGTCCATGGACCACATGTCATGTACTTGCACTCACATACGCCTCATGGACACTTTTAAACATGAAGTGTGTTTTTCTTCATTGTTATATCTTTCTTGTTTGTTGGTTCACACAACTGGGTTTCTCACAGACCAAACCTTCACTAACATGGGTCAACCAATGTGCTGGTGGCTGCATTGGAAATATCAATTCATGTGATTATGCCTATTCATAATTAGCTTAGGAGTAGGACTAGTGTTTTCTTTCATTTTGTTTGCCTACATGATTGTTTTATTACTTGATTTGCATGTTTGTTTCTCTGATTGCTTGTTTTCTTACTCACTTCGCTTTCACATTTACTTCTGCTTCTGCTTTTCTTTGTTATTTGTTTGCATGTTTTGTCATAGGTTAGTTTCACATGAAACCATGGATGACTCTTGAAATAAGCTAGGTAAAGTACAAGAGGACTTATGCAACTGTCACTACTTGGTTATCTGTCATCCTGCCTATGTTTGAAGAACTTGTTACTTAATGGATTGTAGATTTCTGTGGTTAGGTTTTTTAGAATCTGAACTCGGATATTCCACAGTATTCATCTTTGCTTGTCGGCGTTTCGAGTCTAGACCAAGATTCATCATCAGGATGATGAGTCTTGGTCTAGACTCGAAACGTCGACAAGCAAAGATGAATACTGTGGAATATCCAAGTTCAGATTCTAAAAAACTTGTTACTTTTAGTCCATGATACGTCGATGGAAAATACGTACTATTCGAAGTGAACCTTGGTGAAAACACAACGGTTGTGCACTAACTAGTGTCACCTACTCTAGTCGGTTGTTTTTGGGTTAACCCTTGTCAGCTCAGTGAAGTAGAGTAAGGTGAGGGGGAAAACCTTAACAACCCTATCAAAGGTATATAATAAACTAATTCTCTAAAGGAACAACATCTTTTGCTCTCAATAAGTCGGGATCCCTCTTCTGCCTCTGAACTGAATAAGTGATATGCACAATTATGAAAAAAATAAAAAAAAAATGAAAAGTGAAAAATTTCAAAAATGAAAAATGAATAATGCGAAAGAAGAAAAAGGCTTCCTGCACAAAGAGGTGATGCAAGTAACTCTGCCAAGGTACTGATTAGGCTTGCTGGCAATAAATAAATTCTTGTGTTCCTGTGTGACTCTGCTGGGCTAATGTCCAGGCCTACTGGCAGTTGACCAACATCAGAGTTGAAATTAAGACTCTGACGACTATATTACTTTTGCACCAATATACCCCTCAACCCCAATCGAAAAAATTGTATTGCCTTGGCTTGGAATGTGTGTCAATCGACCAAGAGCTTGGCAGATGCTACATCTACAATCAAGCATGGAAACTAAGATGAACTGAGCACTGAACAATACTTCCGGAGGTGTTAGACTTGATTTTCATGAACAAGGTCCATTCAGAGAGCTAGATTTCTACCAGTGAGTCACCAATTGTTGTAGCAACTACAACCACCCTCCAAAATTTTTCCTTAGCTTGCTTTTGGAGCCTCCCTACCAAAATTTCACAACAACATGTCTTTCCTTGTCAAGTACACAAGATTCAAAGTGTTAGAGCCTAGATTTGCCTTAGGCTAAAAAGGCAAGGTTCTAGGTCCACATCAAACCACGCTCAGCCTCGTAGCTAGCCCTACGAGGACAGGAGAGGGCTCTCACCAGGTCAATCTCGGAAAAAGATAATCGATGGGGCTTGAGATGATTGTAATAAAGGATAATCTTAGGCTAGGTATGAAGTGCAAAGTTTTGAGTTGAGTTTTTGGGGGTTTTGTTGGAAAAAAGGGACAGGCAAATTTTGGGTCTGGGGATGAGGCCAGATTTTTGCAGAGGTCAAGTAGGGGCAAGGTAGGCAGTAATTTTGATGCTTTGGATTGAATGAATGGGTGGATCAGATCGGTGAGGTGCCACGGAGGGAAAGAGGTCTCAAGAGTCCTCCTCAAACAAATGAAAACATGAAGAATTAAACAAAATATCCAGGCAAAGCATAGCAGTCCATGAATTCTACCTTAATTACTCTTTTGTTTAATTGCAGAAGACAAGAGAAGAAAAAATGATACACAATAACACCAATGAACTTACAAATACATAGAGAAACACACCATCAAAAAATAAAGCCACATGGATCCCAAAAAGTGCTGCAAAACCCTGGTCTTTCCTTTGCCAAAATTGCAGAAATGAAATGTACAATGAAGTGCCAAGCAATCCCAAGTATCCAACCCTGAAAATGACTTAGAAATTACATAATATAGACAATGCAAACCTATTCCCTTGCCTCTAGGGGTCGAGATCATCATTCTAGGAGCTGTTTGAACTAATTCTAAACAAGGAACTGAAATCTAGGTAGTCAAACAACTTACCCCTATATGCTAGGAAATTGATTCATTCATTCAATTTTCACCTTTTAGTGAATGAATCCTCTAGAACAAGTAAAAATGTGCCAATATTACATGATGGTTATCAAATTACATCATGAAAGGTGAAGAGTAACTTCAAGAAGCAAAACTAGTCAAAACTGGGTGAATTTCTGAGCTGAACAGTGAAAAATGGGCAAAAATTCTCTATGCGCCGCGACTGATTCTCTATGCATTGCGCCATTTTGGAGCTGATTTTGAGGCACTTGATGAAGTCAAAATTGAGCCCAAGTGTGCTTGTTGGAAAGACCTGTCTATCTACTTTCCAACCCAAGTGGAATTTCTAAATTTGGACGTCATTTGCCCCTCCAAAACTTCAATCTCCCAAGCCTGCTTCATGTGTGTCAAAATAGGGGCAGTGAGGTCATTTTTTGAGTGGTTTTCACCTCCTAAGGACTCAAAACTTGCCCAAATTTCTTGGCCATGCACCATCAACCATGCTTTTTCATGAAAAATCCAGAAGTGTAGACGTTTTTCAATTTTGAGCTCCCTAGCAAAAGCGCGCGCCACGTGGCGAAGCGCATAGGGTGGAAAACGTTGTTTTTTAGTGCCAAAATTTGTCAAAATGAAAAAAATGCCCCAAATTTCTTGAAATTTGGGCTGGAGCTTCTTCATTAAGTGTCATACTGGGCTAAAGAGTCTTTGGCCAATATCTGAAGATGATCAAGCTCCCTTTGCCTCTTTTGTTTCCTTATTGCCTTCTTTAATTTTGCCTTTAAATTCCTGATTCGTGCCTTGCAGACCTTGTTCCGTGCCATGTAGTGGAAAGCCATGTGTCTCAGCAATGCATGGTCCTTATCGGCCTTGTCCAACAATCTCTCTAAGTGGATGTTAACTCTCTCAAGATTAGACTCCCGATCATCATTAATCTCTTGCTCCAATGAAGTGAGCTCAACCCTTCTCCTTTGTGCAGCTTGGCGATTCTCGCGGATGTTTTGTAACTCCATGATTTCTTGTTGATATTCAAGCTGTTTGTTCCTTTCCTCCAAGTATTTCATAGTCCACTTAGCCCTTTCCAAGTCAAGGGATAAGGCTTTGATCTTTGTTTGCTGCTCCTGAATGATCTCTCTAAGATGTGCACTTTGTGGGCCCGTATCTGTATCATCATCATGAATGAGAATGAAGTCAGTCTCTTGTTCACCTGAAGGCCCCTCATCCTGCATTGGCCTCTTGCCTTTGTCCTATACCTGTGGTGCTGATGTCGGAAGCGAGGCCCCTTCCACACCAGGTGGAGATAACACTCGCTTCGCTGCTGCAAACAAATGTCTAGTGCCCCTCTGATATGTGATGAATACCGGCACACTAGCAGTCTCATGGCACTCATACTGATGAGAAGGTCCACCTGTCTCATGCTTAACCTCTGATAATCCCTGTGAAGCTCTGAAGAAGTCACGAGAGATGAAATCATCCCAAGTGATGCCATGCAATCTAAGCTGATGAACCACCAAAATCTTAATAAGAGAAAAATGATAAACACTGTTAAGTTGCTGTTGAGGGATTTTGTGCTGCACAAGGGTGGTCATCCTATATATTTTCCAGCAAATGAAATACAGAATGTTCATCATCCGTACCCTGGTGAAATGCATGAGCAACCTGATGTGATAAGCATATAGACGAGAGAACCATCCCTCACAGCTGAAATATTTCATGATTAATTTCATTAGTGGAGCATATTCATCTTTAAGATATCGGAATGGAAACACTCTCTTGAGCTGCCTCAAGAAACCGGTTTTAATGTATGGCTCATAATGTTGCCGATTAATCTTCTTCCTCTTGGTCCATGGTTCCCCAATTTTTGGTATGCCCGTTGCTAGTGAGACAGATTTTGGTGTAAGTGTGAAGGTGACACCAGCTAAGGTAGCCTGATCTCCATGTAAATGCAGCACAAATAGATGAGCCAAATCATGATGAAATTGAACATTAGCCACCTTTTCACAAAACTCATAGTGTGACTGATGCTGGAAACAAAACATGGCAAGAGGGTAGGCTTGTAATTTAGTGAGGGTGATTGGTACTTCTCTGATATGTCTGCCACCTCTATGAGGCCTCCGGGGTGCATGTTCCTCCATGGGAGAGTCACTTTGGGTTTCCATTTCATAATCCGATGAATGCTTAGATGCCATGACCGCTGGTTTTCAAACTGCCTTGGAGAAAAATATGCTGGTGTATGCAAGCTATTTGGACTACTATTTTAGTGATGTGTTCAAACTCTGCCACCAAGGGGAAACAAATGAAACAAGGGACTGTTAGGAAGGGGAAATAATAGTAAGGGATTATGAATTATTGGGATAGATTTGTTAGGGAAATATGGGAGGTGGTTTAGGATTTATGTGTGGGAATAGGGTTTAGGGTTTTCAAATTTAAAAGTTTGGGAAAGGGAATTTGGGATAGGGGTTTAGTAACTTTAGGGGATAGGGAACAACGAAGTTAGGGAAAAAATGGAATCAAGGAGAAAGGAAAAAGAAAAAGCTTGGTGGCCAACAATTTTTGAAACCCTAGGCAGCAGCTTATATTTTAGGAATTCAAAATGATAGGGTTTGATCATTTGTTTTAGCATTCACCACATCAAACATAATATACACCATAAAATTGGATGATGAACAGCGAAGGAGGAGCTCAACCTACTTGAATTCAAGAGAAATTTGCACGTTTTGGGCGTTTGGAGGCCGTTCTGGAATTTTTTGGGCCAGATAGCTGAGTGCATCGCGTAGCTTGCCCAACACACCGCACCGTCCCAGTGCGCTATGCCCGTTCAAAAATACAATGGATGATCGCGCCTAATGCACCGCACCTCCCCAGTGCGCCACGCCACCTGCTCTATGCACCGCGCCGGCTTTGAACGCAGCTTTGGCTCGAAACTTTGCAAGTTTTCCCTCTCAACACTAGACTTCAACCCTCTTTGACCTCTTAGATGCAAATGAATGTTTTAAAATCATGAGAACATCTTATAGTGATAGATTTGATTTTTTCTTCTCACAAACCCACTTTGTAATGTTTTGACTTGGCACTTTTTCCACAATTAATAAAACTCTGTCCTTTTGTTTCCCTTTTTTTTTTGGGCTTGAGTGATGAGTCTTTTGTCAATTTTTGTAGGGATAGTGGCATGTCTTGACAAAGGAAGACCAGGGCTACGCTTGGAGATTACATGTCAATTTATTACAAAGCGAAATGACGAATTTTCGTCAAAACAAAGTTTTGAAGAAAAGTCATAATCGAGCATACAATGATGAAAATATTGGAAATGAAAACCTATTGAGGACCTCCCTCATTAGTCAGCTGGCATTATTAGACATTGTTGAAGACCAAATTGACTAACCCTAGACCTAATGATTGAAATGACCTTTGCTGATCAATAGACTAAAACAGGACTGTAAGTGATTTTAAAACTTGATTTTGACGGACAGACCTGAACCAGCATGGATAAGGCATGAGGGGTAATGTATGACAAGACCCTTCGTTTAGATTATGGCATGCCCCTAGCGGAATGCAAATGATCAATTTGAATGAGACACCTAAGAATGAAATGCAATAAGAGAAATGATCTCTGACGGAGGGATGACCAGACTGACTCTAACATTGGCTCCAATGGGGATGGTAGCTCCTTGGAGGTGCCAAGAATGGCAGATCTTTGGGAGAGCTAGACAGTGCCTTCATCCATTGGGCTATGGAGTCATTATTTCAACAAACAACACAAGACTCTGACTCAATTTATTTGACTGAAACTTGACTCAAAACGACTCGATGATGAAACTAAAATGACTGAAAAACTAACTCGACAAACTGACTTCAAAACTGAAATCTTTCTTCAGAATTATAGCCTTCACTTCGGGCCCCAAACTAAAGAAAATATCACAGCACACATTTGCAATGAAACTGAAATAAAATGGTATTTACAATGACAATGTAAATAGCAGAAATAACTCAAAAAAGGTACCGCTTGAGTAGCCGACCATTGACCGGCCCTCCGGGACAATCTTCCCCATTCATCTCCTTCAGAAGAAAGGCATTCTGACCCTGATATGTTGCAATCTTAAAAGGACCTTTCCAGAGATTTTCAAACTTACCGTGCTTACCCTTTTCCTCATTCCTTGCACCACATCATCCAACTGAAATTTGTCCGCCTTTGCTTTTCTGTCATAAATCTTTTTAATTCTCTCATGCAACTTGAACGTGTTTTGAAAAAAATCTTCCCGTGTCAGCTGCAAATGGATCATTTGATTTAGTCTTCTCTGCATTGGATCATCTTCACTACCAGCCTCCTGAAGAATTTTGACTACCGGAGCTGCAAGAGAGGTAGGAAACACTGTATCAACTCCATGAACTAGCTCGAAGGGGGACATACCAATGGATTTCTTTTGACTCACTCAAACAGCCCAAAGTTCATGGACCAATTTCTTATGCCAACTCTTCTTGTTTATTTCCAGCATCTTCTTAATGATATTAACCAAAGATTTGTTGGAAGACTCCGCCAATCCATTGCCTTGTGGATGATAGGCAGTTGAGTGCCCCAAAGTAATGTGATATTTATTACAAAACTCAACCATCCTTTTTTACTTGAAAGTTGCTGCGTTATCAGTGATTAACTTATTCGGGCAACCAAAATGAGACAAAATATTATTCTCAAGGAATGAAATTATTACCGCATCCGTAGCTTGCCTAGTGGGAATTGCTTCGATCCACTTCGTGAAATAATCTGTTACCGTGAGGATCCATCTATGCTGACCTGAAGAAGCAGGATGAATTTCACCAATGAAATCCAACCCCCACTGCTAAAAAGGGGCACTCACCTCAATGGGCTTAAGCGGAAAAGGCTGTAATTTCTGCTTTCCTTAAAAAATTTGGCAGTTATGAAAGCTCTTGACAGTCTTGAACACATTAGCAAACAATGTCAGCCAATAGTATCCGGCTCTTAGAATTTTATTTCCATTGTTTTCCAAAAAAGGTGACCACCACAATCTCCTTTATGGAAATCTTCCATGACTTGCTTCGCTTCTTCTTCCACCAAACAATTTAGCAAAATGCCACCGGGATCTTTCCAATAAAGTGCAGAATTCAAAATACAAAACTTAGCAGCCTTTAACTTAAGAGTTCTAGCTTTGTTTCTAGCCATACCAGGTGGCGCGGACAAATTCTGAAGCACATATATAATATTTGAATACCATGGAGAAAGAACAAAGATTTCAGCTACCTGAATTGACGGACCTTGCTCATTTTCATCGGACATAGCAGCAATCAGATTTATGTCCAAGACGTGCAGATTTGATTCAGCCATTAACTTTGCCAATCCCTGTCCTTTGACAAGCTTTGTGGGCTTTATCTCCACATCATACTCCAGCAAAGCCGCAATCCACTTGCCACGTCTTCCTTCTGGATCTGTTTGTACTAAAATATCTTTGACAGCAGCATTAGGAACATAAGCCAAAATATGGGAATGCAGAATATATACATGGAAATCTTTCAATACTTTTACAAGTGCAAGAGCTTGCTTCTCAATAATGTTTTATTTCAAAGCAGCATATCTTAAAGTTCGGCTGAAGAAAGCAATGGGTCTTTCATGCTCATTTTTTTTCTGCATTAATACAACTGCCATAGTATGCTCTGAAGCAAATGAAAACAATATAAAATCCTGAGTATAATCCAGGTTGATTAGAATCGGGGCTGAAGAAAGAGCCAAAGATTTTATAGCCTCTTCGATCCATTTCACTTGGCTGTCCTTCTTAAGCATGTTTGTAATTTCTCTTAGATGTTCAGCAAGGTTAGGTACAAAGCGGCGTAAAAAATTCATCTTACCATTAAAAGACTGAATCTCCTTCTTGTTCCGGGGAAGATCAATTTGCTGAATCACCTCTACACATGCTGGTTCAATACAAATGCCATCTTTTGATATGAAGTGTCCAAGAAATTTGCCCTCATTCATGGCGAACAAGCTCTTCTTCGGATTCAATGACACACCATATTTTCTGCACTTTTGAAAGACAGTTTTCAAATGATACATGTGTTCTTCATCTAAATTAGAAAAAACTGTCAAATCATCAAGGTACACCACCAAAAAGACATCCTTCTCATTTTCTAAAGCCATATCCATTGCCTGCTAAAATGTGGCACCTGCGTTCTTCAAACCGAAAGGAATTTTAGCATAATGAAAAGTCCCCCACGGAGTAGTGAACGATGTTTTGTCTCGGTCATCTTCATGGACTAAAATTTGGTTATATCCAGAATAACCATCGAGTAGTGACATACGAGATGCTCCAACTACTCGTTGAAGTATGTGATCCATTTTTGGCAGCGGATAATTATCCTTCAATGAAACTTTGTTGAGATTCCGAAAATCAATACACAAACAGATCTCACCTGTCTTCTTTCATACGGGCACCAAATTAGATATCCAATTAGAAAATTGGATGGGAGCAATGATTCCTGATTTGTACAACCTTTTTACCTCCTTCTCAATGGATGGCAGCAATTTTGGATTAAGCCTTCTTAACTTCTGTTTGAAAGGTTTCTGATTAGGCTTAATAGGAATTGTGTGCTGAATTATATTGGTATCATATGTCTTCAAGTCGGAATAGTCCCAAGCAAACACATCAGCAAAATATGACAACAAACTGATATATTTTTCCTTTACCTTTTGTGGCAATGTTTTGGACAGCTTTACCACCTTCAGATGTTTGGCTGTTCCAATATTCACCTCTTCGACTCCCTTCTCTGTTGGCTGCAATGTTGGATTGCGGGCTATGTCATCATGATCAAAGAGTTCTTCTAGCGGTATCAAGCCTTTAGGAATCACATTATCCTTGAGCTGCAACACTTCCATTTGATTGATCTACACATCTGCTTACCATCATCATATTCAACATCAATTGAGGTATCTTTGAACTTACCTTTGTTTTTCAGAAAATCATCAATCTCCTCATCATATTGAAAAACTTGCTAATATCTCTGATTTTCCGGGACAGTCAGATGATGTTTCACATGGATTTCAAATTTATTACTTGAATTCATAGGAATCTTCAAATTACTCGCTGCCTTAGCAAGTGCATCAGCAATACTATTTTGAATACGAGGCACACACGTTAAAGTATAATCAGAAAACAGCTTCAAGATGTCTAGAACTACATTCCGGTATGCCCGCATCTGAGGATGCTTTGCTTGATATTCACCTTTAACTTTCTTAATCACCAATTTGGAGTCGCCATATATAGCAATCCTCTTAGCATTCAACTTTCTTAGGATTTTTAGGCCAGCAATCAAAGCTTCATACTCAGCTTCATTGTTTGAGCAATCAAAAGCAAGCTTGTAAGAACATACCCGCACATTACTAGGCACTTTGTTCGGAGCAGAAAAAGGACTGTGTACCCAAATACCAATTCCATCACCATCATTTCCCACTGCCCCATCAAAATCCATGGTCCATAGGCCATATTCCTCTTCTTCTAAGTGCTGAAACTCTGTTTGATGTATTTTTTCTGCTTGTTGTCCATTATCCTTTTCTAATCGCTGAATGGTATTGTCCTGTTCTGGACTTTCTTTCTTCAAAACTTGTCTGAAATTATCTACTATTTCTGGAATGTCATCTGCCACAGTTAATTGACTAACAATCTCATTGAAACTATCTGAATACAAAACAAAAGACTCTAAATCTGTATGTACATAATTAATCGAATGATTAATTGGTTTCTCCTTGCTTGTAATCATGTATTTCATTTTCTGCTCCTGATAAAGTTTTCTCATTTGGCCAAACACAGGAATCGTTGCATAGGAGAAATCAAGCTGCATAGTTCCTTTAATCTTTGCTCCCCAAGATCTGGAAAGAAGCATTCCAAATCTAGGAGGTATATCCGCCACCACCACATCCATCAAAACATTTTTGGCCGGAATTTGATCCAAACTGACCACAAAGTCTTTAATGAGCCCAATACATCTCACCCTGCTAGAATCAAATGAATGAAGATCATGGTATTTCCTGCTAACATCCAAACCCAACTTCTCCATGATATCCTTCAGCATAAGATTGTGGGAGGCGCCGAAATCAAACATAGCATTATGCAACACAAACTCATGCACTCTCAAACTGATATAAAAAGGAGGCACATTACTGTCTGGAGACTCACCATTCAATGCTCATAATGTTGTTGGTCAATCTTTTTCTTGTTGGTCCATGGTTCCCCAATGTTTGGTATGTCGGTTGCCAGTGAGATGATTCTAGTGTAAGTGTGAAGGTGACACCAGCTAAGGTAGCCTGATCTCCATGTAAATGTAGCACAAATAGATGAACGAACTCATGATGAAATTGAACATTAGCCACCTTTTCAAAGAACTCATAGCATGACTGATGTTGGAAACAAAACATAGCAAGAGGGCAGGCTTGTAATTTAGTGAGGGTGATTGGTTCTTCTCTGATATGTCTGCCACCTCTATGAGGCCTTCGGGGTGCATGTTCCTCCATGGGAGAGTCACCTTGGGTTTCCATTTCATAATCCGATGAATGCTCAGATGCCATGACTGCTGTTTTTCAAACTGCCTTGGAGAAAAAGATGCTGGTGTATGAAAACTGTTTGGACTGCTCTTTTAGTGATGTGTTCAAACTCTGCCACCAAGGGGAAACAAATGAAACAAGGGACTATTAGGAAGGGGAAATAATAGTAAGGGATTAGGAATTATTGGGATAGATTTGTTAGGGAAATATGGGAGGGGGTTTAGGATTTATGTGTGGGAATATGGTTTAGGGTTTTCACATTTAAAATTTTGGGAAAGGGAATTTGGGATAGGGGTTTAGTAACTTTAGTGGATAGGGAACAATGAAGTCAGGGAAAAAATGGAATCGAGGAGAAAGGAAAAAGAAAAAGCTTGGTGGCCAACAATTTTTGAAACCCTAGGCAGCAACTTATATTTGAGGAATTCAAAATGATAGGGTTTGATTGTTTGTTTTAGCATTCACCACATCAAACATAATATACACCATAAACTTGGATGATGAAGAGCGAAGGAGGAGCTCAACCTACTTGAATTCAAGGGAAATTTGCACGTTTTGGGCGTTCGGAGGCCATTCTGGAATTTTTTGGGCTAGATAGCTGAGTGCGCTGCGCAGCTTGCCCAATGCGCTGTGCCATCCCAGTGCGTCGCGTCCGTTCAAAAATACATTGGATGATCGCGCCCAATGCGCCACGCCTCCCCAGTGCGCTGTGCCACCTGCTTTATGCGCCGCACCGACTTTGAACGCAGCTTTGGCTCAAAACTTTGCAAGTTTTCCCTCTCAACACTAGACTTCAACCCTCTTTGACCTCTTAGATGCAAATGAATGTTTTAAAATCATGAGAACATCTTATAGTGATAGATTTGATTTTTGCTTCTCACAAACCCACTTTGTAATGTTTTGACTTGGCACTTTTTCCACAATTAATAAAACTTTGTCATTTTGTTTCCCTTTTTATTTTTTGGCTTGAGTGATAAGTCTTTTGTCAATTTTTGCAGGGATAATGGCATGTCTTGACAAAGGAAGACCAGAGCTGCGCCTGGAGATTACATGTCAATTTATTACAAAGCGAAATGACGAATTTTCTTCAAAACAGAGTTTTGAAGAAAAGTCATTGTCGAGCATATGATGATGAAAATATTGGAAATGAAAACCTATTAAGGACCTCCCTCATTAGTTAGCTAGCATTATTAGACATTGTTGAAGACCAAATTGACTAACCTTAGACCTAATGACTGAAATGACCTTTTCTGATCACTAGACTAAAATAGGACTGTAAGTGATTTTAAAACTTGATTTTGACGGACAGACCCGAGCCAGCATGGATAAGGCATGAGGGGTAATGTATGACAAGACCCTTCCATCAGATTATGGCATGCCCCTAGTGGAATGTAGATGACTGAGTTGAATGAGACACCTAAGAATGAAATGCAATAAGAGAAATGATCTCTGACGGAGGGATGACTAGACCGACTCTAACACAAAGATTTTCTTGCGGATTTCTAGCCTATGCATCAGAGCTTGTTCCATTCCCCTCACAAGCTCTTTCTTCGGACTTGGTCTAGCTACAGTTTGAGTAGCTCCCTCGAGAAATTACGCAATTCTAGAGGGGAAACAGCCTTACCTCCAGAAATTGCGCAATTTTGTCTGGCAGACTGCTAGGCTCCAGAATTGCGCAAATCTACTAGTCAAACTTCAATGAGAAAATTGAGCAATTCCTCCCAATAGGGCTGCTCAGCCCAGAAATTACACAATTCTGGGCAACAATCAGCTGCTTTGCCTGGAAATTGCTCAATCCCTCTAGGCAGCTAGGCCAATTCCCTCTAAGAAATGCGTATTTGTTCCCCTCAGCTGAGGAGATTGTTGCATGTGCAGTTGGGTTGACCAGTTCCACCCTAGACCAAGAAAAATTGACTTGTATGCATGGCTACTTCTTCTCTGAATAGCAAAAAGCAACATCCAAAAAGCATCCCTAGATTTTAGGGAGATATTTTTAGTAGCTGGAGGTTACATGTAAAGATTATTTTAGAATCTTTCCTCCAAGTGTAACTTTTCCCTAGATTTGTGGCATATGTGTCATGAGCTTCAAAATTACGTATTCGACGCTTCAGAGCTCACTTCTTCACATCGATCTTGGAACTCTAACATCGCACAACACATCCATGAGTCTTTGACACATCGAGCTCACCTATTCATGAGTAAGTTTAGGGGCAAATTTTGGGCCTTGGGTGAAATTAAGGGGTTTTATATGGTTATTGGGTGAATATTTTGCATCACAGTACATTGTTAGAAATTGCCTCAAATTTACTTTATAAAAAAGTTAGGTATGGAGGTTAGCCCACCTTATTTTAAGGAAGAGAGTAAAAAAAGTAAATTTAGCCTTTGAAATTAGGAGTCACAACCTTCCATTTGCCCTAATTTTCAAGAATAAGTATTTATGATAGTTATTTCACCCTCCACATTCGGTGTAAAAAATGTTATTTTCTTTCATTTTCCCATATTTCATAGTTTTGGGGTTAATTTCGAGAAAATGACCTTATTTTTTCGAACAAATGGTCACAAAAGAATAATACATTTTATTTAAAAATTCAAGTCTCTTATTTTCATGTTTATTTAAAGATTGAATAATGTTCTTGCCATATTCCAAGTTTGCATCTGTTTAGTGATAATCATATAAAGAATAATGGAAAACATTTTTTTATATTTACTCCATAAGTCAACTTATATTTACATGTAAATAAATAAAAATATAAATAAAGTGGAGTTTGGTAAATAGATAAAACCTCTTTTTATACTTACTCCAAAGGTGTGGTAAATAAATATAAATATAAATGAACTAGAGGTATGGTAAATAAATAAAAATATAAATAAAGTGGAGTTTGGTAAATAAATAAAACCTCTTTTTATACTTACTCCAAAGGTGTGGTAAATAAATATAAATATAAATAAACTAGAGGTATGGTAAATAAATAAAACCTATTTTTATATTTAGTCCATAACCCTCTTTCTATTTAAGAAGGCTAAAAAAGAGGTTTTATTTAAGTGAATCCTATGGGCCAAATACCATATTTATGAAAGAGGTATGGTAAATAAATAAAACATTTTTTTATATTTACTCCAGAAGTCACATTATATTTAAGAACACTCAAAAAATGTGTTATATTTATGGACCAAATACCATGGGCCAAATTATTATTAATACTATGCAAAAAGAACATTATTAACCCATTATAAACCCTAATATTAGTATTAATAGAAAAAAAGATGGCACATGGTATTGATCCATGGTATTCACGTGGAATGTAGGCTATTTAAAGGGGGGGAATTAAACCAGTATAGATCCATCTTTACTATGGATCTACTAAGCCCTGGGACGGATCAAATATCGTGATATGCAAACTAGCATAGAGTGAAAAAATATTTGATCCTCGGGCTTGGTATATCAAGGGTAAAAATGGATCTTGTAATTTAATGTCATTTAAACATTTTAATTTTCTTAAAATAAGAAAACAAAATAAAAATCAATTATTAATTTTATTAATTTTTAGAAATTACTAATAGTAGTTTTTAAGCTCCAGGTTTATGATAACCCATGGTAATATCATGGTATTCATGTGAGCATAGACTATTTAAAGGGGAAATTATATCAGCTTAGATCCATCTTAATTCCGGGTCTACCAAGTGCTGAGAGGGATAAATAGATTTCATCCCTCCAAGAGTGGTAGAAGTGAAGTTAAGATGGATACACGTTGGTTTTTATGATAATGAAGATATTAAATAGACTTAGGAAATTATATTATAAAAAACATCTTAAGGTGAATGGTTAAAGCTACATTTAGTCACTTCACAAAATTTAGTAAAAAATACCAATATCTCCATTAATATTGGTTTTTCTGATTTAACAAAAAAAATTCAAAACAGTGAAATCTTATCACTCTTTCTGCATCACCCTCGCAGAAGAGAGATAGTCAGTGCCCAAATTTCCCACCATTTTTCAAACGTTCTCAATATGATATCTTCATGAAAAAGTTAAGGTACTGATGTTGGATTAGTTGTTTGAAAAATATGCTGGTTTGTACAACCTTTCATCTTCTCTGTTATTCTTAATTTGTCGTAATGATCTGTAGGGGTTGGGCCAGTGCTTGAAAAATATGTTGGTTTGTACAACCTTTCATCTTCTTTGTTTCTTTTAATTTGTCGTAATGATCTATAGGGGTTGGGCCAGTGCACCATATTGTCCTAAAAGGTGGAGATTGTGCACCAGAAAGGAAATTAATCCACATGTTACAACATTTTTAAAAAATGCAAGACATATGAAGGTAGTGAATTATGTTAATAAGCAATTTAGATTGGGAGGGACGTAATTAAATTTTATTATTTAATTGAAGATTTCCAATTAAAATAATAATAAATCTATATGTATATATTAATATATTGATTGGAAGGCTTCTGACAATGGTCACTTCTTTCCATTAGATCCCCTTCAGGCCTTTGGGATACCTACTACTTTCTTATATTATATAGTTGGGGCTTGCTACTTGTTGGCGTGTTGGGGTAAACAAAATGTGTTTTTTTTTATCTCGTAGTTGGAGTCTATGGAATAAGAAAGAAATTTGATAGCTTGACAAAAGTGGTACAAAATATGTTTTTTTATATCGTAATTGGACTGTATGGAATAAGAAAGAAATTTGATAGCTTGACAAAAGTGGTAGCTTGACGAAAGTGGTAGAGAAAAGATTAATCTCTCCTACCTTGACAGCACTGGTGATCAAGATCAACACCTACAAGAACTTTGTTGTGGAATATTATCAAAACTAATAGAAGGATATGAAAGAGTGTACAGTGAGAACCTTGACAAACATGGCCACTGAAACTTGCAACATTGTTTGTAGGAAGAGAAAATTATGTTTCTTTTTTCCAAACATGTATGTCAGTATATTACAATTTAATGAATATGTTTTCCTATTATCATATATGGTTTCATACTTTAACAAAACACTCACCAAGGCTTCACTTTTTATTATTCAGTGAAAGATTTGTCAAGATCTTACAAGATTTTATAATTCAGTGATAGATTCGCCATTACTTTACAAGATAATATAATTCGGTGAGAGATTCGGCAAAAAAATTATATATACATCTTATATTAGTGATAAAATCACCTCCCATTTTTCCTATGTATCATGGGGATTCACCCATTTATTATACATATAAATTTACGGTGGTTCTTAAAATTTTCCTTGGTCGGCTTACCTTGTCTTTTGCAGCATTTTTGTCGCTTTCTTTGTTTTTGCTTGTGTGAGTGTTGTTTGCTTGATTTATGTGAACACTTGTTGTCTTTTACATGCATAATAGATTGCATTAGGACCATTTTAGTTTTCATTAGCATCTCACTACTGTCGCATGCATGAAACTGTTTTGCATGAACGATCACCGATTGAGCAACCTGCTTCACCCACATGCATGTTGTTTCATTTTCTGAATCTTTCATTCACTGTTTGCATGCACAATAATTCACTCCTACTTACATTTAGTGTCGCCATGCATTCACATTCACATTTTCTTTCAGCTGCTCGTCAGTGGATCTAGGCAGCCTTGGCCCAGACTCTGCCTCACGAAGACAACAGTATGCAATCCTAAGAAGGAAGGCTTTTTATTCCTGTCAGGAAATGTGTATTATTTCCCAATGATTGTCCTTGAGTCTTGCATTACACAATTATGATGGAAAACAACTGTTGGCCCAGAGAATTGCGCAATGCAGTCACTAGGCTTGTAACCACTACCATCTAAAATTGCACATTATGCAGTTCTAGCAGCTAGCAGGCAAACTTGGATTGCACATTGCACAATTCTAGTAGCCAACCAGCTTCCCTAGATAGCCTAGACTACCTTTTGTGCAGTTCTGGTAGCCAGTCTCCCAGCCTCCTAGGAAGAATTATGCAATCCATTCCAATCAATCCCTAGGTATGTTGCATGTCATTCCTCAAGTTTGTTTTGGTTCTTGCTGACAAATTTATTTCCATGTGTGTTGCTTTGTTTTCAGATCTAGAAAGTGTTTGTATGCCTCTTAGCAGTTCAAGATCAATGACCTCCAAGAGAGCAGGATCAAAGGACACTAATGGAAGTACAACTAGAGAAGCAGTTGAGTGAGTGTCTACAAGTCTGTCGATCTATGAAGATACCAAACTCATTGTAGACAAGGACATCAAGCTGAAATGGCAAGAGGTCAATAATGCATTTGCAGGCACATTTGGTGAAGACCTCAAAGATTTCCAAGTCTATGTGAACATCCACAAGTCCGACTTGTGTTAGATTGCATGCAGGTATCCCATTCTCCCATGCCCAGACATGATACATTGGATCATCTCGCACACTAATCCTAAGACGATGACATTGAGCAGTGTCAATGGGACATAGATTGCTACGTTCAGGGCATAGGATTATGACATGATTTATCAGATGTCAAAGCTTGTGATCATCAGGGAGACACCTTTCAACATACCCAACAGCAATGCCAACTCCAAAGACATGAGCTGACTAAATCTAGGATGATACCAAACCAGATCTACAAGAGGAAGATACTGCAGAAGGTGTATTAATATTTGGTCATATTCGCATGTTGTCTATATGGACAAGAAAGCACAGAAACCTTCCCAAAGAGTTGGGCGACCACATTGGACCAACTAGCCAGAGAAGGCAAAGCATGCAACAGGTTCAACATGTTGGCTCATTAGCTGAAGGAATAGGTAAGAAGGGCTTGACAACCACCCAAAGGTATGCAAGCTGAAATTTACATGTCCGATTATATCTTGGATGCAATTTATGCCCGTCAGGAGTTCTCGAGCTTGAAGTGGGAATGGACACTGACGGAGACTATTGTGAACACTTATTGTAAGATGTTTTCCAAATGCAACTTCATAGGAGTTATCACACATCTATTCGATCATTTTGTTACCCCAGTTTACAAGATGATATTCCAACAGGAGGCACTGATCGACATAGCTGATTGGTATCACTCACCATTCGACACCTTCATACAGATGTATAGCACAGAGAAGCCTCTGTATGTTCTACCGAAGTTTGCCTTCGACAAACTCGTCATGTAAGAAGTATCATATCACATATCAGTAGGATTGACAACTAGGCTCCATCGAAAGAAGAAGGCATCTTGGCCCACTCTTCCGTTGCGATCGGGTTATACGAGATATAGATTTTCAAGCATGTTGATGTCGAAGTAGAGCAGATGAATAAGTATTCGTTCGACCTCCGAAGTTACAACCTGTATGACCTATATTGTTTTGTGAAATATCACAGCACGAAAGTACAGTTCAACTAGATCCATGGGGCATGTCATTGGGCAGAGGAAGACCCATGGAGATATTGTTACAACTCCTCCAAATTCAATGAACTGGTCAACCTCGCTATGGAATGGATAAAAAATCAGCATGAAGTAGCATCCCGCAGAGCACCAAAAGCAGTAGTAGCAGGAAAGGTAAACATACCAGTGTGCGACAAGGGCAAGAGGAAGATTGTCGATCACATGGAGGAATTGCAAAGATGCAAGTTCCAAGCATACCCACTTGTGCAAAAAGATACTTTAGCAATAGACGCAAAGAGGTAACAACGTGACAAGAGAAACACACAAAGGAATAGAGAAAAACAGAGAATGGAGGAGATAGAGAAGGAGTTGCATGAGTTGAAGGAGCAACTCCAGAGGGAACAGGAGCTATGTAAACAGGAGAAGGAAGCACAGCAGGGACAGGTACAGCAGGGGGTACAACTTGTGTAGATAGATGAAATTATGCCTGTACAGGTAGTAGACTCATTAAAACAACTGTAATCAAGCAGATAGGGTGAACCATCGTAGGAAAAACACTTCACTTAGGAGATAGAGAAAGCACTTGAATAGATGGATATGGATATGGAGCAACAGGAGTTAGAGCAAGACATCGACCTCATGCCTCATCACCAAGAGGTCAACCTACCAGCTTCACTGCATCTAGAAGAGGAGCAAGTCCAAAGCGACCAAGGACACACTGAGATCCTTAGAGATGAGCCAGAAGGAGAGATACACAACATCTCATTTGACGAGTCTCAATAAAGAGTTGTGTAATCTCACAGAGTGTCGACTCTGGATGATCATACATATACTGCATAGTTTGAGGAATGAGTTATCATTTCCGATGTGAACAAACAACTAGCAGCATTGATCGATGTTATGAGAGCATATTCCGAAGCCACTAGCTTGAGTGTTTGCTTCTTGATAGCTGAGAACGAGTGAATGGCTAAGGAGCTATAGATGTCCAAGTAGGGAGGAGAATTAGTTACAACATCCACCTGAGAATTGAAGAAGGAAATACGGGATGAAGTATTGTCTCTTGACACAGTGATGCGGGCATTGTATTCCAAGTTTGGTACCGTGCATAAGGTAGTCATCCATCTAAACTATTGGCAACAACGATGTGCTAGGAGAGTAGGTATATTGTTGAACGTGCATGATGCTATTGATTATATGAAAACATGGATGATGAGATACAAGGGAGCCCCTCTTCACTTGCCTAAGATGATGAAGCCCAAAGCAGTTAAGCTAAAGGCAGACATCCAGAGTCAGATCCAGAACTATGAAGAGCTCCCGCAGCTCATCAGTAGTCTATAGGCTTCCCATGAACGTGTATTCAAGAGTACGGATGTTGTGGTGCGCGCACATGCGATCCCATCTATTGGGACACTCACCCAGGCTAACACAAAGGCCCAGGTTTGACTAGAGATTGACTCATACTTTGATGAGTTGATATGCATAGCCACCATCCAAGCTTATCAATCAATGTAGACACCATGCACAAGTATTTTGCTAGTCCGACCACACTCAAGACAATGAGCATGCTATTAGATGAGTTGGACAAAGGAGCCCAATTAGTGTACCCGAATGTTATGGAGGCAAGATTCAGGTTCCAAAAGCATGTCACCTTAGAGCACACAGACACCATCACAGACTATTAATCTTGGCATGAGTTCAATACTGTCAACCACCGTGAGGATGTCAAATAGTTGGTCTTCCAATAGTTGTTCACGTCATAGCGATGACTTTCATGGCTTGCTCAAGCCACTTTGTCTCACATGGGTACATGTGCATTGTAATGTAACATCTTGTCAAGTTTACATTCAAGTGTCGATAGTTGGATGTAACAGTGATAGAGTAGATGAAGAGTCATGAGGGTGGATGAATTGTCACAAAGGGGAATATCAAAGGTCACCCCACCCTTTTCTATAGATAATCCCTCATTACTCATTGTATCGGCTTTTGGTCAACCAAGCTCCCGATAGGAGTATCTTAGAGAAATCACAGACAATATTGTAACACGCCTTGGCTTCTCCACTACAGAGAGCTAGTATATCTCTTTGGAGGAGCAGGAATTTGTGGCTATAACATTCCGTTGTCAGAACTAGTGGTTGGACATGGATGTATAGTATGAATGGAACTTACACTTCTGAATATAATAGAGCCAACAAGTTTCATTCATATGTTGTATTGTATTTCAGCTATTTTTTGTACTCTAAATAATAGATGTATATGTTTGCTTATGCATGTATGTGTAGCTATTTCTGCATCTGTATGTATGAATATTTCTAAAATTTTATGTTGGTTTAACCATCACTTTGGTGTGCTAGCTAACTTTCCTTCCATGTTGTGATTCATCTTTGCTTGTGTGTTCCCTTCTTAACTCTGTGCTATCACATGTTTCCAGGGGGCACACTCACCTCACCCTCTGTGTGTTAGAACTGCTCATACACCTTCCTTGAATTACTACAACTGTCACACCCTTGCTACCAACAGGGACATCTTATTGGCCTCTGTGTGAAACTGCAGTCATGTCATTATGTATGACCCACTATTGGTACTCCTACACCAAATGGTATGAGGTCTAATTGGGACTTCTTACCGGGGAGATCCCCTGACATGTTGGCGGGTCCAACACCGTCAATAATGCTCAAAATTGTAAGGTTTGATTCTTCATAGAAAGCAAATTATAGAAAGAATTCCAAGTTCAGTAATTCAAAATTGAATTTAAGACCATTCACAAACCCTAACTTTCATAAAATATATCTTCTAAATCATAACAAGCTATAACCTAAAAATATTTACTAAGCATAGCTTGCAATGTCTTATTGGTTTGATCCAAATTTCATGTTCTGAAATGTCCCATAAAATTAATTAAAGTAAAAATCCCAAGATGGATTATTTGAAACATATTTTAGGACCAATCACAAACCCTAACTTCTATAATGTGTGTATTTGATAATATTGAAAACCCAAATATGAAATTTTAACTATACAATCCCCTTAAAATCTCCTCAATATTCTCGAAATTTCAACATTTAGATCATAAAAAATAATAATGAAATTTCCAAGATAGCTCGTTCACTCCAAGGATTACAGTTTTAACTACACATACATTCCTTCGAACACTTTCTCCTTTTATATATTATCAAAACCCTTACATGAAAAAACACGTAAATCCAAAAAGACATGTAAATTCATTAATTAAATAATTAATCCACACTTTATTTCACTTTTTCAAATACCATGGGAACATATAATGGGCTTCCTAAACAATGGTTTTGAAATCACCATTTTACTTTTTAACTTCTTTACATAAGTGTACTTTATACCCTTTTCACATAACTTCATTGTTTATTTTGACTTCACCTTTTTTATTTGTTCAACAAAGAGATAGCTAGTTTTTCATGGGTGGAAAAAAATTGTAGGTATGTGTCATGGTGGAAAAATATTTCCATGTAATACATTAGAAGCCAAAAAAAAAGTTTGAGGGTGTGATAAACCCAATGGAGGAAAAAACCATCACGTGGTTCAAAATTTTGGAAGGTTGTGGAATATCATCACATAACGAATAATTTCAATGTGATACATGTCACACCTATAAAATATTTCAATGAAACATAGGTTAATGGAAACAATTAATGGTTTGATGTGGAACATATACTACAACCCAAAAATATTTTGGATGCGATATATATGGCACGATCAATATGTTTCAAAAGAAATAAACATATTACATACATAAAAAGCTGATTAAGTGTGATAAGGAAGAATGTTGCAAGCCTTTGTTCATAGGTGAGAATGTTTTCTTTCATAACATATACTGCATAGTTAAACATTTTATGTGTGATTTAAATGTTATGTGAACATGACATAGTGCATGGAGAATAATTTCTACAATGTGATAAGCGAAAGGAGCCAAAGGAGGGAGGTATTTTCCCTAGTAATGTGAAACTTAGGAAAAATCCATATGAAGTATATAGTGGCTTCATTGGGGAGAAATACCATACCATGTGTGTTCATATTCAGGGATATATATTGAGGAAAAAAAGACATAATATATTGAGCATATAATAGGGTGTACAGAGTTTTATATTGGTACGCATAAAAAATGGGACTCAAATTTAATGAAAAATTATAAAGGGGTATGAAAAATGTTAATGAAAAAATGGATACCTACAATATCTAGTGAAAGTGGGATTTTTAAAATTGGGAAGGTGTATTAGGTTCGTATTGGTAGGGAGTTAAATAATGTGATTTGTAGAGGTATTTTCGAATATGTAGTCAAAATAGGGGCATTGTTTAGTGTTATACGAATGCACGTGATATATGTCAATGGTTCATTGAGCGAAGCCCCTACAATGAAGTATAACATTTTACTATACGAGTGTTATGTAGGTAAGTTTCCATATCACTGGTGTGGATGATGGTATGGTAGAAGGGAGAGAAATATCTTAATAAACCTTCAAAGAGATAAAAATTCGTGCTAAAATCTTAGAATTGAGGAATATTATAGTTGTTGGAAATCTCTTGATGAGAAAAATTCTTTGGCGAACTCAAATGCATCCTTATATTTGTGAATAAGAAGAAAAAATCAGAAATACTCCACCTCATCCACCTAGTTAGGGGAAAGCCATCTCACCTAGTTATGAGGTTGTGGGAAAAGTATTATCATGGCATGAAATATATCATTAACTACATGTAATGGAAGGGTAATAAAGTCATACGATCGAAATTATGAAGCTATGGTTTGAGGAAAATATATTTTGGGAATTGCAAGAGTCTAAAGAATGCACGGAAAAAGAGTGAGGAATTTGAGGGGAGAGAAGATCTAAGTATTAGGATGTTTGGGGAAGACAGAAAAGGGAGTTCATGTAGAGAAATAAATCCAATCATAGCATGTGTCAAATACCATACAATAAAAAGACATTTTTCCACTTTCAGAAGAGTAGGAAATATGGGATAATTGCTAGAGTTACAATACCATGTTGTGCACACATTAAGGAGTAGTTAAGGGGAAGGCTTACGAGGGATTATGTAGAAAATAAGAGACTTATCTCTTTGTTATTTGTGATGCAATAATTTGAGAGTTTCTAATAGTTATATGTTGTTCCTAAGAACTTAATAGTGAGATTCCTACCACTAAATCTTAGCTTTAAGTTATGAGACTACAAAGAAAATTATTGTGAGTGTGTACTTTTCCCTTGTGGCATCATACCTCGGCTAAGGGGTGCCATGTTATAGAGAGATTGATCTACAACATAACCCACTATTGGCTAGGAAATCACTCACCCTTAGCCAATATTTTGGACAATTTCTTATAAATAAATGATTCTCTTATTCATGATCTCAAAATTTGTATGCACATTTAGATTAAGAAATCTATTGGTTTATGAAGAGAAATATATCAATTATTGAATGTATGTATATTCTATGTTTTTTTAACAACAATGAAACTTTTTTTAGTTATATTTTCTTAAGCTCATGCCGAAACAAAACTCAAGCTAGAATATCTAAAAAGAAACCATGTTTAAATTTCTAAAAATGGTGAATGTGAATGATGTTTTGTAATACTGTAATTTTCATTCCCTATATTAATATTGTGTGTTCATAGATGATGAAAGGGTAGAGATCCTAGTAATAGAATGAAATGATAATAATAAAAATGCATCACTAGTTATAGACAAACAAGGAAAATCTAATGTCCCCATTTTGATCCCCTAACAATTTGTAATTAATTATGCTTATGATCCATGTGGATATTGGTGACCACCCACCTATTCCACTTGTACCCTCACCATTGTTCTTGCAATTTTTTTCGGTTTCCTTAATTGTAACAAAGTTTACTATTTTTGGTAGTTTTTCGGGTCTTGAACTTCCAAAGCCATTTTGAGGCCCTAAATGACGGTTTTTGGGTGAAATACATTTGGTGATTTATAAGGAAATCATGTCCAACAGCTGTAGTCCTCGGAGATATATTTCCAATGAGGTATAATACGCATCAAACAAAGATAATATAGGAAGTTGGCTGCCCAACTAACGCTAACGGGGCCCATAAACTCTCAGTGTTACATATCCTCGGGTTAGGGTTTTGGTTGTTTAGGGGTTTCTCTTATTGTTAAATAATAAAAAGGAACTTGAGCCTCATTGTAATTTAGTTTAGAGGCATGTAGCCACCAAATCGCTCCTCATAGATAAGCTACCATCGCCTGAGGTAGTCTTATTTCCATTATGTTTATAAGAATATTTCAATATTTGATATTAATGAAATGAAGTGTTATTTCTGCTGCATCTCTATATTTTTGGTTATATCTGTAAATTGTTGCATTAATTTTTAAATATGGATTAGTGGTATTAGAGCATTCTGCTCTTTCTCTTTTTTTCTTTGCATGTCTCCAACAAGGTCGGGATATAAGGAGTTAGGGATTGATCTATTTTAACCTTTGCAATATCAGCCCCGCAAACCTCGATGACCGCCCATGGGGGATGGAAAGAAAGATGAGGGAGCAGGAGATCCTATCAAAATATTGCTCAAGGAGGCCCTTAAGAAACAAAGGAAGACATTGATGGATAATTTTTCCCAGATCCTTCAACGGTTGCCCACCAGTGGTGCATCCACATCCATCAGCCACTCTAGAGGGTCCACACCTTTTAAGGTACAAGTAAAATTTGAAATTCCCATATTTGAGGGCCAAATAGACCCAAGCACTATAGATAAATGGTTAAATATAATAGAAGGATATTTTTTTGCTCATGATTTTTCCAGCGAGGAAAAGATTGCATTTTCTCTTCTCAAAGCCGCCCCCACGTCAAGGACTAGTGGGAAACCTACTATGAGGAGAAGGATGAAAGTATGACCTCATGGTTTTTAGTTTCTCCCACTTGGAATTCATTCTGGGATGTCATCAAGGAGCAGTACTACCCTGTCGGGAGCTGTGAGGACAAATACATAAAGTGGACCACATTGTGGCAGGGAAGGGACCAAGATGTGCTAGAGTTTACCAATGTTTTTCATACCCTTCGCACGAAGTTGGATATCCAAGATTCTGAGAAACATTTAGTACTCAAGTACTATGACTACCTACATAGATACATCCAGGATGAGATGGAGTTCCTAGACATCTCCTCGCTCAGCACAGCGTACTCATACGCCATCAAGGTTGAGAAGAAGTTTGAATAGAAGAAGCGAGACTTTGGATTTGTGAATCCAAAGTAAGGGAAAGGTACACCCAAACCACAGAACAAAGGAAAAATCCAAGGCATGATGGCCCAGGACAACCTGCCAAAGGCACAAGTAAAGGAAAACACTACGAAGTCAGAGAAGGACATGGGAAAGTGGTGTGAGTTCCTTAAGAGCTGCACTCACAACACAAGTGAGTGTCGGGCCAAACAGTCATTAATGGTTGAGCTGAAGGCTTCAAAATTAGATGTATATTTCGACTCTAAGCTATAACCCGACAAGGGGAATGACAAAGGGTAGCAGATTATGGATGTGGAGCCCAATGCCACCATTGCCACCACAAAAATCCAGAAGGATCCGGAGGAGGAGGAGTGTCTCTTCCCCTCCCAGATGTAGGTAAAGGATTCCCCATTATAGTTCATTATCAACAATGGGAGACAAAATAACCTCATTGTAGTAGAGGTCATGAAGTGGTTGGGCTTACCAACTACAACACACCTACAACCGTACACCATCGCGTGGCTTCACCAAGGATGGGATCTTCACATGAGCCAACAGTGTCGCCTTCCATATAACATCAAGCCCTTCATGGATGAGGTATTATGTGATGTTGTTCCCCTTGATGTTTGTGATGTATTATTAGGCCAGGCATAGTTGTGGAAGTGACATGATGTGTATGATTCAAGGCCTCGTGTCATTATTGTTTCCTTGAGAAATAAGTTGTACATGATAGTAGAGGTAGCATCGCCTATCGCCATCTCTCTAGTTACTGCAAAACAATGTAGTAAGTTCTTTTCCAAAACCATGAAATTTTTTTTCTTGATGATACGCCCTCAGCGAAAGAAGAAGATGGTGGCCAAGACCTCTAGATAGGGCCCCTCCACATGACAACAACATATGGACAAGGTCGTGGAGGAGTATGAGGACATCTTCATCTCCCTCACAGGGATGTCTCTACACTGTTAGGTCAAGCACTCGATTGATCTGACCCCAGGTACGATGTTTCCCTATCGGCCAATCTATCTGTGCTCCATTCTAGAGAATGCTAAAATGAAGAGGAATATTTAGGAGTTGTTATAGAAAGGTCACATTTGACTGAGTTCATCACCCTGTGGGAGCCTGATCATGTTGGTATAGAAGAAGGATGGGACTTGGAGACTCTGTATTGACTATCGGGTGCTGAACAAGATCATTGTCTAGAATAGGTACTTGATCCCACAGATTGATGACCTTCTGGACCAACTCAAGGTGGAAAAATATTTCAGCAAGATCGACTTGAAGTCTAGATATCACCAAGTACAAATCGAACCCTCCAATGTGTGGAAGACTACCTTCAAAGCCAAGGAGGTCCTTTTTGAATGGTTGGTTATGCCTTTCGAGTTGACGAATGCTCCTGAAACCTTCATGAGGCTGATGGATGACATATTGTGGCCATTCAGTAACTCATTTGTAGTGGTATACTTGGATGACATCCTGATCGTAAACCAGAGTTGGAAAGAGCACCTCCACCACATCCCACAGGTTCTCCAAACACTGCAGCAACATAAGCTGTGTGCCAATTTGGAGAAATGCAGTTTTGGCATGACCTAGGTTCAGTATCTAGGATACATTATTGATGAATGAGGGGTTCATGTAGATCCAACCAAGATGCAAGTGATTCGAGATTGGCCAACCCCAACCACTCTAATAGAGCTCCACAACTTTCTGGGTCTTGCCAATTTCTATTGCAGGTTCATGTTGGGGTTCTTTCATAACATTTGGCCCTTGAGTCAAGTCACTAAGGGAGGTGTGAAAGAAAAAATGCTCTGGTCTATATCTCAACATAAGGAATTCGCAGAGTTAAAACATCGAATCTTCTCTACACTAGTGCTCACATTTCCAAACTTGCAAAAACCATTTGAGATCGAGATAGATGCCTCTGACTATGCTATTATGGAAGTCTTTACTCAATAGGGGCATCCAATGGCATATCACAGTGAGACACTTTCAGACACAGTCCAGAAGTATCCCACTTACGACAAAGAGATGTATTCTATTGTTCAGGCCTGCCGACAATGGAAGCATTACATTTTGAGAAAGGAAACAGTCATCCACATAGACCACCGACTCCTGTAGTTCATATACACACAAGGGAAGTTGCAAAATGATTGCCATTAGAAGTGGTACACATACCTGCAACAATTCCATTTGGATATCAAGTACAAGAAGGGCAATACCAATAATGTTGCAGACTGCATCAACCGACCATCGATCATGGCATTAACCACCATGCTTAACTCTTGTGGGCATGAGACTTCTGATAGGCCACTTCTCTACAAAAGCGACCCATAATTCGGCCACACATACCATATTCTCTTGGAGGGTCAACAAGTTCCATATTTTCACCTCTAAGATGCTATATTAGGGCACCTGTGACATGTTGTGTTCCTTCAAGAGAGCATGCCAAGATGATTTGGAAAGCACATTACGGTCGAGCCGTTGGGCATCTCAGGGTCAAGAAAATAGTGGAAATAGTGCCAAAATATTTATATTGGTCGCATCTTTGACAAGATGTTGGGAAGTACATCAGATCCTGCACCCCCTGCACCATTGCTGAACTCACCATCAAGAAGAAAGGCTTCTATACTCTGTTGGCTACCCCTAGTTAAACTTGGGAATCCATCTCCATGAGTTTCATGTGAGACCTTCTTTCTACTAAGCATGGTAATGACTGTGTTTTTATGGTCTTCAACAGATTCTCGAAGATGGCCATTATGGCAGCCTGCAAGAAGAATATCACAGTAGAAGCCATTGCTAAAATCTTCTTTGAATGAGTGTGGGTACACTTTGGGATCCCACATTTCATCATCTCATACCGGGACAACCATTTCCTCAGTAGATTTTGGTCCAGTCTCTCGTCAATGCTGGACACCAAGCTCACTAAGTGCACAGCCTTCCATCCCTAAACTAATGGCCAAACAGAGGTTGTTAATAGGATGATGGTACACATTCTGCACATGTACAACTCAAAAGATTGATGCACATGGGATGAGAGCCTCCCCTATGTCCATCATAGCTATAAACGGGCTCTCCATAGCTCGACTGGCCATAACCCTTTTCAGATGGGTTTGGGATTCCATCCACTATATCCCATTGATGTGGATACACCATTTGCAGTGACTTAGGCAGATTTGGCTCATATCTAGTACGAAGATGAGAAGGAAAATAGCTTCATCGAGCACATTCAACACATCTGCCAACATGTCCATGACATATTTGAAAAATCTAATGCTAAGTACACGCAACGTCATGATCAACATCGGGTAACACACAAGTTCTAGGTGGGTGACAAAGTTTGTCTACATTTGTAGAAGGAGTGCCTCATTGGGCTCCACTGCAAGATTCACTCGCTTTCATATGGGCGATACACCATCACCAAGGCTGTGGGAGATAATTATTTTGATCTCAGTGTTCCACCATTCCTTGAACTACAGCTAGTGTCCAATGTGGATTTCCTTTGGCCATAATTTCCACTATTACTGGACACATCCAACATTCTTGAACAATTCATGCCAACAGAGTTAAATCCAGACTGCATGGACAAAGATGAAACTGATCCGATCATTGAAACGCAAATCAAGAACACTTGCAAATAGAAGATATAGCTATATCGAGTTGCCAAAGCCTCCTAAGTCCTGTACCAAGGGAAATGGCTCACTAGGGACCAAGTTCAGCAGATGTTTCCTCATATCATGGAGGAACTCAACACAATGGAGACCATTGCTTCCTAAGGGGAGAGGACTGATCCAAGTGGATATTGGTGGCCACATGCCTATTCCAATTGGACCCTCACCATTTTTCTTGCATTTTTTTTCGTTTCCTTAATTATAGCACAATTTACTATTTTTGCCAATTTTTTGGGTCCTGAACTTCTAGAGCCGTTTTGAGGCCCTAAACAACATTTTGTTTTGGCAAAATGCATCCAATGACTTATACAGAAATCACATTAACAATTGTAGTCATCAAAGAAATCTTTCTAATGAGGTATCATACATGTCAAACATAGATAATATGACCAAGTTAGAACCCCGAGAAGTTGGTTGCCCAACGCACCCCAACGGGGCTCATAAGATCTTGGTGTTACATTTCCTCGTGTTAGGGTTTTTCTTGTTTAGGGTTTTGTCTTATTTTTGAATAATAAAAATGCACTTGATCCTCATTATAACTCAATTCAGAGGCATGTAGCCGCCACACCTCTCCTCAGTGATAAGCTACCATCGCCCAAGCTAGTCTTATCTCCATTCTGTTTGTAAGCATATTTCAGTTTTTGATATTAATGAAATGAAGTGTTATTTCTATAGCATCTCTGTATTTCTGGTTATATCTGTAATTTGTTGCGTTCCCATTTAAATCTAGATAAGCTTAGCATTGTTTTATTTCAGCATGAACATTTTATTTGTTGAAGAATATAGGGCAAGTAGGATTAATGTGGTCCTTCTTAACTTGATAACTATTTGTGAGGAATTTTAATTTTCTTATTAACATGATCTTCTCTTTGACATTATTAGAGTGTGTGTTTCTTATTTTATCAAATAGCGATGAAAAAAAGAGAGACAAGAACACAAGATGTTTGGCTTTCTGCCAGGGCCAAAACCTCTCCCTCTTGGAGAGGAAAACCCACATACAATTCTTCTTATGGAGATTCCATTTGACAAATAAAAAGACCTTGACCCTTGACCAACTAGACCACTCCAAGACCAAGATACCAATCCTCTTCTTTGACATTACTGAGTTCATCATCATTGCTGAACCATTGAGGCCATCACTGCTACATCATCAAAATATTCATTATTGTTGCAACATTATTGTTGCACCCTCACCAACGCCTTCTTCATAACAATTAGATCATCATTTCTACTTCAATGAGATCATTGTTGCTCCTTCTTTTAGATAATACAAAGATATTTATGCTAAGATATATATTCTGAGATCTTCATCATGCTTGTGATCGTGCATTTAGGAGTACTTCTATGATCAGGATATAATTGCATATTAAGTGTATGCAGAGACTAAGGTTGATCCTATTCTTCACAAAAATACCGAGAGAGTATTCTTGAGACAGAGGTATGTTGAGAGTATTTTTCACCACACACATGCTATGATCGGGACAATGTTTTAGCATGCCTAGATAGTGCTTTATTGAGACTGTAAGGAGGTTGAGGCATCACAAAATACCACAAAGATCATTCCATCTGAAAACTTGAACTTCTGTACTTATCCAAATTTCTTGAGCTACAGTACTTCTTGTAACTTAGCCGAAATTATCAGAGATATCTGAAGTTGCAGAGGATTATGCAAAGTTCTTCTTTTCCTGTGGTTACCCCAACAGTGTATTTATAGTTGTCATGCCTCCATAAATGAGACGACATACAGTGTGAAGCATTGTGTATGTTTATTGATCCAACAAGATAGTTATATATATATATTTTTGAGGCCGACATGACTGTACTCCTTATCGTTTTGCTTTTTGTCTTCTTCATGAGGATTGTGCTGGTCTTGGAGGGATTATCTAGATTCTAGTCACTAGGTAGACTTATATACATTACATATATGCTCAAGAAGAGCTCTTTGACTCTTTGACTTTCCTAGACATATGAAATTAGAAAGAAACTCATTCTTATAATTCAAAAATAACATTTATTTTTCTTGACAAGTACGAAGATCAAAATTACATTTGTAAATACCAAACCTAGTTACACTTTATTCAACACTCCCTCTTAACTAGGGAGGTATTTATAATGGTACTTGGTCATTCTCAATCTAAAGAATTTCTCATAAGAAGAATCTAATTAGTAACCCATCTGTATAGCATCATAGTAACCAACATTTTTTCCACAACAAGGCCTTGACTGACATCTCTATCTCTCATTAGATCAAAGCACAATGTTGGCGAGACCAATGATTATAGACACCTTAATCGTTGTCTCTTAAGGTACATACCCACCCGGGTGTTCACTGAGTATGTCCTTCTAGGACTATTATTATATCGGGTTCCCAACCCTCAAAGAATATCAGTCCTCTTTCCTACTCTTATCTTGGATGCCCTACACATCCTCAAAGAGAATTGGATGCCAGATGATTACCTAATCCTCCTTTTTTTCTTCCCAAGTGAAGACAAGAATGTTGTGTCTATCATGTGTCTACATTTCCATTCATGGCCTTCACCTAGACTTACGACTGTTAGTCTTGGTCTAGTGCATGACACATGAAATAAAAAAACACAACTGTCACTCCTTTGTAATCAAGGGTGATCTAATTCAAGCTCCCTCTTGATTAGGGACCTATCAGACCTTCCTGTTAGTTAGGGACTCTTCTATACATTAGCAACTTCTTCTTCGTGGGTCCTTCAACTACTTGATCAACTTCTCTCCTTGATGTCATGAAAGTTAGTTGAGCTTCTTTCTTGTAGGGAAAAATTCATCGATCACTTTCCTACTTAGTTCATCATGTCATTCCTTTCTTCAAGGAAAGTGGCCTTCTTCATATCTGGAACCTTCATAATATGACTACTTATTTCTCATCATGCTTCTTCCACTCATGACATGAATGCTAGTTGTACTTGTAAGTAGCCCTGCATGAAGTTATCCAAATATTATTCAAGAAATCAAATATATCATTAAATCAAATTGCACCTTACTAGCTGGCTCTTCATCATGACATCCTTCTGTAGGTATCAACATCTTTCACACATATCAATATACCTCCCAAAGATATATGTTGTCAAGGGTCTTCATTTCTTTCATACTTTCATTAGAGTGTTCATATATTTCTGGGAGATTTCCTATTCAAATTCTTGGTCTTTTGAATGTTTATTGCCTTCATCATGGTTGCATATCTCACGATCTCTTCCTTCCTCACACATTCCATTCCTAGTAGCTTTCAATCGGAGTTTCTTCAATGTAGTCAATCACCTCATACTTCATATGAGGACATATTATGTTGATTTCATCTAGTGCGACTTATGCCTTCCTGCATCCTTTCAGAGGAGGATATCCTTTTTCTCTTGATCATGCTTCTTAATATAGAAGCAATGATCCATGTTACCTGAAACCATATGACATGACATTATAATATTAAATGCAATCATACATATCGTATTTTACCTTCAGGTCATCGATTTTTCTTCCTACAGCTTCCTTGATAGAAATGATATTCAATCCCTTGATCTGCTTCATGTCAACATATCATCATCTCATGGATTCCATAAGTTGGATTTCTTGTTGAAACACTTGCTTCCTCTCTAGATTAGTGAACCCTACAATGAGGATTCCATCAGAGAATTTTGAGGATCTTGTATGTCCCCAACTAGCAAATGTTTCCTTTTTGACTTGATGTATGGTGAGCCTTAGATGACTCCTTTCATTCCTTCAATGTCCACTTGTTACACAAAATTTTGTCACTATCCCTGTACTCCCCATTCCTTGATCCTGTAGGACATCTACAGTGAACCTCACATGCTTTTCCTTCATGAAGAAACTCCAATTGTGTCCCTCTTCATGAGCAAATCATTTCGCTTTTGCACCATTTCCCCTAAAATTTCTGTTTTTCCCAATTTACAAGATCGACGCTAATTTCGTTTATCTCCCCCACATCGATGTACAGAGATTAGCACTCCTCCTCGCACTGACCGGAGTGATTGAGCTATGTTTCAGTTGCATCGGTCATGTTATGGAAAGGTTTTTAAATTAGAGCCGAACCTTCCAGCTGTTGAAGCTCCGTAACGGAAGTCTGGTAAATGGTTTGGCTGGATGGGGTCGAGGATGACAGTTTGGGCTCCTTTCCCCTATAATGATGGAACTACCTCAAGGGATAAGTCCTTCTCCCATGAGAAGAGTAACCATCTCCCTTCCATATTTCCTATAAAAACCTCCCTTCTTCCCAAGAACAAACTAGTTGTAGTTGATTGTTTTTGGCTGAGTGTGAGTGTTATAGTTGCAAAGTGTTGATTTTGGAGTAGACAAGCAAGCTATTACTAGTTGTAAATATCTAGTTGTGTTAGGGAGAAGTGTGTTTTGGTTTGGAGTGAAGCCTAAAGGGAAGAGCTTTAAAACTATTGTTGTTTGAAGCCATCATGGAATGCTAACAGAAGTGTGTGGGAACCTAGTCTTGTCAGAGGAAGACTGCAACGTCAAGAAGAATGCTTGTAATCTCTCTTTGATATTAATAAATGCAACTATTGATTGATTTTATACATGTTTTGTAATATTACATATTCATGTCTTAATGTTTCTTGACTTGTTAAGTAGGTTGAATTGCAATTTGTCTATTATTATGTTTGTGTGCTGTTGATGTTTAATTCTTTCAGGAGCTTGAAGAAGGTAGTGAGAGGTTGCTAGAGCGAGCAATCGAGGACATCATCAAGCATGATAAGCGACCAAGAGGTAAGCCCTCTTGATTGATTCTAACCTAAGGAAATCTTCCATAAAATGTATTTGTTGTGGCTAGACCGATTATCGGGTTAGAGGAATTCGTTTGTGTCCACACTTATAATTTTACTTGACCACAAATTGGCGACTCCACTGGGGATCCTAATCC
This sequence comes from Pinus tabuliformis, assembly GCA_031772625.1. Lineage (NCBI taxonomy): Eukaryota > Viridiplantae > Streptophyta > Pinopsida > Pinales > Pinaceae > Pinus > Pinus tabuliformis. The sequence goes on along the minus strand of CM062818.1, from coordinate 800,189,768 downwards.
TTTTGTTTGTTTTGGATTTCATGATTTCGTGAGAACTTTTCTAGTTTCACATTTTCCCTTTGGTTCTGTTTCTTTTCTCCTACTTACTGGCCTAAGTCTAAAATTCATACTAGCAAATCTAGTCCCTGTGTTGATTTTTGATTTTTATTTTTCCTTAGTTACCTCAGCTAGTGCGCTTAATCCGCTGACAGTCACGCTCACCAATGCGAATTGCTGAGGAACAGTCGTGCCAACCTATAGGTTTTAACCTTGTACAGAAATTACCTGCATACGAATTCTAAAACACAAAAAATAAAAAACGTGAGAGCATAAGACATAAAATACATATTCATAAAGATTTTCCCCTGGATCCCAAAATCAGGACTACCATCTTGATTTTTCATTATGTTCCTTTCAATGTTAAAATACATATTTATACATTCCAAAGAATCCAATACCATGGACTGAAAAACCATCGTGTCCAATACCATGGACCGAAAACCATCACGTCCAAAAAACATGTGCGAAAATCATGCAGAAAACCATAGGTGGGTCCGCCCATCTTAACATAGGGTCCAAAACCAAAATTTTCTAGGGCATTGCCCCGAACCCCATAAAGTGGGGTTATGGGTATGCCTCAACCCCCTTGTGACCCCTCCCTGGCTACACAATCGGTGGAACGAGGGGGGTGCTTCACCCCCCCTCTAACCCCCCGGTTAACTACATGAGATAGTCATGGAAAGAATATAACACAACCCAACATTCTCCAACTTGTTGTTTTATTTCCATAAGGGGCCACAAGAGAGCTTAGTCATTCTTCCAGCCTTGAAATGCCCATTGTTTCTCTACAGTAATAGAACTTCTCAGAGCTCATAGATTTTGTCAATGCATCTGCAGTATTCTTCAAAGTGTCCACCTTTACTAGCAACACCTTTTTGTCTTCTATCATATCCCTCACAAAGTGATACTGAACATCAATGTGCTTTGTCTTTGAATGATATGCAGGGTTCTTTGCCAAGAAAATTGCACTTTGGCTATCATAGTCTATCCTTATAGCTTCCTGTACTAACCCCATACTTGAACACAATCTTTGCAACCAAATCGCTTCCTTGCTTGCATGAGTGGCTGCCATGTATTCTGTCTCTATAGTTGATAGTGCCACTACAGATTGTTTCTTACTCATCCAACTGATTACACCTCCAAATAGTTTAAACATATACCCACTTGTAGATCTTCTCTGATCCAGATCTCCAGCCCAGTCTGCATCAACAAAGCCATGAATATCCAACACTCTGTCCAATCCTGGTCTTCCTCAGTAGCACAAACCATAATCACTAGTGCCATGTAAATACCTGAAAACCTGCTTCATTGCTATCCAGTGATCCTTCCCTGGTTTTGACATAAACCTACTCAATACTCCCATTGCATGTGCAATGTCTGGTCTAGTACAGACCATTGCATACATCAGGCTACCGACTGCACTTGCATTTGGAACACAAGACATGTCCTCTTCCTCTTATTGTGTCTTGGGACACTGTTCTGCAGATAACCTCACACCTACAGGAATAGGAACCTTCATTGGTTTATTATCCTGCATATTAAACCTCTACAATATTGTGTCGACATACTTCCTCTGGTTTAACCAGAGCTTCTTCTTTGTCCTATCTCTTTTAATTTCCATGCACAAAATATAGTTTGCAGCACCAATATCTTTCATGTCAAATTTGGAGGACAATTGGGTCTTCAAATCCTAGATAATTTCTTTGTCATTTCCTAACAACAACATATCATCCACATACAAGACCAGATAGATAACACAGTCACCAATTAATTTAAAATACACACAATGATCTACTTTGCTTCTGGTGAATCCAAGTCCCCGTATAAATGTATCAAATTTTTGATACCACATCCTTGGTGACTGTTTTAATCCATACAGAGACTTCTTTAACTTACATACCAGTTCTTCCTTACCCTTCACTGCAAAGCCTTCACGTTGCTTCATGTAGATCTCCTCTTCCAGATCCCCATGAAGAAATGTTGTCTTCACATCCATCTGTTCTACCTCAAAATCAAAAGTAGGAGCAATAGATAAAAGTAATCTAATAGAAGTTACCTTGGCAACATGAGAAAAAATATCACCAAAATCAATTCCTAGCACCTGGGAATAACCTTTTGGTACCAACCAAGCTTTTTATTTCTCCACCTTTCCTTCTGCATTTGTCTTCTTCTTAAACACCCATTTGCTGCCAATGGGTTTCCTTCTAGCCGAAAACTCCACTAGATCCCAAGCCTCATTTTTATGCAAAGATGCCATTTCATCAACCATGGCCTCTTTCTAGAGTTTACCATCCTCTGAATCTACTTCTTCCTTCATAGTTCTGGGATCATCATTAGTAACATACAAAGAAAAATTTGAACAGAAAGCAGATGGACTATACCTTTCTGGCTGCCTTCTTTCTTGAACTAATCTTCTCACACCTAGAGTTTGTGGCTCTTCATCTTCTGATTCCTCCTTTGCTGTAGAGTCTGATTCTTCCTCCTTAAGCTCAAACTCTATCTTCTCAGGTTCCTTTGGTTGGAATTCATGTTTAATAACATATTATACCTCTCTAAATGCCACATCTCAACTGTACACAACCTTCTGTGTGACTGGGTTCCAAAGCTTATAACCCTTTAAACCATCCTTATACCCACTAAAGATGCACTTTTTAGATTTACTATCCAACTTGGTTCGTTTCTCCTTTGGAACATGTACATATGCATCGCATCCAAATACCCTCAGATGCGAAAGAGACGGTTTATTACCAGTCCATACCTCTTGTGGAGTCTTATCCTCCAACATTGATGAAGGTGACCTGTTGACCAAGTAACATGCAGTATACACTGCCTCTACCCAGAATTCTTGTCCTAACCCGGCACCACTGAGCATGCTTCTTGCCCTTTCCATCAACGTCATATTCATTCTTTCTGCAACTCCATTTTGCTGAGGTTTATGTGGAGTAGTCTTTTGTCATGCTATACCACACTTCTTAAAAAATTCTTCAAATTCCTTGCTACAAAACTCTCCACCATTATCTGTCCTCAACACCTTTATCTTCTTCTCCGTCTGATTTTCCACGAGAGCCTTAAATTCTTTAAACTTGTCAAAGGATTCAAATTTCTTCTTAAGGAAATATATCCATGTATTCCTTGAGAAGTCATCTATAAATGATACATAGTACACAGACTTACCCAGTGATGGAACCTTCATAGGTCCAAACATATCACTGTGCACAAGTTCTAATATATGTTTCACCCTCTCACTACCAGAGGGGAAACTCACCTGATTCTGCTTCCCATATACACAATTTTCATAGAAATCAAAATCCAGAGAGCTATTACTCATACCTTCTACCATACCTTTACCATGAAGTATTCGAAGACCCTTCTCTCCAATATGTCCAAGACTTTGATGCCACAACATGGTCTTCTCTCCAAATACCACTAGATCTTCTGCTCCACTTTCAGGAACCACAGAATTGTTGCACCCATCAATAACAGTGCTACCTTGCATCTTGTACAGAGTTCCAATCCGAACTCCTGACAACAATACTAATGCTCCCCAAACCATCTTATAGGTATCCTTCTCAAACACTGTTTTTACACCTGCATCATCCAACTTTCTAACAGAAATAAGATTTTTGGCTAATGCAGGAATATGCAAAACACCCGGAAGTGTTCTAACCCTTCCACCTTGCAGCTTCAACTTTACTTTTCCACGACCAATGATTCTAGGCTTCCTGTCATACCCCAAGAAGACATCACCACTATCATATTTCTCATGCTCGCAGAACCACTCTCTATGGGGAGTGAAGTGAAAGGATGCACCTGAGTCAAGCAACCATGCCTCATGATCTACATGTGTACTTGAAGAAGCCAAGTACACATCCCCACCTTCATCTGATGTGGTTTTCACCTCTACAGAAGGAGTATCATCAAATCCCTTTCCTTTGTTAGGAGCTTTAGATTTACAGTCCCTTTTGTAGTGCCTTTCCTTTCCACATTTCTAGCACACCACCTTCACAGGATTTCTTGGAGATTTAGATCTCCCTCTAGATTTAGATCTCCCACTCGATGACTTATTTTTGTTTCTATTCTGTGACCGTCCTCATATAGACAAGGCATCACCATTCTAGCTCTCCATATTTTTCCGTCTCATCTCCTTCGTCAGCAAGGCTGAGACTATTTCATCAAACCGCAAGGTAGTTGCATTACTATCTATTCCAATAACCAAACTATCCCACGAATGTGGTAGAGAACACAACACACTGATGCACTTATCTTCATATGAAAATTTAATATCAACAGATGCTAGCTAACTTACCACAGTATTAAATGCGTTCAGATGCTCTATCAGGGAGTCTCCATCTTTCATCCTCAGGTTATACAACTTTTTCCACATGAACAATTTATTCACCAAAGACTTAGATTGGTACAAAGTCCCCAACTTGTCCCACAAAGCCTTTTTCGTAGCTTCCCTTGATACATTCAACAATACTGAATATGAGACACACAATCGTATTGTGCTCTTTGCCTTCCAATCCAACTTTTTCCATTCTTCATCGAACACTCCCGTTGGTTTAGTACCTAGATTTACTGTGATCCACTATTCTTTATGCACCAACAGATCTTCCATCTTGAGTTTCCACAACTCAAAACACTAACCATTAAATTTCTCGATCTCTATCTTTCCACTGCTCGCCATCTTCTTTCACCACCAGAATTGATCTCGTAGATCTCCCACTGAACAGAGTCTACCACAGGCCCGAGCAAAACCCCTCAGCAGCAAAGGCGTCCCCTTGAAGCCAAATATGCTCTGATACCATATGTAGGTTTTAACCCCATATAGAAATTACCTTCATACAAATTCTAAAACACAAAAAATAAACAATGCGAGAGCATAACACATAAAACACATATACACAAAGATTTTCCCCTGGATCCCAAAACCTGGACTACTAGCTTGATTTTTCATTATGTTCCTTTCAATGTTATAATACATATTTATACATGGCAAAGCATCCAATACCATGGAACGAAAAAGCATCGTGTCCAATACCATGGAACGAAAACCATCGTGTCCACAAAACATGTGCAAAATTCATGCACAAAACCATAGGTGGGTCCACCCATCCTAACATAGGGTCCAAAACCAAAATTTTCTGGGGCGCTACACTGGACTCCATAAAGTGGGGTTACGGGTATGCCTCAAACCCCCTGTGACCCCCCCCTCTCCGCTACACAATCGGTGCAACAAAGGGGGTGCTCCGCATAGTCATGGAAAGAATATAACACAACCCAACATAATCTCTGGCGCTTGTTGTTAGTTAAGCAGTTGCGCTAATGATTGTAAGCGAAGATTAGGGCTTGATCCCTATATTGGCCAGTGTGTTCTGCTCTTATGTTTTTGACCCCGTAAGCTTTTTGGACTATTTTCTCCCTGATTAGAAAGCTACTTTTCATTTGGTTTTTCTTTCTTGTTGGCTTTTCATATTTATATTTGATTGATTGAGTCATTGAGTGGCCAGCGACACTAGGGCATCTAGTTGGTCGCCCATTCAATATTTTGTGAACTCACTAAGTCAGATTGTAGGTGTGTTTACTCTTTATGTTTGTTTTTGGTCCTTTTTACGACTTTGACCTCTTCTTACACAAGTTTGAAAAAGTTTCGTTTACTAGCTTGAACGTTTCTTTCCGGCATAGATTACATTGTTGGCCTTGTGTTTGGTAAAGTCAGTGTTTCATTGATCTGAATGAGCTTCTCTTTTCATGTTTTCATCTACTTGAAGAGTTTATTATCTCGAAAACTTTTTCACTAAAACATTGTATGCGAAAGCTTGTTTTGTTGTTTCATGAAAAAGTATGAAATTCTAGCTTGTTGCATCATTATGTTACGATAATTTGCATCTTTTGAAAGACTAGAATTGCATCAGCATGTGAAAAAGGAAGAGAATTTTTTGTTTCTAAAAGGAATAATAGATAAGTGCTTGTCAGGAAATTAGGAATTGGAATTCATTTTTCATTAGTTTATTTTTTGAAAAAGTAAGGTAGTGAAAGATCATTTCGTTTTCAGTTTCTTGATTGTTTGCATTTGATTGGGTAGTTTCTACCCTCTCTAGTGTAGGCATTTCATCAAATTGAAAGGGTCTTGTCTCATTTAGTTGCATTTTAGGTTTTTCGGGTAGCATCGCTAAGACTTGAAAATTGAAACTTAACTCAAGATCAACTCTAAAATGAATTCAATCAACCTAAGGTGCATTTGACATTAACGATCATATCTAGAAGGTCTAGGCTAGAGACATGTTCCGACATCTTTAAACCTAGCAATTGTCATTAGCTTCGGCATTAGACAGTGCTGGTATGGATTTGTGCTCCCCATACCATCAAGTATATAACAAGAGACCCCACTTGGCTGCAATCCTTGTATCCTTAGGAAGCCGAGTCGGCTGCCTTGCGAACGTGATACACCGAACACAACATTCAGGGAGATTGCCTGCTCATAATTCTTGGCTCGCTAGGAGGTATTCTATAGTTCATGGTTGCCTAGTACTCATGTTTACCTAGATCATCTAGAGTAGTCATTTGATCTTTTTGACTCATTAAATTTAAAATATCATTTGAGCACTTGTCCTTTCAAACTTGTTTCCAATCGAAAGTGATAGAGTCATCTTTGTTTCTTTCTTGACTCTTAAAAAATGAAAGAGCATCAGTATTTTATGCGTCTTAATAATTGATTGCCCACAATCCAAAACATCCTGTTAGTCTTTTTGACCAAATCGAAAGTTCCCTTAAAATGACATTTTAAAGCCTTGAAGTTCTTTGTTCCGCTGGCTAAGAGAAGGTCATTGTGGTTGAACCATCTGGTTCACCCAATTCTTCTTCCTCTCCTTCATCTGAAAGATTATATGAGGAGCCATTTCTTAAGTTATCAGAGTCACTTGAGGACCAAAATGTTGAACTCACAATTGTTTTGAGTGTTCAACCATTGTCATCTCGTCCTCCACCTACTTTCGATACAGGGTCATCTGGTGATCTTGGCTTGAAATCTTCGGACAATCCCATTCGAATTGCAGAGAACTTAGAGACCACTGATGGTCAGCTTAGACTGGTTATCTATCCTCTGAACCCTCTATTTGATGATGTTGAGATATCACCATAGTGTCCTTACAGTCCGTACGACCAGCCGGGTGTTCCTTTGGAACTATCACCCAGTACACATTCGGCCATTCATCATTGTTTGTTTTCAAACATGGAACCCGAAGGCGATGCTCCAGTCACATCTCCAGATAAGTCCAAAGTTTCTACTCCACACACTGTTGAGGGGGAAGAAGTGCAAGTACAATTTCCTCTTGAGGGTTTCCCTTTTTTGAAAGGTATTCCCGCTAGATTTCCATCCAACTATGTGTCTTTGGGGCACTTAGTTTCAGGCACACCTAGTGCCTCATCACTCTACCATAATCTTGTATGGGCGTCATGCATCACGGCTACGTTAGGTCTACTCGTCATGAACACGACTTACCAACAGGCTATTACTTTAGTCCCGGTGCAACCCACCATTCTGAATACTCTTGTATCATTGATCCCAGTTACAAGTTAGTCACAACCGGAAATTTCAAAGATTGTCTCTGTTAGTTCCTCTGTCCCATTAGTCAGTGGCCAAATTTTGCCATTGCCTGGGGGGCAGAACCTGAATGTCTTTATGGTGTCAGGTGCCACTAATGTGAGCAAATCACAAGCTCACATGCTTGGTATAAACCAATCATCTTCTAGTATTATTTATAACCCTGTTGATCCTACTGGATCAAGAAATGTCTAATACCAACAGTTTCAAAAGCCCATTGGTCCATTTGGATCAAGCAATGTTCAGTATCAGCAGCCCTATGGGGCTTAGGTCCAATACCAAAATCCTTACGTTCCATATGGTTCTTAAGGATTGGTTAATCAACCTTATGCCCTCCAATCTGGGCAGTACATACAACTTGGCTACAACCAGATTCAGTTCGGAAATTTCCCGGGAACTGTTCAAGTACCCTTGCAACAACAAGGACAAGCTTTACAACAACTAGGGAAGCCTTTGTTACCGCAAGGGCAACCTTTGTTGCAACAAGGTCTCTCCATGCAATAAGGGAAAATTATCCCGCAGCAAGGTCACCTGCAACAACCATAAGGTCAATCCTTATAGTAGTTGCAGCAAACTGCACAACAGCAAATGCAATATGCTTCACACACCTCTTAACCCATCCCCTCACAGGGCCAACCTTTGCAACCCTAGGGGCAAATTTCATAACTGCAAGGTCAACCCTTGCAACAGCAAAACCAACCAGGGCATAATCAACCCTTGTATACATATCAACAAGGTCAGGCCTTACAGGGGCAGGGTTAAGGTCAAGTCTTGTAGTAGTAGGCCCAAAATCCTCTTGTCCTAGGTCAACAGGTTCAGAATCCTACCGGCCAAGGGTACCAGGTACAAAATCCCTACGTCCAAGGGCAACAAGTGTATCAACCTTATGCCCACGGACTGTAGGTCTATAATCCTCTTGTCCAGGGACAGTAGTTTCATCAGCCCTATGTTCCAGGACAACAGGTCCCATATCCATATGTCCAAGGTCAACAGGCTCAATAGCCTTTTAACCCATACGTTGCTTATTAACAACCTATTCTTGGACAGTTTGAAGGTATTTAGGGTCAAAATCCTCCCTATGGTCAAGGTAATCCGCAATGGGGGTAGCCTCAGATGCCATATGGCTAAAATCCCCCATTGTGAGGCCAAAATCCTTACCAGCAGGGATGGGCTCCTCCCTATGGGCTTGCCTATCGACCTCCCATGCCTTTCAACACTCAATTACCTTTCTTGGCTACTCTTGAGTTGCCAGATGTATCACGCCATACGAATGATCCAATCCTTCATTCACCATACTGGCCTCTGGTGTTCTCCAAGATACCAAGTGATTGCCAAAAGTTCGATGGAAAAGCTAAAGAAGATCCTTAGACCCATGTGATGACATATCACCTTTGGTGCTCGTCAAACTCATATGTGGATGATTCCATTCATCTGCATCTTTTCCAACGAACCCTCATAGGTGCTACAACAAAATGGTACATCGAGATCCTTGAAGTACTTACCATGACTTTAATTTGTTAGCCATGGATTTCCTCACACATTTTCAGTTGTCGGTTCACTACGAAACTGAAACCTATTTGTTCACATCACTTAAGAAAGACACTAAGACACACATCTATGATCACATCCATGAATGGAGACGTAGACATTGCTTGATCAAATTCGAGATAGTTGATTAGTTGCTCACTGAATGGTTTATCAAATCATTCATAGCCCCAATTGCTTGCGATATAGCTATGGGTGGATGTGTCACTGAAGAGCAAGCCATCGCTTGTGCCCAGTACTTGGATCTGGTTTACTCTTAGTCTAGCACTTTATACGGGTTGTTACCCAATGCTCCATGGACATCATCCAATCTTGTAGCATCAACATCACCAATTGTTCCTCCCGTTGATGGAGTTACCGGTTTAGTATCCTAGACCCCCACTAAAACTTCTTCCAAACAGAAGTTGGTCTCGAATGATGCTCCTAATAGTTCATCTTAGAATCCACCTAGCCCTGGTAAAACCTCAGAGGTCCATGCTATCCAGTCTACCGCAGTGGAAAAATCCTCGAAAGGGAAAAAGAAAGGCAAAGGAAAAGCTAAAGCTGATGCCCCAAATCAAGGTCCTCCCAAATTATCTGATGGTGAATATTCCCATGGAAACCTAAGTATCCTTGCCTCATTTGCAAGGAGGATCACTACACTAAGGATTTTCCTCAATGATTCGAAGTTATTTTACTACTCAAAGGGACCCCTACTATCCTAAAAGATCCATTTCCATCTCAACAGCCCTAAATGGTAGACCAACCCCGCTCTGCTTCCTCCAGATCTCAAGTGTTCATGATGAGCATCTCCATTAATGTGGCTACCTGATTGAAAAATTATGAAACTCTAGCTCCATAGCTGGGAAAGAGAAAGAAGCTGCACCTTCTTCTTCTACCCCGAGTTCTGGTCCTCTGCAAATTGAGCACCCTAACCCTGATTCTGCTACACATCCACCCTCTTTAGGTGTGCTGCGGAAATCCTCATATAATCCAAATGCTTGAACCGCTCAACACTACAATATTGTTGAGGATTTGGATCAGGTACCATCAGCCATGTCGGCTCTTGAGGAACTCTAAAGCTGCCCATCGCAGCGGAAATCCTTGCTGTCAGCTATCGAGGGCATCGATCCCATCGATTCTAATTTGATATTTTTCAATCTGGAGAACCATGTTCCACGACTCCCTCATCAGATTGCCTTTCGTATCCAAGTAATCATCAATGAGAAGACCATCCACTGCACAGTCATCGATGAAGGTGCTTCCACCTGCATCACGTCAACTTCATGTTGGAAGCTTATTGGTTCCCTCGTATTGAACCAGTCTCCGAACACTTTGGAAGCTTTTGATGGGCGTGATTTGTGACCCTTTGGTGTCTTACCTAACCTTGCCATCACCCACGAAGGCAAGACAGTGCAAGTTGAAGTAAAAATTGTTCACGCCAATCTCAATTATAATCTTCTACTCAACTGAAGTTGGACTCATGCCATGCATGTCATGGCCTCCTCCTTGTTTCACATGATTCATTTTCCCCATCAAGGGAAAATTGTCGCTGTTGATCAACTATCTTTCTTTGACTCTTCCTCCTCAGATGGCAATGTTCCATATGTCAAGCACTCAGGTGCTCCCTATGAGAGTGTGGGGGTAGGTCTCTTCAAAGATTCTTCCCTAATGGGAATTTTTCCACTCCCACCTCCTCATGTTGCCTCTGTCAACATGATCTTGGTCAAATCTGATCCCTGGGTCATACCTACACCAGATCTTATTGATGCTTGGAGCAAGGTTATGCTGCTTAGTCCTAACAAAGTCAACTATGTGGAAATTGTTTTGGCTTCGAACTCTGCATCCTCTAATTCTCATATTTCAAATACCTCTCTCAATATGTACTCTCAATCCCCCTAGCTTGGGACTTTGGAATCATCTAATCCCTTAGCTGAGACCTTTCTCGCTGATGAAGGTATCATGGAAATCATGTCTCTCGAGGAATCACCATGGATTGATACTCATTATAGCTCCTCATTCTTGCCTCGCCTGACGGTCATGTCTACAGCTTTCGAGGAGTCCTATTCTCTGTTGTGTATTGATATGTCAATTTATCCTAACATAATCAAGATATTTCAACTGAGGGCACCTTTATCCCTTCATGGATTCATGCTTTTTTTCCCTCTGGAGTTTTCACCGATTGTCCTCTAACTCATAACCCTCCCTCACTGTGTGGTCTAAAATGCAGATGCAAATTAGAGTTTAATTTAATGTCAACCCGGGAAGGTAAACTTAGAAGTGCTTATCTAAAATATATAGATCTAGAAAGATTCCTAATTTGTCCAAGATCTTAAAGTCCCCTTACAAGAACACATTCATTAAGATCTCTTTCAATAACTAATCAAACTTAGATCTAACAATTGTTTGAGATCTATGATTCTCTTACAAGAACATATTCTACAAGATCTCTTCCAACATTAGAACATCTAATAAGAAATTAAAAGCTGAAATAAAATAAACCTAGATCTAATAATTGTTTGAAATCTTACGGTCCTCTTACAAGAACACCTTCAAATATGATTCTTCGAATATTAGAACATTTAACAAAACTTGAAAGCTGAAATCAAACAAAGACATGAAATAAATTATAAACAAATAAGCATGCAAGTGAGGCCATGGGGGCCCTCCACAACTCCACAAGCATACCACTTCAATGGAGACTCAGATGTAGAAGCAAAATTGAAGTATGAACCTTTATTTCAAAATTCTAAGATTACAAAAACTTCCAGATTACAAATGGAGGAGATTGTACTCCTATTTATACAATGGGATGAGTAACAAACTCATAATGATCATCCACTAATCTACTTTCCCATTATTACAAAATATGATCCCACAAATCTCTCAAGCATTTTTAACTACTTTCCCATTATTACAAAATATGATCCCTTTGAATCCTCCATAAATCTCTCACATATCTTGGATAAGATATGCCAACCAAATCCTCCATGATCTTCTCCTTAGGAATTGGATAAGATATGCCAACCAAATCCTCCATGATTTTCTCCTTAGGAATTGGATAAGATATGCCAACCAAATCCTCCATGATTTTCTCCTTAGGAATAGGCTTGCATAATTATCTTCTTAATATGGTGGAGGAGATATTAATTCTTCACATATTTCGTACACATCACAAAACTCACATATTCTTGAGATATATATAAAAATATGTATATTTTCTAATAATTAATCATAAATTCACTTGTAATACAAAAATGAATAAAATGGAAAATAAGAAGGTGAAACCCAAATGTATGTATGAAAATGATATGGTAAAAGGTTAATGGGATGATGAAATGTAAGGAATAATGAAGAAAAAGGTGGATGAAAATATGACATTTATGAGTCCCAACACTCGCCCAGGGGGCATGGGGTCAAAGCCTTATATGAGTTCTACTCTATTATTTGGTTGAGTTGATTCTTACTTGTCATGTCAATGGTAAAACTCTGACATTCATTTGTGTTGATCGATTACCCAAGTCCCAGCATGGACTCCCACCTCAAAAAGTACTATGCTTAGGTCATCTTGCATGGTTACTTATGTACATTATTGTGTGATTCATTTTTGTACAATGTGGTTTTGTGTGATAGTTTTCAAACAGCTTTCTTGTTTACTATGATTTTATTTTTTTGCAGATGTTTGCGACTCCTCAAGTTGGTTTTGATGATGGTGCTTGCCATAGTACCCAGAACCTATCATCCGTGGCATGGGCTATTTATCACCCTAACGGTGAGTTGATTGACCTTCAAGGTATCTTCCTAGGTCATAAAACCAACAACATTGTTGAATATGGTACAATCATCAAACTGTTGTCAGAAGCCATCGCTCTAGGCATCAGAGAATTGGTTGTCAACCTGGATTCACATCTTGTCGTACTTCAACTCAATGGGAAATATTCCATCAAGAACCCTCACATATTACAAATGTATCTCTATATCTGTCTATTTGAAAGTCATTTTGATTATATTACATATCATCATATTCCTAAATGCATGAATACATTGACAGATGCATTACTCATTACGTGTTAGATAGACATTTACAAAACATGTAAAAGATAAGACAAACCTTTGTACCATAATAGACAGGAAAATAGAACAAATATATATATATATATATATGGATGGTTAGAATGTCTGATAAATCAGAACCCCAAAGGGTAATATGTGTGTCTAAAATAACGTCAGCGGCTCATAGGCCTCATACATCCAGGGAACGCAAGCCTCAAAAATATGTAAGTGCTGGACCTAGGAACTACTCAGCATGATGGTCATGGTAGCACAAGATAGCTCATGCAACATGACTTAGTAGTTGGTGGATTCGATCTGAGACTCCCACTATGTGCCTCTAGTACCGACCGAGCATTTCTCATATCCAAGCATACTTTGGGATACCATGAGTTAACCCCTCAAGCTTCCTCGTGATCTCCTCCTCATTGTCAATCCCTTCCTGATAAGGGGCGACAACATCAATAGGGCGGGGGACGTGCCTCTCTATCGAGGACATCCTGACTAGCTGCTCTCGTCCAACATCTGCATAAATAAGAGAAATGTTATAAGCATGCATATATTAAAAACAATTAAAAAATCCGAAAATTACGAATTTGATTTTTTTGTCATCGAAGTCCTCTCCATCTGGTAAGGGAATATATGGATCTCCACAGAAATCAGTGCCACTATATGACCAGTCCTCCAAGACGATCTTCTGTCATCATAGCCATGAAAAGAATATTGGTCGGTATGACATATGCTAACCCCCAGTGATTCTAGGCATCAAACGACTCCACTGGGCCATCCACAAATCGCGTGGCACAGGAAGATCTACCTCAGTCAACTGATACTAGAACAATGGCACTCGTTCCAGGAAGAAGGTCACAAGTACAGATCCAAAGCCAAATTGCTTTAGATTCCCTGCCTTGGCCTTAGACAACTAGCACTTGATGTTCATCTTCATGGCCTCTACCCAGTTGAAGATCGTAGGAGCTATGTGGTCAATAACATAAAGGAACTCTGACTTGTTAGTATCATGTTCCCCCTGGGACCCCGCCACTTTATTGATAGTCAATAGAAGCACCCTTAGTGTCAAATCCCACACACTAGAAATCTCTGTCTTCCCACTCTTGGATTTCATGGCCTCAGGGAAGTGTTCAACAGGCAAGGAAGATATGCTTGCCCCGATAGGATGTGACTGATACAAGTTCACTAGCAAACCTCTATGAGATAGTCTAGTGATGAAGTAGATATCTGAAGTTTTCAACTCCAACTCCTCGTCGCCAATGAAAAAAATCTCTCGATTAATGTCCCAAAGGCTTATTAGGTATCGAAGCAACTTGGGCTGGGCCTGCATCCCTGGTGTAAGGAATAATTTGAGGAGCCCGCAAGCCCTTAAAGTCTCCAGGCAAGTTGGGTCAATCATTACCTAGGTGTCAACATCTTCATGTTCCCATTCCTTCCAATCCACCATTTTCAAAAATTCTCTCTTGCAAAATCCATTAATTTCAATCAATAATCATCCTTGGCACATAAAATTAAAGATTAAATACTGAGTTTTTGAGAACATAAAGTTTTTCCCTATCCATGTGCCGACACGCCTGTTTTAAAAATAGTTGCACCGATTAGCATGGATGGCTTTTCTAATCACCCTCGGCTGACATGATTCCATGCCCAGAAATTGTGCTAACTGAGGGCGAAAAATATTTTCAAAAACCTCCCTAAAAATCCAAAAAAATGGCTAAAAGTAGAAATAAATAGCATGAAAATGGAGCTCAGGGCTTCGACAGTTACCTGGAACTAGTGGATTGTCGATTGACATCCCGAATCTCACATAATATTCTCCAAAACAATTAGGGAAAAAGTGGGTAAAAAGTCTTCACAACAAAGGTAAAATGATAAATGGTAAAAATATATTTACTTTCCCCCTTTTTATTCATTCCTTTCATGAAAATATCAGATTTCTTAAATATTTTGACCTATTTTCCCTCAAGGAATTGATAATAGACTTTACCTTACTTGGTCAACGACAAGTGATGGATATTCGACAATGAAGATGAGTCACGTTTCAGCTCTTTCTCGACTCGTTAAACTTATATGAAAAGATTGCCGAGTATTTTTCCCTTTTTGACTCATTAAAGAGAATAAAAACGGGGGTCCGCTTTGAGCTCTTTTCCAACCCTTAAAAGTGAAAAGATGGCCAAGCCATTGTCATTTCAAACTTTTTAATGGATGCAAAATGTCGTGTGCCCAATATATGTTTACCCATTTTTGAGGCTGGGAGGCACTATTTACGAAAAAGGTACTCCTTGATTGAAATATTCAAGCAATTCTCTCAAGTATTGTTTTCTACCTTTTCAGGCTCGAGAGACACAAATGTACGGAAAGAGACCATGTGGAGTTTTTTTTTATGTGTCTTTTTCAAACTCTCTAAACATGAAAAATATACTGAGTTACACCTTTGTCAGACTCATTAAACTATTAAACAACATTGGATTCATCACCATGACAGGCATGAGCTTCTCCTTTCTAGGGCTCGTTAAACTTACTATGTTGGATTCGTCCGAAAGATGAACTTACAACGCAAGTATATGCTATGACCTTGAAGCTTGTGATTTAAAAATAATTGGGGTACTTGCCATAAATGGTGGGGGAAAATTTGGAAATCTATCAGTTGTGTTGGCAGCTCACTCTTGAACATGACACTCTTTTCTTCGTGTTGGGTTGGGACATCCTCCTTTGTATCATTGACCTTCCTAGGTTTGGGCCATTCATTTTTGCATTCCATTTGATCTTTGCCACATCATCATGGCCACCTATCCTATGGACCCAAAATCTACCAAACTTCTAGTTGTGTGGCCGATATGTTCAAGAGTTGTCCTTCTTCAGTTACACTTACCTCTCATTCTCTGTATCATCCAAAATCATTTTGCATCCTCCCATCTCACGTCAATGATGTGGGATTCATTATGTCCATCTTTTGACATGGTCGCTTTTCATCAAATTCAACTCATTATCTTGGAAGTTGACCGAGAGACTCCCTTCGAGTACCTTTAGCTTCCATGCCCTAATGGCAAGTTCTTCACGCTCAATGATGAGTTCTCATCATTGGCTTTCGATCGAGTGATTTCACGAGTGTTCGACTTCAATTCCTGTATTCACATTCTATGAATTGTGCTGATAGTACCTTGAGGACCATTGTCATTATTGGTGGTTTCTCTTGTGCTTGTTAATAGTTTACATCATTTACTGGTAATTAAGTGACTTTCTAGGGCGTTCGACGTCAACACATCTATTCGCATGCTAGGATCTGTACTTTGATTGGGTTGTGTTGGAGAGCAAGACCCTGGACTTAGATCACAAAAATTCCAGGTTGTGAGGTAATGTGACATGGTTATGATGATATGCATATCTCTTTTAGATGGTTGGCTGCAACTAGACCATGAATTATCATATGTGATCCTACTCATTATTGGATGGCTAGAACCATACTTTGGTTTCATTATGATCCTCTTTGACGGATGGATGTGCCCATACCTTGATCCATTTACGTGATCATTATTTGGATGGTTGTCTCCATGCCATGATTCATGTACCATTTGACAGATATATAATTTTATGTATATGTATCTGTACTTGCTTGTAGGCTTTCCAACAATAGACCGGTTCCCTGCACTAATTTATAAAGAATTCCATCCCTCACTCTAGCTCAGCCTTCACGCTCTAGGGGGCATTTGCTACACAAAATTTTGTCACTGTCCGTATACTCCCCATTCCTTGATCCTGTAGGACCTCTATAATGAACCCCACATGTTTTGCCTTCATCAAGAAAATCCCATTGTGTGTCCCTTGTCATGAGCATATCATTTCACTTTTGCACCATTTCCCTTGAAACTTCTGTTTTTCCCAATTTACAAGACTGATGCTAATTTCCTTTATCTCCCCCACGTCATTGTGCAAAGATTAGCACTCCACCTCACACTGACTGGAGCGACTGAGCTTTGTTTCAGTCGCGTTGGCCCTATGATGGAAAGTTTTTTAAATTAGAGCTGAACCTTCTAGCTCTAGAATCTCTGTAACGAAATTCTAGTAAATAGTTTAGCTGGATGGGGTCGTGGATGACAGTTTGGACTCCTTTCCCCTATAATGATGGAACTGCCTCAAGGGATAAGTCCTTCTCCCATGAGAAGAGGATCCATCTCCCATCCATATTTCCTATATAAACCTCCCTTCTTCCCAAGCAGAAACTAGTTGCAATTGATAGTTTTTGGCTGAGTGTGAGTGTTATAATTGCAAAGTGTTGCTTTTGGAGTAGACAAGCAAGCTATTACTAGTTGTAGCTATCTAGTTGTGTGAGGGAGAAGTGTGTTTTGGTTTGGATTGAAGCCTAAAGGGAAGAGCTTTAAAACTATTGTTGTTTGAAGCCATTGTGGAATGCTAGCAAAAGTGTGTGGGAAACTAGTCTTGTCAGAGGAAGACTGCAATGTCAAGATCAATGCTTGTAATCTCTCTTTGATATTGATAAATGAAACTATCGATTGATTTCCTACATGTTTTGTAATATTACATATTCATGTCTTAATGTTTCTTGACTTGTTAAGTAGGTTGAATTGCAATTTTTCTATTATTATGTTTGTTTGTTGTTGTTGTTTACTTCTTTCAGGAGCTTGAAGAAGGCAACAAGAGATTGTTGGAGTGAGCAAGCAAGGACATCATCAAGAAGGATAAGTGACCAAGAGGTAGGCCCTCTTGATTGATTCTAACCTAAGGAAACCTTCCATACAATGTATCTATTGTGGCTAGACCCGTTATTGGGCTAGAGGAATTTGTTTGTGTCCACACTTATAATTTTACTTCACCACACCAATGAGGTTCCCAAGAGCTATATATATTACATGTTGTCTACCATGGACTTTGTCCTTCATGATCCCTATGGTGATGTTACGAGCTCGTGTTTCTAATGCTTCCATGATCCCATGATGCATCTGATTATCATTGTCATATATTATAACAGAAGATTTAGGAACTTATGATAGGACCCTTTTGTGAGGTATACTATCTTACTCATAGGAGAGATTTGTTACTCCCTCTTTCCTTGGTGCTTTTCTTCAGCTTCCTCTATATTTCAGTGACATGAGCTTCCAAAATATTTCTCTAGCATTGAATATTAACTATACTTATTTTATCTTGCTTGAGGACGAACCTTGCCTTTCCTTTCTGCACATGGTTGATTTCTTTTAACCTTCACTATTTTTTCCATCAACTTGTCCTTCTCTATCTAGCATAGATACCACAAGTTTTTGAATGTGGTAACCTTCTTGTTCATGGACATTTTTTACCTCGCCTATCAGTTAGAATGATGATGATTATATTCCTTCCTAGATCTTGTAGATGCAATCTTATGAATATATCCTACATCCCTTGATACCCTTTTTAATTTCATGAAGCATAGATTCCATGTGACTTTATTCATTGCATCTTTAGAGAACGAGTTTATCACCTACATCACTTTGATGTCTCCAATATTTCTATGTGAGGGGATATTTCATAAGCATCCCTTTCCATAAATTCAGAGGAGACCTATTGATATTTTTATCCTCCTTCTTCATGTAAGGAATATTGATGACCCATTCAACCTATAGATGTCCTCGCAATCATGAAGTCATTTAACCAAATATATAAATTGAAAAGATACTTACTTTTCATGTGAAGATGAAATATTCACCTTGATTGCCTTGATGATGGTTGAAGAAAATTCATTGATGCTTCCTCCATATGAGATCCTTGATGTAATGGTATGAAGCTTTCGTTCTTGTCTTCAAGTTTCTTCGACCTATACATCTGATTCTTATGACTAGGAAATTGTCATTCTATCACATAAGTGGATTATGGAACCTTGTAGTATGCAACGTTCAGTAGAACCATAGAGTCTTGATGTTTCTTTCCATGATGATCATTTTATGGTATTGATATCCATCAATGAAAAATTTCATTCTATATTGAGATCCATGTGGTATGAAATAGAGTAAGACTGTGAGAGGCATCGAAACTACTACCATGAACCCGATTTCTAAGTACTTGTGATCGAAACTTCATTCTTTAACAAAAGCCTTTGATGTTGTAGACTTGCTTTGTGGACTTGTCCTTTAATCTTGACAAAGATCTTTCTTTGATTCCCTTCTTGAATGTGGGTACTTGTATGTCTCTTTCTATGCCCTTCCTTTGACTTTAGCACCTTAGCTCTGATACCATGTTGAAGAATATAGGGCAAGTAGGATTAATGTGATTCTTCTTAACTTGATAACTATTTGTGAGGCATTTTAATTTTATTATTACCACGATCTTCTCTTTGAAATTATTAGAGTGTGTGTTTCTTATTTCATCAAATAGCTATCAAAAACAAAGAGACAAGAATACAAGATGTTTGGCTTTCTACCAGGGCCAAAACCTCTCCCTCTTGGAGAGGAAAACCTACACACAATTCTTATTATAGAGATTCCATTTGATGAATACCAAGACTTTGACACTTGACCTACTAGGCCACTCCAAGACAAAGACACCAATCCTCTTCTTTGACACTACTGAGATCATCGTCATTGTTGCACCATTGAGGCCACCACTGCTCCATCATCAAAATATTCATTACTGCTGCAACGTTATTGCTGCACCCACAATGAGGTCTTCTTCATAACAATCAGATCATCGTTGCTGCTTCAATGAGATCATTGTTGCTCCTTCATTCAAATAGCATGGAGATATTTATGCTAAGATATATATACCGAGATCTTCATCATGCTTGTGACTATGTCTTTAGGATTACTTCTATGATCAAGATATAATTTCATCTTAAGTGTATGTCAAAACTGAGGGTGATCCTCTTCTTCACAAAAATGCCGAGACAGTATGCTTGAGACAGAGGTATGCCAATAGTGTATTTCACCACACATATGCTATGACTCGGATAATGTTTCAGCATGCCTAGACAATGCTTTATTGAGATTGTAAGGAGGTTGAGGCATCACAGAAAACCACAGAGATACTTCCATCCAAAAACATGAACTTCTACACTTATATGAAATTCTTGAGCTATTGTACTTCCTGTAACTTATCCAAAAGTATCAGAGATATCCAAAGTTGCAAAGGCTTATGCAAAGTTCTGTGCTCCCTATGGTGACCCTAGCAGGGTATTTATAGTTGTCACATCTCCATAAATGAGCTGACATACAATGTGAAATGTTGTGTCTGTTTATTGAGCTGACATGATATATATATATATATATATATATATATATATATATATATATATATTTGAGGCCGACATGACTGTACTCCTTATCGTTTTTCTTGTTTTCTTCTTGATGAGGATTGTGTTGGTCTTGGAGGGCTAATTGAGTCACTAGGTAGACTTATATACATTACATATATTCTCAAGAAGAGATATTTGACTCTTTGAATTTCCTAGACCTATGAAATGAGAAAGAAACTCATTCTTATAATTCAAAAATAATATTTATTTTTCTTGACAAGTGCAAAGATCAAAATAACATTTGTAAATACCGAACCTTGTTACACTTTCTTCAACGTTATTAAAATGGAAATTTGAACTAGATAAATAAAAAAATCTATTTTATTTAGTTTAATGAAAATTCGCAAGAGTGTCTACATATGTGATGATATATTGAGTAGGGAATAGTGAGGGGGTTTGTGGGTTTAATTTGTAAACATGCCCAAACCACATTTGCCAAAACAATTGTTCTTGATATTTGACTTTGAAAATATCCCATTCATTTTTCCATATATCCCAAAACATTGTTGATGATCCCCTCAGCACAATTATTGGAATTAAGAGGCTAATTGAGAAAGTCATGTTAGTAATAAATGAGAGGCATTGACCATGTATAGCTAACCTTGGGATTCTCGGATGACAAAGACTACATGGGGAAGAGAAAATCACATTCTAGAAATTATGCAAAAGAGTTGTTAGATGGAGGACAAATATTTCGTCGAGAATGGGGACACAGAGAGAATATGGTGTGATCCAAGCTACTGTCAAATTGAATTAGGTAGAAAACCTAGAAAATTTGACCAAAAAATTTGTGTATGAAGCCTATGGTTGATCTAAAAGTTGAGATAATGAGTTTGAGGGATTTTTGGGTAGATAATTAGCACTAATGGTAGAGTTCGTTGAGGGACTATGATGAAATGGAGGGAAAGATTTTTCTTTTGTTGCATTGACTTGGCAAGAGAATCCATAAGATTTCATAGGAGTCATAAGACCCTATCAGGAGTTTTCCCGAGAAAAATACCTTTGGGAAGAGTTTACCCCTTTTCCAAATATTCTAGGAGACACCTAAGTTCACCCTTTCCATAACATTATCTAGTGAGGAGGTGGCCAATTGTAGAAATAAATATTATAATTGGGGCTATGGTTAGGTGGAGAAGTGCTCACCCTCAATTAATTGTTGGGTAGCTTCCATTTTCAAATAAGCACTCTTGTCTTTTTAAAAAATTTCATATGGTCCATCTATTCTATGTATTACACATGAAAATTGATGTGAGGTGATGTTAGGCATGGTAAAATGCATGAAGAAGATATATTGCATTGAATATTTAGAATTTTTTAATATGCATAGGTGTGATGATTACTTGCCTTGGTGCCTTCAAAATTTAAATTTAATTTTCCTATGTCTTAAATAGAGCCTTTTTTAGGCCTTGGCTAAGTTGTTGTGCTAATAAATTTGGACTAAATTATCTATTGGATACATTAATCCTTAGAAACATTCATGTTACATCCCTTATGAAACTATATTTTTCATGAGCTATATGTTGGTTCCTATGCAATTGAATTCTAAATAGTGTTTCATGTATGATGTTAATTATTATTGGAAGAATGGTTTTGTATAAATTGACAAGGTTATGAGCATAAGTTCGATTCACACATGGTAATAACTATATAATGAAATGAAGGGTCTTATAAATATCTATAAATGTTTATTGCTAGATGAATTTGACCGTTGGGAAATCCAAGTCACAACACTCCAATGATTGCACACTATTCATGTATTTACTTACAACCTAATACATGTTTTTACTTATTATGCATGCTCTAGTTAATGTTTATTAGTAGTATTAAAAATTATTGAAGAAGGGTAGTCGTGCATGAGGATTTTTTATCCACATTTTGGTGGATTACCTTTAATTTCAATTCATGACTACAACCTCATAACATTTTAATTTTGAATAGCAGTTGTGCACTACCCTATATTTCCATTCATAAAATCATGCAAGTGAAGTTAGAATGGTTGGGAGTGAATATTGTAGGTGATTTGGAAGTTATGTGGTGATTATGAATATCTAAATGTTTTTTTTCCTCCACTTTTATCGAGGCTCAAGACTTAACATAACATAGTTACATTTCTTACATATCAAGAAAAATATATCTTATGATAACTAGGTGAAATTTCCTTCTTAGTCTCTAGTTAAGCCATGAAATATTGATGATTGCAATTTGTTCTAGAGAATGGGATTATATATGTAGATGGAAGGCATAACAATGCATAATAAAATTTTATAAACCACAAGCTTATCGCTCATGATTCTTACTTTTGGAAGATGTGATCATGAAAGAAAAAGAATACAAGGGTATTAATACCCATGCTCTTTAAGCTAATATTCATATAACATAGTCAATGACCTAAATAATAATTAAAATATGAATATGCACATCCACTCCTATAAGTTGTGTCTTTTTTTCCTAAAATTCTTAGGAAAATGTAGCCACTTCTTATGAAGCACAAGAATTTTAGTGTGAAATGAATGTATTATCTTTAGTTTATCTAGAGATAAGTTTGATGTGGTAGTCTTGGTATACATAAAAGAGGTCAAGGGAGACTTGATGAAAATGCCTCCCCCTTAACATAAAATCTTGTAAATTTCAAGGGAAACATTAGTGAATAAATGTATATCACATGAAATTCATGTAATAAAAGGTGTATCACATGAAAATTATCTTCATTGAATACAATAGAAGTCAGAAGGTCTAAGGGACATGTGGCATAGGCTTGTTGGTCATTGGATTGGAGAAAATATTGAGTAGTGTAATGTAGCACACCATAAAAAAAAATGATGTGACATGCTATACCCACAATTTTGTTTTTGGCATATGAAATGAAAAATTGGCCCAAAGTCTATTTGGTGTGTTAAATGAGGGGAGAGATGACTTGTTTTCCATAGGTGAAAAAAGTTTCTAGGTGCAATGTATCAAAGTAGAAAAATATTTTCACACAATATGTTGCAAGCCAAAAAATGTTTGAGGCGATGATAAACCCTATAGAGGAACCAAATTATACATGGTTTAAAGGTTTGGAAGGTTATGACATAATTTCCATAAAAAAATAATTTTAATGTGATACATGTTTCACTAATAAAATGATTTGATGTAACATAGGTTAACACAAACAATAAATGGTTTGATGTGACACATGTATTGCAAACCAAAAATTTATTGTTGCATATCACATAATTCATATGATACATAAGTAATAAAGATATCATGTACAAATATTTAAAAAAGCGTGACAAGGAAGAATACAGAAATCCTTTGTCATAGGTAAGAAAATTTTCTCCCATGTGAAATAACTTTTGGTTAAGTGCTTTTTGTGTGATACAAAATTTATAAGAGTGAGGCATAACACATGGAGAAACACTTCTATAATGTGATAAGCCAAAGGAAGGAGACGTTTACCTTGATAAATGTGAAACATAGCGGAACCCCATATGAAGTAGACGTGGCACCATTTAAGAGCCAAGTAGTTAAGTTATCCATAAATTGCCATGGATATTCGATTGGATAGTTCATCACAACATACTTGATAAGATTGTACTCAAAATTTGAAATATATAATATGAGTGTTGGAAATAATACTGAGAGAAGTGTGAATTAATATTATTAGATCAATAATTTAATTTCCCAAATAGATTTATATACGCTACTTCAGCTAAGTGAACTAGCATGTACAGGCTACTGTACTTAAAGCAACCAACATATATGCAAAGAACTTTTGATTTAAATAGTTTATCATGTATTGAACTTTAACCAGTGCATCAGAGATTTATTAGACAGTGCAGTAAGAGCAGAATAAAGAATCACACATAAGCAACACACATGAACACCAAGATATAAGGTGGAAACCCAATGTGGCTAAAAACAACTTGCTACTATCATCTTTGTCTTCCTTTAATAATAAAAAATCTATTTACAATCCTGTACTGGTGCAAACTCATACCAGTACGTAGGCAACCACCTGCAGAAGGCTACAACCTTCTCTCATTCTCCAGTTACTACTGGAAGGGAGCTACAACCCCCTAGCTCTTGTACTACCCAATATGTTTACTAGTACGTAGATGCCACCCTACAGAAAACTCCACTCTTCTACCAGGGACCACGTTTCATGAATTTTCAAACCGGATACTCCTGGAACACAACACCACAATCTGAAGGCCACGTTTCATTCAATTTTCATACTAGACACAACAACAACATCATAACTGCAATACAATCATGAAGTACATCTATATCAACCAATCACTAAAACTCAATGATCATAACTTGAATCTGATCATTCAAAATACTGTCACCAGAATATAGTCACTAGAACCCGAGGCAGAACTGAGAACTCTACAACAACAAACATAAACAACTGAAACATATTTCATAAGGTATACACTACTTCCATGTGTCGAACCAGCTTGTATACGCACTTTTATCAAAGCCAACTATCGTACACATCTGTAAATATTAATTCATAATTTTGCAGCTATTCCAGACTTCAGTTATACCCAGATCATAACATTTACAGAATAACACATGCGTCAGTATTCAGATCTAGACTATACATGATCAAACCATATAATGATAATTCATTTCAAGCCTTAAGATCTCAATCTATCATTAAATCTTATCCCTCATCAACTGCTAAGGTTCATCCTTGGTTCAGATGAAGCAAAGTACCATAAGCCAATAACCTACATACTAGATTTCACACTTCATCAGATATTCGATACTTGCACACCTTGGCCTAATGATCTTCTCCTCCTTATATAGTTTTAGGCCTTTCTCAATACCATGGATCAAAACCACTGAGGACCAATACCTTGAACCAAATACCTAGGGTCAATACCTCGGACTAATACCATGGACCAAAATACCTTAGACCAAATACCTCAAACCAAAAACTTAGTTTCCAACATATATACACTTTTCCTTCAGTTAAAGTGCATGTGTATGTATATGCTACTTGTGTTCAGGGAACCTACGTGTATATGCAGTTTGGTCAAGGTGAACCTGCATATACCTTTCTTTCTTCATTCTTTGTAGTCTGCTATGTAATTCTTTGTTTTTGACATGCTGCACTGTGATCTTTCATCTAAGTGAGTTGCCATCAAGGACAACACCTGTATCATAATGCCAACAATCTCCCTCTTTGGACTTTATGGCAACAACAACACCAAGTCACTCTCCCCCTTTGACATTAAGGGAAAAGGGTGGACCAAGATA
The DNA here is from genome assembly GCA_031772625.1 of Pinus tabuliformis. Classification (NCBI taxonomy): domain Eukaryota; kingdom Viridiplantae; phylum Streptophyta; class Pinopsida; order Pinales; family Pinaceae; genus Pinus; species Pinus tabuliformis. Next base: position 800,164,014 of record CM062818.1, on the reverse strand, counting down.
ATTTCTCTCTTTGACATACATTATGTTGGTCATGCTCCCCCTGAGTACATGCTGAAATATTTGATTGAGCTTCCCTTTTGTACATGCTGAGATGCACTGAAATCATCCATGCTGTTCCTGAGTACAAGCAGAGTCTGTAAAAAAAAAATATTTTCTAGAAGAATAACATGACTCTATAGCTCAACTATGTGCGGATGACCTTCCTATCACCAATGACTCATACATCCATCTCCCAACCGAGTGGGGATGTACCAAATTTTACTCATCCACCCAACCAAGTGGGGATATACCAATTGTTTATACATGATAGAAACAAGAAATATTACATCATCCATCCCATGTAATGTGGGGATACAAATTAGATCATTTGTCCAAGAGGACTCATATCACTTCCTAGACTTTTACATGACTTGAGTAACAAATGGTATAAATATTTGAAGCCATAGCTAGACTCAAAAACCATAATGCCAACAATATTGAATGTATGAGAAGGTTAATGCTCCCCCTGAACCTGTGCTACATGTGCATTGTTAATAGGTCAATGATCAAGGAATATTTGTCAGCCAGATAAAATTAATGAATAGAGCATATAGACATTAATCATCCATATCAGATCCTGCCCCACTATTTTTCTTGTCTGAAACACATATACGCTCATTTACCCATAGAAACCCGTGTGTGTATGCGACTCCACTTCATTAAACATGCGTATAATAGCTTTTTTCTGGAAAAAAATGGATTTAATAGCAGGATGATGCAGCAACTACTCCCATCTTTTTTCTGAGATTTCAAATGTCTCTCTGGGCAGTGGTTTAGTGAATATATCAGCAACCTGTTCTTTGGAGGGAACATACTCCAATTTGACCTTTTGTTCAAGCACTTGTTCACGCAGAAAATGGTGTTGGATGGGTATGTGCTTGGTCTTGGAGTGCATGAATGGATTCTTTGAAATACTGATGGCACTTGTATTATCACATTGAACTTTGTTTCTTGCTAAACCATGACACTAACCTGGAACCCATATAGAATGCACCACCACTAGTGCTTTTTCTATCATCAATACTTCCTGCCCAATCTGCATCTGTATATGCATGAAGAGTGAGATTTGTATCTCTAGGATACCGTAAACCAAAGTTCTATGTTCCTTGAAGATATTTGAAAATTCTTTTGACTGCCTCAAGGTGTGATTCCTTTGGATTTGCTTGGAATCTTCCAACTATTCCTATTACATGCGTGATGTCAGGTTGGGTACCTGTTAGATAAAGTAGACTGCCAATCATGGATCTGTAAGTTGGTTGATGCACTGTTGCTGATTCATCATTTGCGCTGAGATTGCATCCTGTTACTATTCGGGTACACATAGGTTTAGAATCTTCCATGCCATACCTTTTCAAGATCTGTTTGAGATATTCAGTTTGTGAAAGAAAAATACCATCTTTATTCTGTTGAACTTGTAGACCAAGAGAATAGGTAAGTTCACCAAGCAAGGACATTTCAAATTCTTGCTGCATTATGGAAGAAAAATTATGACTCATGGATTCTTCATTGCTACCGAAAATGATATCATCAACATAAACAACAATAATTATCAATTTATCAATGTCAATCTTTGTATATATATTTCTATCTGTTGAACCTTTTTAAAAACCTTGTTGATGTAGATATTTATCAAGACGATAATACTAGGCCCTTGGAGCCTGTTTCATACCATAGAGAGCCTTTTTGAGTCTGCATACAATTTTTGCATCATTTCCAAGAATGAATCTGTTTGGTTGTTCAATATAAACTTCTTCTTCTAAATCTCCATTAAGGAAAACAGATTTTACATCCATTTGGTATACTTTGAATTTCTAAAATCTAGAAAGAGCAAGAAACATCCTTATGGCTTCAAGTCTAGCAATAGGTGCAAAAGTTTCTTCAAAATATATACCTTCTTGTTGAGCATACCCTTTACGAACAAGTCTGGCCTTGTTTCTAATGACTTCTCCATTTTCATTCAGCTTGTTTCTGAATATCCATTTAGTTCCTATAATATTTTTATCATGAGGTCTAGGAACTAATTCCCAAGTATTATTCTTTTCAATTTTCTCAAGTTCTTCATTCGTGGCCTCGACCCAACATTCATCTTTGCATGCTTCATTTACATTTTCAGGTTTGGTGGAGGATGGAAATGCTAGATACCTTGAGGTTTCTGTAATAGTTCTTCTTGTCTATACACCTACCTCTTTTTCCACTAAAATTTGAGTTTCTGGATGGTTTTTTTGGACATACCTAGACAAAGTCTTTTCTTCTACCGTTATCTCTTCTTCTGGTGCTTCATTGGTTTCTTCTTCAATATCATCGTGATTTGATGTGGGAAAATACTCCCTATCTTCTTCATTGTCATAATATTCAGTTATTATTTGTTTTGGATTTTGCATGCTTCATCAACTACAACATCAATAATTTCAACCATTTTTCCAAGACTTTTATTATAACATTTATATCCTTTACTTTAGGAAGAGTAACCAAGAAGAATACCTTCATCTACTCTAGGCTCAAACTTACCAAGTTTTTCATCAGTGCTTTTGATATAACATTTGCTTCCAAAATCTTTAAAGTATTTTACAGTAGAAGTCTTACCATACCAAAGTTCATGTGGAGTTTGAGTGCTATTTACCTGAACATTTGCTTGGTTGAGAATAGTTACGGTGGCGAATGCATATTCACCCCAGAAGGTTGCAAGAGTTCCAGATTCATCTAGCATAGCTCGAACCATTTTTTGAACAATTTTGTTCATCCTTTCTACCACTCCATTTTGCTGAGGAGTCCTTGTAGTGGAAAATTGCCTTTTTATTCCATGTTGTTCACAAAATTCAAAGAATTCATCTGTGATAAATTCCCCTCCTCGATCAGATCTGAGACATTTTATTTTTCAATGTGATTCATTTTCATCCAAAGCTTTGAGGGCTTCAAACTTTTCAAATGCTTCATCTTTATGCTTTAGCAGACCTATCCAAAACATTATGGAAAAATCATCAATGGACAAAATAAAGTATTCTTCTCCATGAGGTGAATTTTTCCTTGATGGTACACACAAATTAATATGAACAAGTTCAATAGGCTTACATGCTGACCCTTCTTTTTTAATGAAGTGAGCTCTGGTTTTCTTACCGAATTGACATGGTTTTCATATTGTATTTTCAGGGATGCTGATGTTCGGAAGATCGAGAACAACCTTGAATCTACATGCTTTTCTTATTTGAGAAAAACTTAGGTGTCCCAATCTTCTATGCTATAGCTAGTTTTCATCATTTTTGCTTAGATAACACTGTTGTTTCCTCCCTTGAGTATGTATAAGTTGTTTGGAGTTCTTGTACCTTTGATCACGGTCTCCCCTGTATCAAGTTCACGAACAACACATCCATTTGATCGAAATACCACTTCATTTCCTTGATCACACATTTAACTGACACTCAACAGGTTATGATTTAAACTATCTACATACATATCCTTTCCATATTTAACTTTTTCTTTCAAGAAAATAGATCCTTTACCTTTTATGACAACAGGAGTGTCATTTCCAAATGAGACATTCTTCTCCTTTTCTAAGGCATTGTATGAGTGAAGTTTTTATTTGTCACCCGTCATGTTTTTTGAGCATCCACTGTCGATGTACCACTGATTTTGTTGTCCCTCTGCATACAATGCTATACCACATTTTTCTGTTTGAGATTCTTTCCTTCTCCATATCTTTGAATTTAATGGAGTTTGATTCTTTTGAGATGATTGCTGAAATTTTCTCCTGCATTCAGATTCTTCATGACACAAGTTGTTACAGATTGAGCATTCTATTTCATTTTCAAGAAGAGAAAATTTATTATAGGAAATTTTCTTGATCCTTGTTACATTCCTTTGATTTTGTGCTTCTCTAGTCATGATGGTTTTGTAAGCAACACATTGAGCAGATTTGTGTCCAAAATTATGACATGAAAAACATTGCCCATTAAACTAGTTCCTGCGACTATCGAATCTATTGACCTGGTGATTGTAGTTTATATTGATATTCATATTTGGAGAAAATTGAGTATAATTTACCTGAGATTGGTTGTGGCTTCTATTCATCCTTGGAATAAATTGAGTCTGATTTACCTGGTGATCTACTTTATGCCTTTGCTGATGATTGTCATACAATTCATTGGTTTTTGTTGCATCAAGATAACTTTTAGTGGAGGTTGACAACTTCTGTGATTGAGATGCTTCTTCAGTATATCCAAGACCTGTCTTTATCAGAGGAGAACACTGCACTTTGATAATTTCATCTAAATTTTCTGATCCTTTAGTAAATCTAAGATTTGAGAGATTTCATTTTCTAAAGATCCTTTCTTATACCCACAATTTCACATTCTAGTTTTTCATTGTGTTTTTCTTTTTCAGGAAGTTGGTATGCCAAGGTATCTATAATCATATTCTTTTCTTCTAAATAGGTTTTGAGTTTAGAAATTTCTTCATGAAGTTCATCTTCTTCTAAAGCATCCCAAAAATTATCATCGTCATAAGCCATTAGAAGTCTATAGTCATTACTATTTTCATCTTCATCACTATTTGATAAACCATCTCTATCTTCATGAGTATAGTAACTTCTTTTATTCACAACTTGTTTTCTATTCCATTTTGCATGTTCCTTCCCTTTTTCATTTTTATCTTTATGAGGACATTTGGCAGCATAATGACCGATTCTGCCACAAGCAAAGCATTTGAAGGGTAGCTTACCTCTAAATCTTCTGTAACCCCGTTGAACCTTCTTGACAAAGTTTACCTCATCTTCTTCTTCTAAAATATGTCCTAATTCATTGTGTTATTCCTTTCCTTTTGCTGAAACTTTAAATGTGTCTTCTCTTATATCTGATGGACTTCCTTTTCTCATCTCAAAGGAAGTTAAGATTCCGTGAAGCTATGTCATAGTGATAGTCTGCAGATCCTATTTCTCTTCTATGGCAGACACTTTTTATTCAAATTTAGAAGACAAGAATCTCAAAACTTTCTCAACTAAGGTAAATTCCTTTATATCTTCACCTAGATTCTTCATACAATTAACAACCTCATCTATACATAAGAAGTAACTAGCTATACTTTCATCACTGTGCATTTTAAGAGTTTCATACTAAATTTTGAGAGTTTGAAGTTTAGCACGTTTTACCTGAGAGTCTCCTTCATAGCTCAAAATGATTTTGTCCCATATTTCTTTGGATGATTTGAGCTGCATGACTTTGACAAACTCTGATTGTGACAAAATTCATAATAAGGTATTGACAACTCTGGCATTGGTTTCATATTGCTTCTTACCTGTCGTATTTGTAGGAGTTGCTATTGGAGTTGTATATCCTCCTTCCACAATTTCCCAGACATTTGTTCCAAGTGATTGTAGATAGGTTGTGGTTCTTATTTTCCAATAAAAAAAAAATTTCCCATCAAATATTGGCAGTCTGATGGATCCCACACTTTCTTGATACTCATGATGATGGATCTCCCTTCAAGTGATCAAGCTTCTTCTGAAGTACTTGCTCTGATTCCATTTGTTGGAAATAATACTGAGAGGGGGGTGAATCAGTATTATCAGATCAATAATTTAATTTCCCAAACAGATTTATATACGCTACTTCAGCTAAGTGAACTAGCGTGTACACACGACTGTACTTAAACCAACCAGCGTATATGCAGAGAACTTTTGATTTAAACAGTTTATCATGTATTGAACTTTAACCAGTATATCAGAGATTTATTAGACATTGTAGTAAAAGTAGAATAAAGCATCACATATGAACACCAAGATATAAGGTGGAAACCCAACGTGGGTAAAAACCACCTCCTACTATCATCTCTGTCTTCCTTTAATAATAAGAAAATCTGTTTACAATCTTTTATTAGAGCATACTCATACTAGTACGTAGGCACCCACCTGCAGAAGGCTACAACCTTCTCTCGTTCTCTAGTTACTACGGGAAGGGAGCTACAACCCCCTAGCTCTTGTACTACCCAATATGTTTACTAGTACATAGGTTCCACCCTAGAGAAAACTCCATTCTTCTACTAGTGACCACGTTTCATGAATTTTCAGACTGGATACTCCTGGAACACAACACCACAATTTGAAGGCCACGTTTCATTCAATTTTCGTACTGGACCCATCAACAACATCATAACTACAACACAATCATCAAGTACATCTGTATCAACCAATCACTAAAAATAAATCATCATAACCTGAATTTGATCATTGAGAATACTGTCACCAGAATACAGTCACCAGAACCCAAAGCAGAACCCAGAACTTTGCAATAGCAAATAGAAACAACTAAAACATACTTCATAAGGTATACACTACTTCCATGTGTTGAACAAGTGTGCATATGTGCTTTTATCAAAGCCAACCAATGTACACATCTGTAAATATTAATTCATAATTTTTCAGTTATTCCAGACTTCAGTTATACCCAAATCATAACATTTATAGAATAAAATGTGCGTCAGTATTTAGATCTACACTATACATGATCAAACCACATAATGATAATTCATTTCAAGCCTTAAGATCTTGATCCATCATTATATCTTATCCCTCATCAACTGCTAAGGTTCATCCTTGGTTCAGATCAAGCAAAGCATCATAAGCCAATAAACTACATACTAGATTTCACACTTCATCAGATATTCAATACTTGCACACCTTGGCCTAATAATCTTCTGCTCCTTATATAGTTTTAGGTCTTTCTCAATACCATGGGTCAAAACCACTTAGGACCAATACCTTGGACCAAATACCTAGGGTCAATACCTCATACCAAATACCTCGGACCAATACAATGGATCAAAATACCTTGGACCAAGTACCTCGGACCAAAAACTTAGTTTTCCAACATATATGTGCTTTTCCTGCTGTCAAAGTGCGTGTTTATGTATACGCTACTTGTGTTTAGGGAACCTGCGTGTATACGCAGCTTGGTCAAGGTGAACCTTCGTATACCTCTCTTTCTTCATTCTTTGTAGTCTGATTTGTAATTCTTTGTTGTTGACATGTTGCACCGTGATCTTTCATCTGAGTGAGTTGCCATCAAGGACAACACGTGTATCATAATGCCAACAATGAGGGTTATTTTCCTTAGACTTTTGAACTTATTAATTTATTTTATGCATGCAATATATAAAATGGGGAAAATAGATAAAATACACAAATACAATCACTCACAACCACAATAACACAAGATATGACATGTGAAACCATTTTGTGAGAAAATCCAGCTAGAAGGTATGGTTGCTCTACCCTCTCTTTTTCTTAATGGAAATGGATGATGTACAAAGGAGTAATAATGTGTCCCACAGGATACAAAAATATAAAAACCCTCTCTATTTTCTCTCCCTATATCTACTCTTATCTACTTTTATCATCTATTAAACAAGGTGCACATAGAATGGAACCATGTTTCCCCTTAGTGTCCCGACTATAACACAACCCAATAACATATGAGTGCTTAAGTTTGAATCCTTCAACACTTAAGTAGAGTTATGATATCAACTCTTCTAGATTCGTCTTCATTATGATCATGTGGATATCCCATTTTCCATGAATAATGGGGGTTGACGTGGCATCCTCTTGATTCATGGTGGTCAAAATAGGAAGTTTAACTTCTGGGTGGCATAACTTTTGCATACAAACTCCAATTAAGATCTTCTAGAAATCGTTGGAAAGGTTTCTATGTGAAAAATAGTGCTAGGGGGTGAAGCACTTATGTGAAAAAATATCCCACCCAAAAAAAACCATTTTATGCCTCAAACCACTTTTAGAACATTTCAAACCCCTATTTGCCACATCAGGACCAACAAGTAAAAGTAGTCATATGATTTGATTTTTTCACTTTCCCCACTCTGAAAGCATTAATATGGATGATAAATAATGCAATGATTTAATTTAAATCATCAAGTTTCAACATCACTAGTATATATGATGATTTGGGACAAGGGGGAGAAAGTTATTTATAAAAGGTCAAAGGGCTATAACTGTGTTTATTTTTACAATCACTTAAAGGACAATCAGTTAGTGTTTATTTTTTTGGGCCACCTTATGTAATTGGTTGGGTAGAAGTGAAATATACACCATTGTAATGCATGTCTCAAATTAATCCCTATGACTAAAAGTTCACAAGAAACAATTTCAAGGAACCTCTAATTCGAGGATAAATTTCTAAATTTGTATTATTGTGGCAATTCTCGAAATTTCAACACTTTCTCATTATTCCTTTATCTCTCTTCCATGTCCATGTAAGTGTTGAATCATTCAAATGAAATAGTTTTTACCTACTCAAAATCCATAATTCTCTCCCCATTCTGGCTTGTGATTTATGATATATTATTCCTACATCCTCTTGCAATAACTTGGAAGTGGAAGAAATTTTTATTTATATCCCCATATTTCAACCATATACTTTTTTCTTTGAGTCTCCAATTTTCCTCATCTCCTTGAGGTTTAACTATTTTTTAGTATATGAAATTATATTTGGTTTAAAGAGAATCATTTAGTATTCTACTCTCCTTCATGGGGTTGACTCCACAAGCTTTTTCAAACTTTTTATTTATGCCATTATGTTCTTATTCCTTATTTGTAATTTTTTTGTTTCCACTATTATATTGTTATTATTTATAGTGTATAATATGCAAAGCGATTACTAGGGGTGGACCAAGATTCTAAACCAATGATTTGAAGCTTTGTTAACAAACCCAAGAAATATTATATCTCACTGGAAATGAACAAAAATATTTTATCTTTTCAATTAATAGGGTCGTAACTTGTCACTTAGAGATGGAAATAAAGAGAATGACTAAGGTTAAGTAGGCATGTTCTACTAGGAAAGTCTCAAACTAGGAATTTTGTAACCTTTCTTCCAACACATGTAGACCGACCCTTTTGATTGGCCATTTTGATTTCATTTTATGTCTTAAATCCAATTATCATATTTAAATATTATATCTACTATAATCTCTTTGAATGGGCCTCAAATATATTCACCCTTCCTCTGCAGTAATAACCCTTTCTCATATTCATCCAAACTGAGATTTAGTACCTGAAGAATGATTCGATATTCTTATCCCATCCCATCACCCCTCCATAATTGCCAACAAAACTTTCTCCTTTTCTTTCAAAATGAGATTTAATTCCTCAACAATGACTCAATATTCTTATCAAAATTCCTCCAATAAGACTTTCAAAGAGTCCCATATTATAGTATTGATAATAGAATTTAGTTATTTGGACCAAAAATCTATTCCCTCAACAAAGAAACCCATAATCATCTAGTGAGTGGCTTTAATTTCATGTCCTTCCCCAAAATTATAGTATCCTAAAAAGTTTCAAGACCCCCTATTAGACCTCAGATTTATATTTCTGGCATTATTTTATAGAAAAGCATTGGTTTCTCTAACTATAACTTATATGAGTTCATTGCCACTGAGGTGTAGATCAGTTGGCAATAGGGTACACTATTAAGGCACTCTTTATGATGTCATTGGTTCAAACTTCGAATAATGTTACGTACCTCTTATGGAGTAGCATGGTGATACCTAGGGTTTAAAGTAATAGCTGTTGGAATCAAACCCATATCATGCAAGTACTAGCTTGAAATAGTTGTCATCTTCACTTATCGCAAAAAAAAAGAATGCACAAGTTGGTTATGAGGAAGAATAATTTTGGTTTTTTCTTCATTTATTAGCAAACTTATATTTCCTTTTTCTTTAGAGACCAAACCGCAAATTTCATGATAGAATTTTAAAACTTTATTTTTTCTTGGATACTCATCATAAGATCACAAAAATTAATGTACGCTATTTTCCTATGGCCTTTTCACTATTTGTCTCTTGTTCTGCAATCTATTTAATGATTTTTTACCCTTGATTTACTCTTGGATCCTATACGTGGAATAAAATTTGCATGTCCGATTTTATCATCAGAAGGTTGAGTTTCCCTATCTCTCAGGGATCCCTCATAGACTTTTTGTAACAACCTTGAGTTAAAAATCCATGTAATAAATTCAATAAAGGAAAAATAATAACCAAGGTCTTGGGGCACTTATTCCAAGCTAAATGTTAGGAAAAACATCTTAGTGGGTGTTCATTTGGTTTAATATGGCTAAGGGTAAATTGGTAGAGGCAATGGGAAAGGCATTGAAAAGGAAAGAGGCATTAAATGGCATTTTATTTATGAAAACAAAGGAAATGAGGAGAAAAGGAAGGTGAAAGATCACAGGTTTCATGTGAAGAGGAGAATAAAGAAAAAATAATGGAAATTGAAGAAAATAGAGGACTTGTTAATAAAAAGGCTTCTGAGGATTAGTTTACATCCTTTTGTTATTTAAGTTTTGGAGCTATCTCTCTATTCTTTCTAATCAATCATACTCTTACACACTTAGATCATTCTTGGAGCACTGTAGAATTAGAGGAAGGAAGGTAAAGGAAGGATAAGAAAGGAATGGGAAGAAAAGATCAAGCAAGAAAGAATTTGATCAAGAAGTTACAATAGGATTACTTGCAAGTATCTAGTTGCATATATGGTTTTCTTTCTATTGTTGGCACGCATGGTACATGCATGTGTGTTCTTAGTCCTCTTGTTTTCATTGTCATGGGTTTTGCAACGTGTGACAATAGTTTTCAGCATTTCCTTGCCATTTCTGGATAGCCATGGTGTGATGGGGTTTTTCTTATGTGGTTGAGCTAGATTGTTGGATGGTTTTGAAACTAAGTGGGGTGGTCTCAGGAAAAATAACAAGTCCTATGAATCCAAGGACTATTAAAGGCAAGGTTGTGGTAAAGCTTGGTTCTATGTACCCTCATCGGGCCTAGGTATCCTTAACCGGTAAATGGAGGGATATACGATAAAGCATAGAGGGTGGAAATGAACAAATTCCTCATTGTTTAGGTGGAAAGATGCAGAGGCATCCATGCTTGTATAGGACTACTGATCCCTGGAGTAGTATATGGTGTGATTGTGGTAATCCTGGTACTGTATGTTTCTTGTTTGGGCCTAGGTATCCCTTGGAAAGATTGGGGTAAATCTTGGTTGTATAGATGAGGGTTTCGAGCCCAGGAATCCTTGACTGGTATTGGCAGGATATACGTAAAGCTTAAGGAAGCCATGGTAAATTTCTTTATGAGTCCCACATTCATGCTTATAATATCGCATGGGGGTGATTGGTAGAAAAAAAAGATTTAGTTCAGACCAATCTATGGTGATGTGGTATGTGGAAGTCCCTGACTTTGTTGGCTTTTACATATGTTAATAAGAGCTCTTTCCCTCTTGTGTTCCATGTGTAAATTTACTTGTTATTATGTGGTTTTAATGATTGTGTTATCATTGTTATTTTGTTGGTTATATGATGTTTATAATCATGGTTTATGAAAAACATTGGTTATGGCTCTTGTCATGTTTTGATTAGTAAATGAAATTTTAATGAATGTATGACCGAATAGATGATAATGTAACTATTATGTGAGGGCATCAAACCTTCTTGACGAATCTCATATTAGTATGATACCCCTACATTAATACATGTTTATATGACCTATACATTAGATATTTATGATGTTCTTGACAAAAGGCCTATCATGGTTAGGATGAGTTCAGTTAGGTCCTTGTTCAATTTTTTCATGATAGGCCTTGTATTCTTGTTATTTATCATTTTTTATAATTTCATCAAGTTCTAGGAAAAGGCCTTAGTCCTAGCCATGAAAAAGTGGCTTAGAATTTGGGGTCGCTAGCACATAACTGCCTCAAAAATGTTGTAGTTACATGGATGCCTTGCTGTGGGAGTGAATAAGAGTTTCGATCACTAGGAGGGATTTTCATGGGCATGACTAGGGGTCTACTTTAGTCAAAAGGCAAGTTAACTCATGGGTTGGGGACGTGGACTGGTTAGTTAGCCTCTAGGGTTCCTGTAGCTCCTAACCCTTCCTTTTTAATGAAGTGAGCTTTGGTTTGCTTACCGAATTGACATGGTTTTCATATTATGTTTTTAGGGATGCTGACATTTCGAAGATCAAGAACAACCTTGAATCTGCATGATTTTCTTATTTGAGAAAATCTTAGGTGTCCCAATCTTCTATGCCACAACCAGTTTTCATCATTTTTTCTTAGATAACACTGTTGTTGTCCTCCCTTGAGTATGTATAAGTTGTTTTGAGTTCTTGTACTTTTGATCACAGTCTCCCCTGTATCAAGTTCACGAAAAACACATCCATTTGATCGAAACAACACTTCATTTCCTTGATCACACATTTGACTGACACTCAATAGGTTATGCTTTAAACTGTCCACATACATAATATTTCCAGCTTTAACCTTTTCCTTCAAGAAAATAGATGATCCGGTATTCACCCTACGAGTGACATCAGTTAAAGATTTATTGTTTAAAGGTATTACAGACTCATGTGCTGGTGTGTGTTCTGTGTTATTTAAGCAACAGATCAATCAGATTGCCAATACATAGACAATAAAATGGAAAGACAACAGAGAAATACAGTAAGCAACACAAAGACACAAGAAATTAATAAGGAGTTCACCCTATTCTCCAGGGCTACATCTCCGGTCCAGCTTTCAATGGTGGCCTTGTTTTATTATGCCTTTAAGTAGAGAATTACAATACAAGGACTCAATGTGAGTTCTCCTGAAGCAGGTTTTTCTTGGAAGGGTGGTTCTTGGATTCCCCAAGCCATTAGAGTGCACAGACTCTTCTTCTCCCTACCAACTCTGTGACCTTCTAGTCTACAGTGGAAAGAGCCAAATGTGGTGCTTAGTTCGGACAGATTTCTCTATGGGATGGCTTGAATCTCTCAAGCTCTTTGGTTCTCGATGCTGCCTATGGTCAACTCGGCCCTCTGTCCTCTTTCTGCTTTGCTTTAATGTCTTCTTTCTCTATTTTCTGTCTCTTGGTGTTTAGTCCTCCTCTCGGGGTTCATTGTTCCACTTCTTCATCTCTCGACTTCGACTAACTATCTAACTGTGTATTCTATCCCTATTCATGGCTTTTAGCCATTCGTTCCAATGCCTGTTTGGTTCCTTTTCCGCCTCTATCAATTCACCTTCTGCAGCTGCGCTTGGAGTTCCCTATTCAGCGTCATCATCAGTGCTCAGGAAGTGGCCACATGTCCTCCTCTAAATGGTGCTAGCTTGCTTTGTTGGTTCATTTCTTCAGTTACGTCATGGATGAAGTCTTTCCTCCATTGTGGTGGTCAAACGGACTCCAAATCTTTCTAAAATGAGGTGTATTGCTTTGTCGTTTCCACTTCCTCCATCAGGCGCGATCTCAGTCGTCTGATCTGGGTCCCCCAAATCCAACACCATATGCATGTTTTGCACGGTTGACTTGCTTGACCTTTAGCACACGATCAATGGATGCTTTCTCTCACCTCCAACTTCCCATGCATTTGTGTTCTCGGGCTTCCTCCTTCACGGCCTTGTTCGCCCAGTGATGCATGATTCATGCATTAAAAATCACCTTATTTTTCCGATTCGGAACTCCCAGGGGCTACTTTGACCTCCTGTGTAGTCTCCATGGGCCTCGGTCAATGCACTTTGACCGAGGTCCTTGTCGTTCCATGCTGGCTGCCATTGCCACTGGTTTAGGGCTGTTTTTGATCGCTGTTTTGGATTTCCTTAGAGATTCGTCCTAACCTGATAAAATCATGGTTCTTTGACAGTCTTCTATGGATCCAATTCGGATCACAACCTTCCCACTAAAAAAGCTTTTGGACCACCAAAAGTTGATTTTCAAGCATCGACTAAGTGAGGGTATTTCTTTATCACTTGTCCAATCTCAATCCACTTTGCGCTGCTCGGCACCTTTGAGCCCAATCCTGAGGTACTCGACATTTCCCCTGCACGTCATTCTCACCTTCCTGTCCAGCACTGTGTCTTCCTGCAATTCATTATGATATTTAGGTCATAGGTCATCAATAGAAGGAAATTGGCTTTGCTCTTCAGGGTCCTCAATCATTGAAGGTTCAAACAATCTCAAGCAATCTGCATTTACAACTGAGTAGATGTGCATGTAAGCTGGTAAATCAAGGCGAAAAGAATTTTCCCCAATCTTCTCAAGTATTCTAAAAGGTACATACCTGATAGGCTTTAGCCTTTTACCTTCACGTTGCATCCTGTCCTTGCTGATATACAACCAGACTTGGTCTCCAACTTGAAAACTGTGCTCCATCCGATGCTTTTCATGCCTAGCCTTGTACTTGGCTTGGCTCTTTCCCAGCTGTTCCTGTACTACCTGGTGGATCTGCTTGATCTGTTCAATGAACCTAGTTGCCTTGCCCACATCACTGTGTCCATCAACCATGATATCTTTACCAAAGACAAAATCCAAAGGAGACCTTGGTGTGAAACCAAAACAGGTCTCAAAAAGAGATCTCTGTGTAGAAGAGTGTTTGGCTCTATTGTAAGCATGTTGTACATAACACAAGTGTTCATCCAAAAGCTTAGGATGTTTGCTGCAATATCCTCTCAATAACTAGATCACTGTCCTATTTACTACTTCTATCTGACCATCTGTTTGTGGATGAAAAGCTGTGCTTTTCTTTAGTTTGGTGTCCATCAGTTTCCACGGACTTGACCAAAACTTCCCCACATATTGGGTGTCTCGATCAGATACAATGGAAGTGGGTAATCCAAAATGAACCCATACATGTTCAAAGAACAATTTTATAGTCTGTTCACCTGTAATCTGTTTACTACAAGGTATCAAAATACACATTTTGTTGAACCTATCGACAACAACATATAGATAATCATGACCTTTCCTAGATTTAGGCAGTCCTTGAACAAAATCCATGGAAACACTTTCCCAAGGGTGAGAAGGAACTGGAAATGGAGTGTACAAGCCTACTTTTCTATTGTTGGGCTTGATTTTAGTGCACATGGCACACCCTCTTACATATCTAGAAACTATCTCATTCATTTTCGGCCAATAGCAAAATCTTTGCAGCTATGCAACTGTTTTACTTACCCCAAAGTGACCTGATATCAGAGAAGTGTGTGCTTCCCTAATTATCTTTATCCTCTCTGTATGTGGAATGTAGACTTTCCCACAATGGTATAAGAGTTGGTCCTTCACATGATAGTCTAATTCTTCTACTCTTTTGCCTTGACTCAAAGTTGCATATACATCTTTAAAGTCCATATCCTGAGCATATTGTTCTATGTAGCTTTCATGCAGCACAGAATTATGCTTAAGTATGGTAGATTCATTTATAATGGGTCTAGATAACATGTCTACAACCTTGTTATGTATGCCCTTTTTATATCTGATGACTAAATGAAATTGTTGTAGAAAACCCATCCATCTGTAATGTCTTGATTACTGCAACTTAGTTTGGGAGTGTAGATATTGAAGTGGCCGATGATCAGTATGTATTACTGTCTCTTTGCCAATTAAGTAATGTTTCCACTTTTTCACACTCTAAACTAATGCATACAATTCTTTGTCATATGTAGGATAGTTAACTACTACAGGATTAAAAGTATCAGAATGATAACATATGGATTTACTGTGCTGTGTCAACAGTGCTCCCATGGCATAGTCACTGGCATCAATTTGGATCTCGAATGGTCTTTGCAGATCTGGTAGTGCTAGTACAGGTGCTGTACTAATCTTTCCTTTCAATGTGTCGAAGGCTCTCTGATGTTTGCCTCCCCATTGAAACACTTTATTCAATCATGTTAAAGCATGTAAGGGCACTATAATCGAGGAGAAGTTAGAAATGAACTTCCTCCAATATTGTGTTGTTCCTAAGAATCTTCTCACTTCTGTTGCAGACCTAGGTTTAGGCCAGTTCACAATGACTGCCACTTTAGAGGGATTTATTTTAGATTAACCTCCCCCTACTATATGACCCAAGTAGTTTAGAGATGTTTTGCCAAATTCAAATTTTGAGAGTTTAACATAAAGTTTTTCTCTTTTCAAAACCTCTAATGTCTTCTTAACATGCTTTAAATGTTCTTCCCACATTTTACTAAAAATCAGAATGTCATCCAGATACACAATAACAAAATAATCAAGAAAAGTTCTGAGTACATCATTCATTAATCTCATGAAAGTCGCAGGAGCATTAATTAAGCCAAAAGGCATAACTAGCCATTCATGCAATCCCTTCTTTGTTTTGAAAGCAATCTTCCATGCATCTTGCTCTGTAAATTTGACCTGATGGTATCCACTGTGCAAATCCAGCTTGTTGAAATAAACAACTTCCTTCAATTGATCTAAAAGATCATCTATGCGAGGAAGGGGATAACGATTTTGTATTGTTATCTTATTCAGTGCTCGATAATCAATGCACATTCTCCACGAGCCATCTTTCTTTCTCACCAAAATGATTGGTGACCCACATGGTGATGTGCTAGGCCTGATGAACCCTTTCTCGAGCAACTCCTTCACCTACTTCTTGATTTCAACATTCTCTAAAGCAGACAACCTGTACATCCCAATGTTAGGCAATGCAACATCTTGGTACAAAATAATATCATGTACTATTCCCTTTTTTGCTGGGAAACCTCTAGGTTCTTGAAACAAGAAATCATACTCTGAAACAACCTTTTCTATATTAGCTTGTTGTTCGGCATTACAACCCTCAAATACATTGGTTTATTAGGTTTCTTTTCCTTTATAGCCATCAGTAAGAATTGTTTGTATGAATTTATCATTCTTTTCATCTGCCCTGAGTTTATGAGAGTGTAGTTATTCTTGAGCTTATGAGCTCTTACAAAGTATTTGATTCCATCTTTAACAAGTAGATACTTGTTCTCAGCTCTATAGAAAATTGCCTTTCTATCATACAAGTAAGGACTTCCTAAAACAATTCCACATATATCCAAAGGAACTATGTCTAACTAAACCTCATCTACAAATGCTAACCCAAAAGAAAACTTGAGTTTTCACTGTCTAGTCACTTGTAGTTGTGATTTATCATTCAACCATCCCAATGGGTATGTTTTCTTGTGAGGTGTTGTTATAGACATTTTTGTGCCTTGCATCACTGAGCATGAAATGTCAATAATCAAGGGATCCAAAGTCCCTAAACATGTTGTTCCTACCCCTAGAAGAACAAGGCCAGCAAACCACAGCAATTCACAAAAGTTCTCCACCTGAAAACACTCAAAAACAAGGCAATTCTGGATCATGTCAACTGCTCCACTGAGCATCTGCACTGAATGTCAACTACTCCACTGTCTACCTGCGTTGAATGTCAACTGCAACAAAGGCTACCTACGCTGAGCGTAACTGGACAAGTGGCAGGCTCATTTCTCAAAGTGTCAATGCTCAGGAAGCTTCCAAAATGACACTTGCATCAAGGAATTCGACTGGTGATGAGTAAGAGGTTCCAAATCTCCAAGTGGAAGCAAGAACCTCCAAGTGGACTCAAGAACTGAAGTGAGAGAGGACACTAGTCAGTTTCATACCAGCCTCAAGCTGACTCATCCTCTCTCCAAAACTCCTATATATAGATCTCTCTCCATGAGGTCAAGAGAGGTTGGAATTTTGTTATTGCAAAGAATTGCTGTTGGTTTGAGACTGGAATCATTGGGTGCTTAATGCATTGAAGGGAGCTGAAGAAGGAATTCCATTCTACTGGGAAGGAGATGCTGGATTGGAGCCCTATGGGTTGTATCTCTTCCTGAACCTTGTTATCAATCAATAAAGCTATCTTGGTTCTTTCCTATATGCTGGTGTATTTTGTATGATTTGCATTAGTATATTTGATTTACTTCTAATCCTGAATCATTTATGAATATGTATATTTGCCTTTGTGTTGTGTTCTTCTCTTGTCGCAAGTAGCTGTTCTCTTGTCATAGGTAGCTGTTCTCTTGTGATCTCGTGGGAATCAAGTAGCTGTTCTCTTGAGCAAGCGAGGAGGCAAGTAGCTGTGGACACCCAAAGAGAAGAGGATCTAGATCGAGGGACAACCGGAAGATAACGGTAAGTCTACCAATCTCCCCTCTTTCACATTTCATAAAGGAAGAAACCGAAGTAGCTGTATCTGTTTGTTGCTAAGGCACTGTCACACCTTAGGTGGATAGGATCGTCCTGCATAGGCATTTTTCCCCACAACAAATTGCCTATCCAAATCTCCAAATTTCTTTACAATTGCTTCAGAAATTAGATTTACTTGTGAGCCACTATCAAACAAAGTATCAATCTTTTGATTTTTGGAAATAACTCAAATATGGAAAAGCTCATGTCTATTTCTCTCATTTTCTTCATCAATAACAAATTGAGCAGAATTACTAGTAGATGCTTAAGAATTCTTACCTTTTATACCTATGGCTGCTATAGTTGTATCATCTCCTGAGTCTGACCCAAAATCCTTCTGAATAGCTACAATAGTATTCTTCTTCTTGCCCTCAGACTTCTTAGGTCTCAGCTCTGGATGTAGAATCCAACAATGCTCATCATCATGCCCCTCCTTTTTACAGTGAGTGCATGAAGCTTTGGTTTTCTGTGCAGTGTTAGCCTTCCTTGCTTTCCACTTCTACTTTCTTTTCTCCTTGCTCTTGCTTACATTGGGTTGGAGTGGTCCCCCAACTTCTTGATTTCCAGTCTTTCCTCTAGCGTCTAGATGAGTAGCTTGTACATATACCTCATCTATACTAGTGGGATTAAACATGAGGATGGTATGCCTCATGTAGCTGTGTAGACCACCAATGTACTTCAAAAGAGTCTCTGGTGAGTCTAGTGAGATACCCAACATCAATGCTCTCTTTCTGAATTCTTGAGTATACCCTTGCACACTTTGCCCTTTCAACTATCGAAGAGTTTGCCAACTCATCATGGCTTGTTGCATGTAGGCCAATGGATAGAACTACCTTTTTATTGTAGCAACAAATTCAGTCCAAACAGAGATTTTCTTGCCATGTCTTTTGATATCAGCTTGGGTTTTGCCTTCCCACCAAACCAAGGCAGTGCCTCCTAGGCATAGGCTTGCTAGCTAAATCTTACTCTTGTCTGAGTCTATGTTTTGTACCCTGCAATACACATCAATTTGTCTAATCCAATTGTCCAACTTTTCAGCATTTAGCTCTCCATCATATATAGGAAAATCAAATTTAACATCTAGCTTAATCAAAGATGATTTCTTATTATGCACAGGGCTATTAGGAGGTGTGAGAAAGCTTTCCTATTTCCCCTTTCCTTTGGAGTGGTCATGGAAGTGAGACTCATCTTCTTCTTTATCTTGTTTATAACCTAATGAATCTTCCACCTTATGCTTTCTAAAGTCTTTGTACATTTCTTCAACCATAGACTTCATAGCTAGGAAACTCTCTATGAATTGAGGGTTTGGCCCCACAGAACCTTCCTCTGACATTGTATTCCGAGGATAGACTCTCCCAATTTCAGGATTAGTTTCCACCAACTCTCCTCCTAATTTGAGCTTTGATCTAGTGAGCATTCACAGCTAAACCAACACAAGCTTATCTAACCTTACAGCCTAAAGTTCTGATACCACTTGATCCAATATTCACCCTATGAGTGACATCAGTTAAAGATTTATTGTTTAAAGGTATTACAGACTCATGTGCTGGTGTGTGTTCTGTGTTATTGAAGCAACAAATGAATTAGATTGCCAATACACAGACAATAAAATGGAAATACAGTAGAGAAATATAATAAGCAACAAAAAGACATACAAAATTAATAAGGAGTTCACCCTATTCTTCAAGGCTACATCTCCGGTCTAGCTTTCAGTGGTAGCATTGTTTTATTGTGCCTTTAAGTAGAGAATTACAATACAGGGACTTAATGTGAGTTCTCCTAAAGCAGGTTTTGCTTGGCAGGGTGGTTCTTAGATTCCCCAAGCCACTAGAGTGCATAGACTCTTCTTCTCCCTACCAGCTCTATGACCTTCTAGTCTACAATGGAAACAACCTAATGTGGTGCTCAGTCCGGACAGATTCCTCTATGGGATGGCTTGAATCTGTCAAGCTCTCTGGTGCTCGATGCTGCCTATGGTCAGCTCAGCCCTCTATCCTCTTTCTACTTTTCTTTACTGTCTTCTTTCTCTGTTTTTTGTCTCTCGGTGTTCAGTCTTCCTCTCAGGTTTCACTGTTCCACTTCTTAGTCTCTCAACTTCAGGTAACTGTCTAATTGTGTATTCTGTCCCTGTTCATGGCTTTTAGCCATTCATTCCAATGCCTGTTCGGTTCCTCTTCCGCCTCTATTGATTCACCTTCTGCAGCTACACTTGGAGTTCCCTGTCCGGTGTCATCATTAGAGCTCAGGAAGTGGCCACATGTCCTCCTCTAAACGGTGCCATCCTGCTTCACCAATTCATTTCTTCAGTTACGTCATCGATGAAGTCTTTCCTCCACCGTGGTGGTCAAACGGACTCCAAATATTTCTAAAACGCAGCGTATTCCTTTGTCGTTTCTGCTTACTCCATCAGGTGCAATCTCAACTGTCTGATCTGGGTCCCCTAGATCCAATGTCATACGCATGTTTCGCGCGGTTGACTTGCTCCACCTTTAGCGCATGATCAACAATGGTTTTCTCTCACCTCTACTTGCCATGCGTCGATCGATGAATGGAATCATTCCACTCTCGTCCAAAACCTCTTACTGCTTGAGGGCACCCCCATCAAAACCGCCAGTTTCCAGAGCGTGGGTCATGCCTTTTTACTTTCAGCGGCTTTTCCTTTCCACCCGCGGTTCTCTAGCTTCCCATGTGTTCGTGTTCTTGAGCTTCCTCCTTCACGACCTTATTCGCCCAGCGATGGGTGATTAGTGATAATTGCTAATCATGCATCAAAAATCACCTTATTTTCCTAATATGGGGCTCCCAGGGGCTGCTTTGACCTCCTAAGGAGTCTCCATGGGCCTTGGTTAGCGCACTTTGACCGAGGTTCTCACCGTTCCACGCTGGCTGCCATTGTCACTAGTTTAGGGGTGTTTTTGATCACTGTTTTGGATTTCCTTAGAGATTTATCCCGACCTGATACAATCATGGTTCTTTGACAGTCTTCTATGGATCCAATTCGGATCAACAAATCCTTTACCTTTTATGACAGCAAGAGTGTCGCTTCCAAATGAGACATTCTTCTCCTTTTCTAAGGCATTATATGAGTAAAGTTTTTCTTTTTAACCTGTCATGTGTTTTGAGCATCCATTGTCGATGTACCACTGATTTTCTTGTCCCTCTACATACAAGGCTATACCACATCTTTTTGTTTGAGATTCTTTCCTTCTCCATATCTTAGGATTTAATGGAGTTTGATCCTTTTGATATGATTGCCGAAATTTTCTCCTGCATTCAGATTCTTCATGACCAAAGTTGTTACAGATTGAGCATTCTATTTTATTTTCAAGAAGAGAAAAGTTATTATAGGAAATTTTCTTGACCCCTATTACATTCCTTTTATTTCGTGCTTCTCTAGTCATGATGGTTTTGTAAGCAACATATTAAGCATCTTTGTGTCCAAAATTATGACATGAGAAACATTGCCCATTAAGCTAGTTCCTGCGACTATCGAATCTATTGACTTGGTGATTGTAGTTTCTATTGATATTCATATTTGGAGAAAATTGAGTATAATTTACCTGATATTGGTTGTGGATTCTATTCATCCTTGGAATAAATTGAGTCTGATTTACCTGTTGATCTACTTTATGCCTTTGCTGACGATTGTCATACTGTTCACTTGTCTTTGCTGCATCAAGATAACTTTTAGTGGAGGCTGATGGCTTCTATGAATGAGATGCTTCTTCAGTATATACAAGACCTATATTTATCAAAGGAGAACATTGCACTTTAATAATTTCAACTAAGGTTTCTGATCCTTTAGCAAATCTAAGATTGAGAGATTTCATTTTCTCAAGATCCTTTCTTATACCCACAATTTCACATTCTAGTTTTTCAGTGTGTTTTTCTTTTTCAGCAAGTTGGTATGTGAAGGTATCTATAATTATATTCTTTTCTTCTAAACATATTTTGAGTTTAGAAATTTCTTCATGAAGGTAGTCTTCTTATAAAGCATCCCAAAAATTATCATCTTCATAAGCCATTAGAAGTCTATAGTCATTACTATTTTCATCTTCATCACTATTTGATAAACCATCTCTATCTTCATGAGTATAGTAACTTCTTTTATTTACAACTTGTTTTCTATTCCATTTTGCATGTTCCTTCCCTTTTTCATTTTTATCTTTATGAGGAAATTTGGGAGTATAATGACTGACTCTGCCACAAGTAAAGCATTTGAAGGGTAGCTTACCTCTAAATCTTCCAGAACCCCGTTGAAGCTTCTTGACAAAGTTTACCTCATATTCTTCTTCTGAAATATGTCCTGATTCATTGTGTTCTTCCTTTACTTTTGCTGAAGCTTTAAATGAGTCTTCTCTTATATCTGATGGACCTCCTTTTCTCATCTCAAAGGTAGTTAAGATTTTGTGAAGCTATGTCATAGTGATAGTCTGTAGATCCTGTTTCTCTTCTATGGTAGACACATTTGATTCAAATTTAGTAGACAAGGATCTCAAAAATTTCTCAACTAAGGTAACTTCCTTTATATCTTCACCCAGATTTTTCATACAATTAACAACCTCATCTATACATAAGAAGTAACTAGCTATACTTTCATCACTATCCATTTTAAGAGTTTTATACTGAATTCTGAGAGTTTGAAGTTTAGCACGTTTTACCTAAGAGTCTCCTTCTTAGCTCAGAACGATTTTGTCCCATATTTCTTTGGCTAATTTGAGCTGCATGAATTTGGAAAACTATGATTGTGACAGACTTCATAATAAGGTATTGACATCTCTAGCATTGGTTTCATATTGCTTCTTACCTGCCATATCTGTAGGAATTGCTATTGGAAATATATATCCTCCTTCCACAATTTCCCAGACATCCATTCCAAGTAATTGTAGATAGGCTGTGGTTCTTATTTTCCAATAAAAAAAATTTCTCCCATCAAAGATTGGTGGTCGGATGGATCCCATGCTTTCTTGATTACTCATGATGATGGATCTCCCTTCAAGTGATCAAGCTTCTTCTGAAGTACTTGCTTCGATTCCAATTGTTGGAAATAATATTGAGAGGGGGGTGAATCAGTATTATCATATCAATAATTTAATTTCCTAAATAGATTTATATACGCTACATCAACTAAGTGAACTAGTGTGTACACATGACTGTACTTAAACCAACCAGTGTATATGTAGAGAGATTTTGATTTAAAATTTTTATCATGTATTGAACTTTAACCAGTATATCAGATATATATTAGACATTGCAATAAAAGTAGAATAAAGCATCACACATGAACACCAAGATATAAGGTGGAAACCCAATGTGGGTAAAAACCACCTGCTGCTATCATCTCTGTCTTCCTTTAATAATAAGAAAATCTGTTTACAATCTTGTACTGGTGCAGACTCATACCAGTATGTAGACACCCACCTGTAGAAGGCTACAACCTTCTATCATTCTCCAGTTACTATTGGAAGGAAGCTACAACCCCCTAGAGAAAACTCCACGCTTCTTCTAGGGACCACGTTTCATGAATTTTTAGACTGGATACTCCTGGAACACAACACCACAATCTGAAAGCCACGTTTCATTCAATTTTCATACTGGACCCATCAACAACATCATAAATACAATACAATCATCAAGTACATCTGTATCAACAAATCAATCATCATAACCTGAATTTGATCATTCAGAACACTGTCACCAAAATACAGTCACCAGAACCCAAAGCAGAACCCAGAACTCTGCAATAGAAAACAGAAACAACTAAAACATACTTCATAAGGTATACACCACTTCTATGTGTTGAACCAGCATGTATACGTGCTTTGATAAAAGCCAACCAGCATACACATCTGTAAATATTAATTCATAATTTTGCAACTATTCTAGACTTTACCCAGATCATAAGATTTACAGAATAACACATGCGTCAATATTCAGATCTAGACTATACATGATCAAACCATATAATGATAATTCATTTCAAGCCTTAAGATCCCGATCTATCATTAAATATTATCCCTCATCAACCGCTACCATTCATCCTTTGTTCAGATCAAGCAAAGCACCATAAGCGAATAACCTGCATACTAGATTTCACATTTCATTAGATATTCGATACTTGCACACCTTGGCCTAATGATCTTCTCCTCCTTATATAGTTTTAGGCCTTTCTCAAAACCACTTAGGACCAGTACCTTGGACCAAATACCTAGGGTCAATACCTCGAACCAAATACCTTGGACGAATACCATGGATCAAAATAACTTGGACTAAATACCTCGGACCAAAAACTTAGTTTTCCAAAATATACGCCCTTTTCCTTTTGTGAAAGTGCGTTTGTACATCTACGCTACTTGTGTTCAGGTAACCTGCATGTATACGTAGCTTGATCAAGGTGAACTTGCATATACCTCTCTTTCTTCATTCTTTGTAGTCTGATATGTAATTCTTTGTTGTTGACATGTTGCACCATGATCTTTCATCTGAGTGAGTTGCCATCAAGGACAACACCTGTATCATAATGCCAACAATGAGGGTTATTTTCCTTAGACTTTTGAACTTATTAAGTTATTTTATGCATGCAATATATAAAATGGGGAAAATAGATAAAATACACAAATACAATCACTCACAACCACAATAACACAAGATATGACATGTGAAACCATTTTGTGAGAAAATCCAACTGGAAGGTATGGTTGCTCCATCCTCACTTTTTCTTAATGGAAATGGATGATGTACAAAGGAGTAATAATGTGTCCCACAGGATACAAAAATATACAAACCCTCTCTATTTTCTCTCCCTATATCTACTCTTATCTACTTTTATCATCTATTGAACAAGGTGCACATAGAATGGAACCATGTTTCCCCTTAGTGTCCTGATTATAACACAACCCAATAACATATGAGTGCTTAAGTTTGAATCATTCAACACTTAAGTAGAGTTACAATATCAACTCTTCTAGATTATTCTTCATTATGATCATGTGGATATCCCATTTTCCATGAATAATGGGCATTGACGTGGCATCCTCTTGATTTATGGTGGTCAAAATAGGAAAGTTAACTTCTGGGTGGCATAACTTTTGCATACAAACTGCAATTAATATCTTCTAGATATCGTTGGAAAGGTTTCTATGTGAAAAATAGTGCTAGGGGGTGAATCACTTATGTGAAAAAATATCCCACCCAAAAAATTCCATTTTATGCCTCAAACCACTTTCAGAATATTTCAAACCCCTATTTGCCACATCGGGACCCACAAGTAAAAATAGTCATATGAGTTGATTTTTTCACTTTTTCCACTCTGAAAGCATTAATATGGATGATGAATAATGTAATGATTTAATTTAAATAATCAAAATTCAACATCAATAGTATATATGATGATTTGGGGCAAGGGGGAGAAAGTTTTTTTTTAAAGGTCAAAGGGCTATAACTGTGTTTATTTTTACGATCACTTAAAGGACAATCACTTAGTGTTTATTTTTTTGGGCCACCTTATGTAATTGGTTGGGTAGAAGTGAAATATATAGCATTGTAATGCATGTATCAAATTAATTCCTATGACTAAAAGTTCACAAGCAACAATTTCAAGTAACCTCTAATTCGAGGATAAATTTTTAAATTTGTATTATTGTGGCAATTCTCGAAATTTCAACACTTTATCATTATTCCTTTATCTCTCTTCCATGTCCATGTAAGTGTTGAATCATTCAAATGAAATAGTTTTTACCTACTCAAAATCCATAATTCTCTCCCCATTTTGGCTTGTGATTTATGATATATTATTCCTACATCCTCTTGCAATAACTTGGAAGTGGAAGAAATTTTTATTTCTATCCCCATATTTTAACCATATACTTTTTTCTTTGAGTCTCCAATTTTCTTCATCTCCTTGAGGTTTAACTAATTTTTAGTATATGAAATTATATTTGGTTTAAAGAGAATCATTTAGTATTCTACTCTCCTTCATGGGGTTGACTCCATAAGGTTTTGCAAACTTTTTATTTATGATATTATGTTCTTATTTCTTATTTGTAATTTTTTTATTTCTGCTATTATCTTCTTATTATTTATAGTGTGTATAATATGCAAAGAGATTACTAGAGGTGGACCAAGATTCTAAACCAATGATTTGAAGCTTTGTTAACCAACCCAAGAAATATTCTATCTCACTGGAAATGGACACAAATATTTTATTTTTTCAATTCATAGGGTTGTAACTTGTCACTTAGAGATGGAAATAAGAGAATGACGAAGGTTAAGTAGGCATGTTCTACTAGGAAAGTCTCAAACTAGGAATTTTGTAACCTTTCTTCCAAAACACATAGACCCACCCTTTTGATTGACCATTTTGATTCCATTTTATGTCTTGAATCCAATTACCATATTTAAATATTATATCTATTATAGTCTCTTTGAATGGGCCTCAAATATATTCACCCTTCCTTTGCAGCAATAACCCTTTCTCATATTCATCCAAAATGAGATTTAATACCTGAAGAATGATTCGATATTCTTATCCCATCCCATCACCCCTCCGTAATTGCCAACAAAACTTTCTCATTTTCTTTCAAAGTGAGATTTAATTCCTCAACAATGATTCAATATTCTTATCAAAAATTCCTCCAATAAGAATTTCAAAGAGTCCCATATTATAGTATTGATAATAGAATTTAGTTATTTGGACCAAAAATCTATTCCCTCAGCAAAGAAAACCATAATCATCTGAGTGGCTTTAATTTCATGTCCCTCCCTAAAATTCTAGTATCCTAACAAGTTTCAAGACCCCCTAGTAGACCTTGGATTTATATTTCTGGCATTATTTTATAGAAAAACTTTGGATTCTCTAACTATAAGTTGTATGAGTTCATTGCCACTGAGGTATAGATCAGTTGGTAATAGGGTACACTATTAAGGCACTCCTTATGATGTCATTGGTTCAAACCTCGACTAATCTTATGTACCTCTTATGGAGTAGCATGGGTATACCTAGGGTTTAAGGTAATAGCTGCTGGAATCAAACCCATATAATGCAAGTACTAGCTTGAACTAGTTGTCGACTTCACTTATCGCAAAAAAAAGAATGCACAAGTTGGTTATGAGGAAGAATCATTTTGGTTTTTTCTTCATTTATTAGCAATCTTATATTTCCATTTTTCTTTAGAGACCAGACCCCAAATTTCATGATAGAATTTTAAAACTTTATTTTTTTTTGGATAATCATCATAAGCTCACCAAAATTAATGTAGGCTACTTTCCTATGGCCTTTTCACTATTTGTCTCTTGTTCTCCAATCTATTTAATGATTTTTCACCCTTGATTTACTCTAGGATCCTATACGTGGAATAAAATTTGCATGTCCCATTTTATCATTAGAAGGTTGAGTTTCCCTATCTCTCGGGGATCCCTCATAGACTTTTTGTAATAACCCTCAGTTAAAAATCCATGTAATAAATTCAATAAAGGAAAAATAATAACCAAGGTCTTGGGACACTTATTCCAAGCTAAATGTTAGGAAAAACATCTTAGTGGATGTTCATTTGGTTTAATATGGTTAAGGGTAAATTGGCAGAGGTAATGGAAAAGGCATTGAAAAGGAAAGAGGCATTAATTGGCATTTTATTTATGAAAATAAAGGAAATTAGGAGAAAAGGAGGGTGAAAGATCACAGGTTTCATGTGAGGAGGAAAATAAAGCAAAAATTGAAGAAAAAATAGGCCTTGTTAATAAAAAGGTTTCTGAGGATCAATTTACATCCTTTTGTCAGTTAAGTTTTGGAGCTATCTCTCTATTCTCTCTAATCAATCATACTCTTACACACTTAGATCATTCTTGGATCACTCTAGAATTAGAGGAAGGAAGGTAAAGGAAGGATAAGAAAGGAATGGGAAGAAAAGATCAAGCAAGCATGAGTTGGATCAAGCAGTTACAATAGGATTACTTGTAGGTATCTAGTTGCATATACGATTTTCTTTTTATTGTTGGCCTGCATGGTACATGCATGTGTGTTCTTAGTCCTCTTGTTTTCATTGGCATGGGTTTTTCTAGGTGTGACAGTAGCTTTCAACCTTTCCTTGCCATTTTTGGATAGCCATGGTTTGATGGGGTTTTTCTTACTTGGTTGAGCTAGATTGTCGGATGGTTTCGAAACTAAGTGGGGTCGTCTCAGGAAAAATAACAAGTCCTATGAATCCAAGGACTGGTAAAGGTGAGATTATGGTAAAGCCTGGTTCTATGTACCCTCATGAGGCCTAGGTATCCTTAACCAATAAATGGAGGAAGATGTTACACTTTTCTAAGAGATCCTTCAATTGTATTTGTCAAGGATTATCCTAAACCATCCTTGCAACCATCAGGGTTCTCATCAATGTTCTACCTTATCAAATATTTTTCTTGTTATAAGTTATTTGTACCTTGAGCTTGGAATTAGTGCTCTAGTTATATTAGAGTGCCTTACATTGGCATTTGTCCTTGCTCCATTTTGATTCAAGCCGGTGAAGGTCTCTTTGTTTTTGGTCATGCTCTTCTCATTTTCTAATTCCAAAATAGTGAATCTATTAGTACTACTATGATTTTCTACTTTTCCTTTTTTCTATTGTTGCTACTACTCTTTGCTTTATTTTCACACCATTTATCCTAAGGGTCAAGCTCTTTTTTTTCACTATCTCTTTCACCTAAGATAATTAAACATCAAGAAGTAGTCCTAGGAAAAATGTCTATTCGTATAAGAAATATTGCACTTAAATGGTATTTTTGCATAGTCCATTTTTTTTAGGTGAATCTATAAATCAACTTGGAGTTTGAAAACTTTGAGGAGGCCCTTATCCAAATTAACTCCTACATATAGGCTATCACAAGAATATGTGTCACCTTCTTCAATTTTATGTAAGTATTTGCTCAACGATTTACTCATCATTTCCAAAGTTTTCAAGTTCGATAGATTGAGAAGTGAGAAGGGATGTTGGACCCACATAGGGGTATTCATTGGAACCTCCTATTTTGGGTTGAAATATAATGAATAATAATTCAAATAAATTCCACAAAAGCTTCAAATCAAGGATCCATTTAAGAAAAAAAATCATTTGTCTCGGAATTATAAGTGAAATGCATAATAACCTTTTTGATATAAATAAAAGAAGGAATTAACATTCAAATGGGGGTGCCAAACTCTTACTAATCCAATCCTCTAAATTTCTAGTATTGGGCCATAGCCTTGTAAATTACCCAACCAAAACATGGTCCAAATAATGAAAATCCATCCTCTTTAAGGATTGGAAGGTATTCTAAAATTGTTCATTTATTTCATTCAATTGACAGACCTTCCCTTAGAGTTTGTTGAGTCATTTTTAGCTTTCTTAATGATGATAATGATCAAAATTTTTGAAATTTATTGAGGTAAATTCAAGAACTAATATAAGAGAGAAGGAGAACCACCCAAAATCCCTAGAGAAAACATGGACAAAGATAAAATTTATTCAGATTAGAAACAAATAAAAGGCTCACCACTTACACTAGAATTTATTTCTAATGGGAGTGATTTAAGACAAATAAACTTTACTATCAAAGAAATTCATTTTTCTCACATTCTATTTTTAATAATAATTTATTTAAGAAAGAATGGTAAAGATAATTCAAGCAAAACTATTACAAATCCATCATTTTTTCACTTCACCATTCCAGTATTTATGCATTTGATAAAAGTTGTACATCCATTTGTTGCAAGCTAAAAACAATTATTCAATGCTTAATGCAAATGGCATTTCAATAGAAGGAGGTGATAATTTTTCTAAAACTTTATCAACATAATCATTCTAAGTTTATTTTTAGTATGATCACATTTTAGAGTGATAAAAAGGATCACATTTCATCATTTCATTTTCCCATTATTTTTTATTTCAGTTCATCAAATATCTAAAATATTTACAACTAACTATTTGATGTCTTGTGAAATGAATTTGCACTAACTTTATAAATCCTTGATTTGATTATTTTCATTGTTTTGTTCAATGATGGTTAGTAACTTCTAATGGCATCTCTTTTTCCACTATGCAGTTTTTAACTTTACTTATTTTTAACCAAAAATTAGGTGGAGCTAGTACCAAGACATCTGAAGACACTACATCCCATCCCATGGAGACACCAACCCCTAAAGCTGCATCAAAATGAGTTTTTAACTTTAAAGGAAAGTGACTTTTGGATCTTAAGGAACTTTCCCACTATTGTAACATGCACCCTCTTCACCATCAATACTTTCACTTTTTTCAATCTCTTTAAAAGATAATGAGCTTAGGAAATATTATAGTTTTACTACACTGACTACAAAATTTCTATTTCTCACTAATCCTAATTATGGAATACGTATACATTTGGATTCACCATCACAATATTCGTTGCAAAAATTTCATTATTCACACCCACAAAACATGCTCCAAATATCAAGCATACATATTGTTGGAGAGCTAAAAAAAATCCAATCATTGAGATTGAAATTAAAACCACCAAGTGTTAAAACATTAGCGTTTAAAAAATAAATGAATAAATTATTGATGCAATACTGAATGTTATGTATTAATTATGTGGGTTTCTTTGCAACAATATTCTTATTGACATATCTATATGTCATGCAATAACATTCCATTTATTTATTGTTATGTTTTAATTGGGAGCAGTTTAATCTTTGGTGGCATTAGTTTCAATTGAAATAATTAGGTTTTCTTGGGCTTCCCAACAATGTGTACTTGGCATGTGACATGGATTAACAATAAACATGATGATAGACAATGTTAGTGGCTTGGTATAGTTTCTATGAGTATACAACTTCTTCTATAATATCTTATCTGAGAACAATTGTCAAATTTGGTTTGCGGTAGAATATACATCCCAACATACCATGATCGTTATGCTAATGTAGGTGCCAACAAAGCTAGTGGCACTCCTACTAAATGATTGATTGGTTGCAAATTCTTTTCTTGGCCCCCCTCATATTCACTCTAGGATGGATATTTTGTGTAGCTAGTGTGAATATGAAACAAATATCTCCTCTCTCTAACTATATTATAAACATCATCTTAGGTCTAAATTAGTTTTCAAGCATTTTAATAATTTTTTCATAACATGCTCTCTAACAGTGTTAATTACTTTTATTAACGAGTGGAAGGGAAAATGGAAAGAATATATAAAGGCCAAATTAATGTAAAATAGATAAACAATAAGAAAAAATTGTGTAAAAAATAAAATATTTAATTCTCATGTGACTAACATGTGAAAAATAGAAAGCATGAGTTTTAGAGAGATATGGTAAAAGGTAAAAGTGGTTGAAAATGGAGTGTTTATTTCATGTGCAAAACATGAAAATAAATTACAAATAACATCAGCATCATACAACAAAAGAGTGTAAAAAGGGACAATAAAAGTCATTTTTAAGATGAATATGTTAAAAGAAACACAATATATAAAAAAGGAATGATAAATTACATATAAAGATGCCAAGGTCAAGATACTATATCTCTAATACAATTCTAATTCCACCTATCATTTTAAAGAGTCCATTGGGAAACAAAGTACACAATATTTAGCTCGACATTCAATCTTGCATAAATGGAAGGTTTTAAATAGTGGATGAGTGTGTGCACATATATATAGCAAGTTTGGAAGGAAGAATGAGAATATGTAAAAGGGAAAAAAATAAAATAAGTAGATAACAAGCAAACATTTTGTAAACATAAAATTCTTAATTTTCATGTGACTAAAAAGTGAAAAATAGAAAGAGGGAGTTGTAAGAGATATAGGTAAAAAGTGAAAAATGTTTTAAGATGGCATTTTATTTTATGGTAAAAACATGAAAAGGAGGTACAAGAACGTAAAAAACATACAAGAAAAGAGAGAGCCAAAGGAAAACAATAAAAGTCATTTTTAAGATCCATATATGTCAAAAGAAACACAATGTGTAAAAAATAATAATAAATTACATATAAAGGGCCCAAGATTAATACATCACAACTCTAATACAATACTCATACCACCTAGCCTTTTAAAGAGTCCATTGGGAAACAAAGTATAAAATATTTAACACAATGTTCAATCTTATGATTGGAATGTAGTGAATAGAATATGAGTGTGTGTGTGCATGCAAACACACACAAGTAGCAAGATAGGGAAGGTATTTTACAGTGCAAGTAACAAGATATATTTACTACTTTATATATGTAAGACCAAAATCCAACATTACAAGGGGTCGATGCAAGGGGACATGTTGGGGAAAAGATATTATCGTTACTTTATATCCAACAATAAAAAAGGCCAAACTCAATAGAGGAAGAACTTCAATATATTATGCATGTGACGCTTAAAAAGGTTATAGGCTTAATTGTAAAAAAATATTCACTTTGTATGTCATAGCTTCAAATCCGAAAATGGATAGGGTATATACACCTTCATACACTAAGAAATCAAATCACTAAGAAAGGGGGATCCCTTGTTAGAAAAATAAGCTTGTCTCATACATTATTTTGGTGTCTCAATAGGTCGATCACCTTAACTAGTTCTAACAAGGTCCACAAGGCTTATACTTAGTTTCTTTTTCTCCTCAATTTTAATGAATCTCAATTAAAATGAATATATGCTAATAGTAAGAGTGTCTTATTAAAAAAAACATATAGAAAACATGATTATATTGTTACATAAACATTTAGATCATTTTAATAGGATGATACATAAAAAAAACATCTTCCCCATGTATATCTTTTAGTTTTGAATTTATTCATCTTTTGATTTTTCTTGATTTTTAGGTTGCTTTCGTGTAGATTTACTGAAATCATTCTAGCTTAATTTTTTTGGGGCTTTTCCAGAGATATCATCTTGTTTCTTAGTTTTATCTTTCTTCTTCCTCATTAGTTTCCTCAAGAACGTATACTTATTTTAATAGTCTCTTCTAGATTAGCAAAACCCATGGAACCAACTTTATATGAAGGACACTATGCTTAATCAAGAAATTTTGTATATTGTCGACCAAAACATGTCAAACTAATTATTTCTAGGTAAGAGTTTTGTATGTACTTCCAAGCAAATATATAAACATCGTACAATTTCATCCTTGAGAGAGGCTACAATCACATATTTCTCAATTTGGTTAGGTTGAAAGGAAAATTTGTTCTTTCATAGGTGAAAAATAAAAGGACAATAAACCCACACTAATGATGCAATTATAGGACCTCTAAGGAGTTACATACTGAGATGTACCGCCATTAGTTTTGAATCTCATTTTACTTTATTTTTGGAAGAGGTTTTTGCATTTTTACGAGGATAAAATTCTTGTTTTTTAGTTTTATTCTTCTACTTCCTCGCTAGTTTTATCATGAATTTCCACTTAGTTTGTCAATCTTTTGCACATTAGCCATGTTCATGGCACCAACAATATTTAAAATATTTTCTACTAATCAAGAATTTTGATATATTCTGTTTGGAAAAACCTTAACTAAATTTACCTAGATAACATTTTTGAAGTACTTTGACAAAAATATGCACACACAAAACACTATCATCCTCAAAGGATAAAAATATTAAGTGTGTGATAAAAAAATTTTGTGAAATAAATTTTCCATTTTTTTCTAATTTTTAGTGATCAAAATTTCATTGTCAAGGCTGAATAGACTTTGTGGATTTATTAGTTGAGGTATAATAAAAAGACTGTGTTTTCTAGTCCTTCCTATTTAGGTCGATGACAAAACTATTCTTCCAAAAATAATTCCATTTTTGTCTAAGTTTTAGTGACTTAAGAGTTCAATGTGCAAGTTTACTAGACCCTATGGATTTTCCAAATAAGGGCTAACAAACCAAGCACTTTATATAATTAGCTTTACTAACTCCCAAGCCATGTCCAACATTTTACCCATTCATGGCATCTATGTTTGTTATGATTTTTGGATTTATGTACCAAAATATTTTTAAAAGGGTAAAAACAACACTCTAATGACTAAATGACAAGTCCCTTTTAAACCTCTCTATTAGATTTACGGGATCCAAAGCTCACCCAAGCTAGGGCATGCATATTTTTTAGTGATCAAATTGTTCATTATCAAGGCTAATAAGCTCAGATATAATAACAAACCATGTGCTTCCCAATCCTTCTTATTTAGGTGAGTGGAAAATATTGTTCCAAATAAAATTTCCATTTTTGTCTAGTTTTTAGTGATTTAAGAAATTACCATCTAGGTTAGCCAGACTCCATGGATTTTCCAATTGAGGGCTAACAAACCAAGTATTCTATATAATTATCTTTAGTAAGTCCCAAACCAAGTACAACATTTCACCCAATTCATGGCTTCTATGTTTCTAAGGATTTTCATATCTCTCTAGCAAGAGTTTTTAAAAGGGTAAAACAAACTCTATGGGAGTCAGGGAATGACAACTTCCCCAAGCAAGGGTATGTAAACCTTTTAGTGATCAAAATGTTCATTGTCAAGGTTGATATGTATCCATGGATATATCCGCAGAGGTCTAATAAAAAATTATGTGCTTCTTAGTCCTTCCTTTCTAGGTGGGTGACAAAAATATCCTTCCAAAGAAATTTTCCATTTTTGTCTATTTTTTAATGATGTTAGGATTCACTATCCACATTAGCCAATCTCCATGGATTTTCCAATTAAGGGAAAAACAACAAAGTACTCTATATAGTTAACTTTACTAAGTCCCAAACCAAGTGCAACATTTCACCCAATTCATAGCTTCAAAGTTTACCAAGCTTTTTGGATTTGTGTACCAAGAGTTTTGAAAAGGTTAAAAAAACTCCAATGTCTAATTTAGGACAAATCTCCTTTAAGCCTCTCTATGTGAGTTAAGGAGGATGAACTTCCCAAACAAAGTCATGTAATGAGTATGAGCTTTCTCATACAAGGGTTGTAATAAGTATGTTGAAAGCCAATGTTTGGTGCCAAATCAATTATCTTTCCAAGTCACATGGTACTTCATTTTATCTAATATATAACTAAGATTGAAATACCACAGTAATTTTACTGTTAAATCATAAGGTTGCAATAAGATGGCCCTGGTAATTGAACCATATACTCAAGGATGATTTTGTTCCATGTAAGGAGAAATCACATCATGCACATGTAAAATTTCTGTCTAAAGAAAGTATTTTCTCAAACTTGTTTGGAAGTGTGTAAAATTAATAGAAGATAACATACCAATTTATAGCCATTGCAATACGAGCTATATTTTCCCTCTCAATGCAATGTCGTATATATGGAGGATGGCGAATTATATTTCCAAAATATATTACTATTAAGAAGAATAGCTAAATAAATAATAACTTCAATCTTTAATCACCCTAAGAGCAAATAATAAATGTGTTTCATTAAATAAAAGGCCCAATTGTACAAGATCTTGAAAAAGATAATGACCATCAAAAACATTCAAAGTTGAATTGAAATCACTATTAGGAAATAAACCCTGCAACATTGTTAAAGAAATAATATACACACTGTGACTCCAAGCTACTAACACCCATAAATAATTGGATCCAACAACTGATAATTCGAGTGATTTTGCTCTATAAATAAAATAACTATATAGGAGTGTCGCCCAAAAAATAAAATAAGTAGAAGCTTTTCTCTGCGTTATTAATAGCAGAATTAAAGACACAATAATTGACATTAATTTAATAAATAGCGAAATACATGTTACTCCAAAAAGACATTCATGTTTTCACAAAATGCTGTGGCTGCTGAAGAAAAATATAGAATTGTATCATAGGCTTAGAAGAGACGATTTCAGAACCAACCAAATAACCATCTTGAAAGAAAATGTGAATTTATTTGTGTCTTTTAAGTGGACCTTAAGGTTTGTCTAATCTTTAATGATGTTATGATTCATTGTCTAGGTTAGCCAACTTCCATGGATTTTCCAAAAGAAGGATAAAAAACCAAGTCTCTATATAATTAACTTTACTAAGTCCCAAACCAAGTGCAAGGTTTCACCCAATTCATAGCTTCTAAGTTTATCAGGCTTTTTGGATTTGTGTACAAAAAAAAACTCCAATGTCTAAAGGACAAATCCCCTTTAAGCGTCTCTATGGGAGTCAAGGGAGTCTGAACTCCCCAAACAAAGTCATGTAATGAGTTTGAGTTTGCTCATACAAGGGCTTGTAATAAGTATGTTGAAAGCCAAAGTTGGGTGCCAAATCTATTATCTTTCCAAGTCATAGGGAACTTTATTTTATCTAACATATAACTAATAGTGAAATAACACACTAATTTTATTGTTAAATCCTAAAGTTGCAATAAGATGGCCATGCTAATTCAACCATATACTCAAGGATGATTTTGTTCCATGCAAAGAGAAATCACATCAAGTGCTTATAAAATTTCTTTCTAAATAAAATATTTTCTCCATCTTATTTAGAAAAGTGTCAAATTAATAGAAAATAACATAACAATCTATAGTCATAGCAAGAAGAGCTATATTCTCCATCTCAATGCAATGTCATATATATATAAAATGAGCACATATATATATATATATATATATATATATAATGACCAATTATATTTCCAAAATATATTGCTATTAAGAAAAAAACTAGATAAATAATAACTTTAATTTTTAATCACCATAAAAGCCCACAAAAAAAGAATTTCATTAAATAAAAAGCCCCATTATACAAGATCTAGAAAAATATAACGACCTTAAAAAAACATTAAAGAGAAATGAATTTGATTAAATAAAAAGCCCAATTATACAAGATCTAGAAAAATATAACGACCATAAAAAACATTCAAGAAAAAATTGAAATCACTATGAGAAAGTAAATAATATACAAACTGTGTGCTATTGAAGGCCAGGATAAACGGGTGGGTGTCAAGCTTCTTTTCCGGATCCAGCGGCAATTGATAATTCGCGTGATTTTGCTTTACAAATAAAATAATTATCTAGGAGCGTTGCTTACAAATAAAAAAACTAAGTAAAAGCTTTTTCTTGCTTTATTAATAGAAAAATTAATGACATAATAATTGACGTTAATTTTAATAAACAGTGAAATAATTGGTACTGTAACAAGTATTCATGTTTTCACAAAATACTGTGCTGCTGAAGCAAAATATAGATTTGTATATAGGTTTAGAAGAGACAATTTCAGAACCAATCAAATAACTATCTCTTAAGAAAATGTGCATTTATATGTCTTTTAAGTGGACCTTGAGGTTTATAAATTTGTTTTTCTTCTCCATATTCCACACTCCGGCTATAGATCCGTAAATTATTTCAAATAAGGATTTAAAATTTGTGAAAATAAAGACGTTAACTCAACTCCACTGCTATGTCTCTAAAATCATAGACAACCAACTTTGTCTTGAACTCAACTCCATTGCTATGCATCTTAAAATCTTAGACAGTCAACTTTGAGTTTGAGCATTGAATTTATGAGACTGCATCTAAAATCTTAGATAGTCAACTTTGCCTTTGACGCATTGAATTTATTAGTCTCATAAGTTGTATTTATCCACAAGGAGTAGGATGACGTAAATAAGCAGAGCTGCACTGCACTGCTAGATTGACAAAAACAAAATTTAAGTTCAATTTTCTCTCTCGGGACATCTTTAAAGTTTCCGAGCATAAATGTGGTAACTATGAAAATGTATCCTAGACATTTAACATTGTGACAATCAATAGCAGTATCGTACAAAATACGTAAACATAAAATTAACATAAACCAGGGGGCAAAAGTTTAATATAAGTTTAATATCTTGAGATTTGGCATATTATTTGGCAAAGTTTATCGGTCAGTTTTCGACTGATATTATTTTCCAGAAACTACAATCTATACGACACCCAGAAAACAGCGAAGATGTATCATTGCATTACTCGTGCAGAAATTTTGAGGGGAGAATTTGCGTTAATAGTGGATATAAGTAAAGCAGCAAGACTAAGATGGCGCATGGCACTTATCCGGCGCATCTTTTACCCAGAATGAGCTGTTGCAACATCATGCTCCTATCAGATTGATAATAAATTTTGATCAACTTCCCCAATATGTACAGACTATAACAGTGCATTCAATAAACCACAAATCCCACACCGGAGATTGTTGGAGGAACGCAGTACGGCAGAGGGCAGCAGATCCCAGCGCTGTTACAGGAACAGCAACAGAGATGCGAGGAGATGGAAAGTTCAGAGGTCTAAGAGGAGAAACAATGGGAATGCCAATACCCTGATACTCTGGGTCGACTCGCCAAACTGAAAGATATAGGAGCTCCTAACCTGCACGGCGACTTTTACCTCTGAGGGTCTCGCAATACTCGATATGTGGGTTATCTCGTGGGATATGCGAGTTCTTATCTGTTACGTAAGTAAATTTAGCGAGATATGCATATTATCAACGCGGAATATGCGAGTTAACTTTCCCAAATATGTAAATTATCACTGGATACGCGAACTATCACTTGATATGCGCATTATCAGCACTCGAAATCCGCGTTATCGTCGGATACATGGATTATAACAAAAGATTAAGGTGATCAGTACGCTGATCCGCGAGTTACTGTCCGATACGCGGATTATAACACCAAAACGTGCGGATCATTACCTAGATACGCGCATTATTCTCGAATACGCGGAGTATCACCACATGATATGCATATCACTGCGCTGATATGGGACTTGTTTCTAACGTTTACGCGAGTGATTTCGGGTGGATTTATAAGTTACGCATGTGGATTTATTATTAATCGCGCAGACTATCCCAATTTTCTTAGGTTATGCGACCTGTGACCACTTATACGCGAATTATCATCACTTGATAAGCGTTTTATCTTGTGATATGTGAATTATCACAGAATACGCTAATTATAACTAGATACACTAATTATCAGCATCTAATAATCGATTTATCATCTAATACGCGGTTATCAAAGCGGGATATGCCCATCATTACGCCGATAGGCGAGTTGTCTCTGATGTTTACGAGTGAGCGTGATATGCAAGTAGTCAATGCATTATCTCACGATTATGCGAGATGGATATGCGGATTATCTGTGCCACGGATGCGAGTGATCAGTGTCCGTTAAACCCTCTCCAAATATATCATGGGTGACTTGAATATTATGTGTGGGAAGAGGTAATTTGAAAGTTTGCACCAAATTCCACACTTTACCATCCCAAGTTTCAACAAATGAAGCAACATGCATATAATTCACACCCAAGATTTCAAGTCATGTGAATGAACATGACGTTGGTTTAACTCCTGGTTGCCTTTTTAGCTTGTCTTTGGTTGAGGATTGCATATATGAAATTTAACTTCAATCTCTTTTAGTTTCAGAGTTTGCTTATGTGTTTGCATTTAATTTCTGATTAAACCATACATTGAATTTGCAAATTCCTCTCCCATTTTGGAGCTTCATTTTCCGTTAGTTGTGCATTTAATTTCTAATTAAACTAAACACTAATTTTGTACATCATGACAAATGTAAACTAACCTATCATTAACAATGCAAAACTAACATGGACATTTGTAAGCGTCAGGTCTCTAGAAGGAAGAAGGAGAAAGATGATAATGAAAGATGAAGTGAAAAATGACAAAGCAAGTGGCAAAAGATCAATAGCGTTTATGCTATCTAAAGAATACATTTCATTGCTAGTTAGTAGATGCATAAGGAATGGTGGTTGAATCTACATGTGCCAAGAACATTAGTGTGGGGGAACATACTTTGACCAATCAGGTTTAGCAAACACATCCTAATAACATATAAAAAGAGGGTGAAAGGAGTATGGTTGTACAATATTTTGTTAGGATATTCCGACACATAGGAAATAGTTAAGTATAACTTGGTCTAGTGTAGAGTTTGGTAAAATGTATTTCTTTACTATGTATTTTTGTAACTTACAATCCGAGGGTCACAATATGTTCTAGACATTAAGTGATCCGATGATTCATTCTCTTCTTGGTATTACTGAGACTTGATCCGTGGCTTAACACCTAATTGGTCCATGATCTCTATTTAAAGAGCATGGAGGGTCATTTGTAGGGTGACCGTTCATGAGATAAGCTTATGTAAATTTTATTTCTTTTATTAATAAATTGCTTGAAGTGGCCACGTTGGCTCAAGCCGTGGACTGTTTCCCTCTATGAGAGTTTTAACCACGTCAAGAATACTGGTGTATTGATCTGCGATATGTTTGTGAGTGGTGTCCTTTGGTGTTCTATTTAAGGAACTTACCCTGTAAATTCCTACATGGTATGAGAGCTGCATCCACTGGTGATCCAAATCCAAAGCCGGTACAACTGCATCCGATTGTCGTTTCCTATATCTATTGTTTCTAACTGGTTTCAGGCCGAAATGACTACTATATTATGTTAGGAGCATATGTTCCAGTGAGAACCCCTTTCATTTTACACGAAAAGGTTTCTGGTAGCCCTAGTTACCTCATTTTTAAAATTTGGATGTGTACAATTTTTTTTTGTAGTTCTAGTTATTCATCTCTTTGTTTATTTCGGTTTATTTAGCTCTCTGTTTTTATTACTGAATCTATACCTTTCATTTCTGCATATGCTCTTTGCCCTGCAAGTCTGTGTGATCTCGGAAATCAGAAACAAAAAGGAAGTATTTTTCTCATGCATATGCTCTTTTTCGCCGCGCCTTAGTGTCATCTCGAAAAACAAGAAACATTGAGGAAAATATTTAGTTTCCGGTGACAGCGAACTTCAAGTCGTAAGGTTTGGTTTTTTTGTATGTCCGTGTTAGGTTGTGTGGTTTTTTGTTTTGTTGGCAAAAATAGACTTTTTCAAGTAAGCATGCACCCCAAAGCTTCAATGACAAAAAAAAAAAAACCCATTTCCTCTTTTCCAAAAATCACTGATCTTTTAAACTAGCTCACTCGGTCCAAAGTTACTTTATGAGAATAGATGTCTTGAGTTCAAGTCTTTTTTTTGTTGAGTTACTTTTTCAAAAGGCACATGTAACTTATGTTTTAAAGTTACTTTTATGTAAAAGTGTTCTCACCCATTATAAAAAGTGAGTCGCTTATAATTCTAAAGTCTCTTTATCTTTTATTTAAGTTACAATTTAGTGGGTAGCTTATAAAATACCATTGTAAAAGTGAATTTCACTTATTTATAAAAGTGGGTCACATAATTTTTTTTTAAAAGTGGGCTAATTAGATTAACTTTGGAAAGGGGGTAGATTTTTTAAAAAATATAAGATTATCATTCATTTCCACACATTCACGCACTTCTTCGGCATCTTCCTCGACGTTTCTTCAAAAAGCCATAACTTCTTTATACAGAAGCCATTTTCAGAGCCGTTTTTTGTTAATCAGCCTAATTTTTCAGGAATTTTCCATTGGAACACTTAGTTTCGACATCTACAGCTTCAGTTTCTATTAAAATGAAAATTCCATGCCAAGTTATTCTTGACAGCACCAACTACTTCCAATGGTGGTCCTACATTGTGGATTTAGTTAGAAGTAAAGGTCTTTACAGAATAGCCTCACGTGAAGAAACTAAACCTAAAGATGAAGATAAGGCAACCAAATGGAAAAATAGGCAAAATCAAGCACGTGAGTTGATAGGGATGTCTATTTCTTTAGAACTTAGATTCCATATAGCAGAACTTGATACCCTAAATGAAGCAATGAAACAACTCACTAAAGTTTTTGGAATTAAAAATGAAATTAGAGCCTCTCAACTCAAAAATGAGTTCCTTATGTTGGACCCCAATAATTTTTCTTCCATTGAAGATTTTTTGTCCAAGTTCAAG
The DNA here is from genome assembly GCA_031772625.1 of Pinus tabuliformis. Taxonomy (NCBI): domain Eukaryota; kingdom Viridiplantae; phylum Streptophyta; class Pinopsida; order Pinales; family Pinaceae; genus Pinus; species Pinus tabuliformis. The sequence continues at coordinate 800,122,211 of CM062818.1, read as the reverse complement.
GCCCTTAGAATTCCCTTGGAAGGTGTTAAGGTTAAGAAAGAAGACGGTAGCCTTATCTATTCCATTTTTACTAAGTTGGGACCAACCTACTCTGTGTTTGGTTCCACCTTCCAATCTACTAGAGAAGCATTTATTTCTCAAGGACAAGACTACAAGTCCCCTTCTTTTGATGCCTTTTGTGATTCTTTAATAAGAGAAGAAGGAAAACTCTTACATCTTGGTCTTCTTAATCTTAGAAACTCTTCTATGAAAGCCTTAGCCACCCAACAGAAACCAAATTCAAAGAATCCTAACAAGCAGTATCCTAAAAAGAATGGTCCTAAACCGAACGAGGGTCTTAAGCAATTTCAGTCTCAAAATGAAAAATCAATTCAACAAAATGGTAAGGATAATAAAAACAAATGGAAGAAGACTGATAGACATTGCAACTTTTATAATTGAGATGGCCACTTAGAATCCAAATGATTTAAGAAGATGGAAGCTTTGGAAGCAGCAATGAAGAAGCACAACATCCATTTGGAGCATTCTTCAAATTCAACTTCATCTTCAGGTATATCACTTTATGCATGTGGTTTTCAAGCATCTTGGTTTGGTTATGCACTAAATGTATCTTCTACTTCTCATTCTCATGAGTGGCTCATTGATTCTGGAGCTTCTTATCACATATCCAAAAACAAAGCCATGTTTTATTCTTTAAATGATTGTAACACCAAAAATATATATGTTGGTGATAATATATCTCTTAGTGTTGTAGGGACTGGAACTATTCATCTAGACAATGGTCAATTTAATGATGTATTATGTGTTTCAACCTTATCCTGCAACCTTCTATCTGTATATCAGATAACTCATTCAGGTTAAGGTAAAATCATTGAATTCTCACCTCATGATTTTGTAATTAAGGGCCTAAGAGATCCTAGATAGATTTTAGCTACTGGAATTGCTGATGATTCTACAAGTTTATATAAGTTTAACAACTTCGGATCATAAACTCTTCCCTCGATATTTGTTGCTCATAATGATGAAGTGAGCAAACTTTGGCATGAGCGATTTGGTCACTTAAAATATCGCTCCCTTCAAAATCTCTGTAAAGAAAATATGGTTACAACTCTTCCTATGGTATCTTGCAGAGATGGTGTTTGTTCAAGATGTGTACTCAGAAAACATCATCGAGATAGTTTTGAAAAACGTGCCTCTTGGCACATCTTAGCCCCTTTACAGCTTGTGCATAGTGTTTTATGTGGTCCACTTCCAATTGTCTCATTCTCTAGATACAAGTATTTCTTAACTTTCATTGATTATTTCTCCAGATGCACTAGGGTATACTTCTTAAAACTCAAGAGTGAAGTATTTAACATGTTCTTAGCATTTAATGCCTTTGTTGAGAAAAAATACAGACATCAAATTCTTAAGCTAAGATCTGATAGTGACAGAGAATATGTTAACAACAAATTCACCAACTTTTGAACTGAGAATGGAATTCAAATGCAACATATTGTTCCATATACTCCACATCAAAATAGTGTAGCTGAAAGGAAGAATCGCACCTTAAAGGAAATGGCTAATTTCATTCTTCAATCTAAAGGACTTAGTCTTAATTTTTGGATAGAAGCAATTAACAATGAAAATTACATTGTATTTCGTACTCCTACTAATGTTTTAAAGAATATCACTCCAGAAGAAGCATGGAGCTTAATTAAACCAGATGTAAGTCACTTTCACATTTTTGGAAGTGAAGCGTGGGCCCATATTCCCGATGAGAAACAGAAAGCCTTAGAACCTAAGAGTGAAAAATGTATTTTTGTTGGATATTTTGAAGATGTTAAAGGATATAGACTTATTCCACTTAAGTCCAAAAATGTTATCATTAGAAGAGATGTAAAGTTTGCTGAAAATATATCGGCGTATAAGCCTAGTTCGGCGAATGTGTCACCTCCCTCTATTCCTTCTACTTCTGAAAACATTTATTCTTTACATGATGACAGCGAGGATGACAATCCTCCCCCACCTTCTCAGGATCCTCCTTCAGCTCCTCAACTTCCAAAATGGGTCTGTGTTACTTGGGATATGTAGGTGTGTTTGGTGTCGAGCCTGATTATCTTATTTATTCATAGGCATCACCGCATTGGACCCCAGTTCATAATGCGATGGTAATGCTACCCATAATATTTCCATTGCAAGGGAGGTTCGGGGGGGCCAAAAACAATATTTAGGAGCCCCCCCCTGGTAGGGGATTGGGGGCAGCACCCTCAAAGCTAAAAATAGGTGTAAAATTTCCTTGTAAAATGTTGTAATTTCATAGTCAATCCGGGTCATTCATTAGGTGGAGATCTGAATATAGAAGTTATGTATAATTTAGGGTTCTTTTCCCCTAGGAGGTAACCCATCTCTATATATGAGGGAATTGTATTGCGTCTATGTAGATATGTATTCTGAGTGAGAAAGAGAGAGGATATTGTGTAAGAGAGAAGAGGGAAATACAACGGATTTGTTGTAGGTTGTATCTCTTTAGTTTGTTGGATAATATAAAAGGAAGGACTTCCTGTTTCTCGTGGATGTAGCCCAAATTGGGTGAACCACGTATATCTATGTCTCTCTTATTTTATGTGTTTTCTATGTTTATATTTCTGCAATATATTTTATGTGTTCCATTGCTGTGTAATATCTAATTTTCTAACAAGGTGCTCTTGCAGGTGATTCTACAGATCAACGACATACACATTCTCAGTTTGATGGAGCCTCTTCTTTACTAGCTCACGCTTTAGCGAATCATGATCGTGACACCCTTCTAGAAGCTTTAGGCCATCCAGATTGGGACATAGCTATGAATGAAAAATATCATTTATTATTAGCAAATGATACATGGGATCTTGTTCCTCTTCCAAAGGGACAAAAACTTGTTAGATGCAGAAGGGTTTATAGAACCAAGTTTGGACCATACGGAAAAGTTGATAAACATAAAGCTTGTCTTGTTGCTAAGGGTTTTTCACAAGTTGAAGGCATTCAATATACTGAAACCTTCTCCCCTATTACCAAAATGAACTCTATATGCCTCGTTCTCTCCCTTGTTGCCTCTTTAAATGGGAAATCGATCAGACGGATGTTAAGTCTTCCTTCTTGCATGGGGACTTTCATGAAGAAATCTATATGGAGCAACCTCCTCGATTTATACAAACAGAGTATAGCCTTGTATGTCGGCTTAAGAAATCCCTTTATGGTCTCAAGCAAGCCCCTAGGGCTTGGTATGCCAAAATGGATAACTTTCTTTTAGATATTGGCTTTTCTAAGTGTCATTCTGACAATACTGTCTACACCAAGAAAGTGGGTAAGTCTCTTATTACTCTTTTTCTTTATGTTGATGATCTTATCCTTACTGGTAGTAATCGCTACCTTATAAACCATGTGAAGTCTAGCCTTAAAAAGAAGTTTGAAATGATAGACTTAGGAAACTTGCATTATTTTCTTGGTCTTCAAATCTTGCAATCCAAGAGAGGTATTTCCCTTTCCCAGTGCAAGTATGCCTCTGATCTTCTATGCCACTTTCACATGGAAGAATGTAAGCCAACCCTTCTCCCATTTCATCTAGAACCAAAAGTTCAGTCACTTGTACTTCCCTTGAAGTTGATGCTACCTTATACCATCAGCTTGTAGGAAAACGTTTGTATCTGACCCATACCAGTCCTGACCTTTCCTTTGTTGTTGGCCTTATTGCTCAATTTATGCAAAACCCACATGAAAGACATTGTAAATCATCTAAAAGAATACTTCGTTATGTTCAAGGTACAATTTAGTTTGGGATTTATTATAATGTAGAAGCATCTCCTCTATTGGTTGGTTTCAATTATTCCGATTGGGCTAGTAACCCTGATGATCAAAAGTCTACTGGAGGTTATGTGTTCACTCTTAGTTCTAGACTTATTACATGGGCTTGTAAGAAACAAAGTTCCATTTCTCTTTCTTCAGCAAAATTAGAGTATTGTGGCGTCATATAGGCTAGTAAGGAAGTCCTGTCGCTTCACTAGATCCTGTCAGAGTTTTTCTTTCAGCAGCATCATCCGACTACACTTTGGTGTGATAATCAAAGTGGCATTCAACTATGCAAAGATCTAGTCGAACATTAGTGCAAAAAACGCATTGAACTACACATGCACTTCATCAAAAAGCTCATTCATGACCATGTTCTTGAAGTGCAATATTGTTCAACCGATGATCAAGTTGCAAACATCTTTACAAAGGCTCTCACAGAAGAGAAGTTTACTAAACATCGATTTATGGTTGGAGTTCTGGAAGTTGTCACTAAGGGGGGATAGGTCTAATGCCTCCTTCCTTCTACTATTGTGTCATATTTGTACATCCTTCAATCCTATCCCAAGTTTTTCTTAAGGGGGGATGTTAGGATATTCTGATACATAGGAAATAGTTAAGTATAAGCTGTTCTAGTGTAGAGTTAGGTAAAGTGTGTTTCTTTACTATGTACTTTTGTAACTTACAATCTGACGGTCACAATATGTTCTAGAAATTAAGTGATCTGACGGTTCATTCTCTCCTCAGTATTACTGACACTTGATTTGTGGCTTGACACCTGATTGGTCCATGACCTCTCTTTAAAGAGCATGGAGGGTCATTTGTAGGGTGACCATTAATGAGAGAACCTTATGTAAATTTTCTTTCTTTTATTAATAAATTACCCGAGGGCTGTGTTCACTTAGGCCATGGACTGTTTCCCTCTTTGAGGGTTTTAACCACGTCAAGAATACTGGTGTATTGATCTGTGATCTATTTGTGGGTGGTGTCCTTTAGTGTTCTATATGAGGAACTTACCCTGTAAATTCCTACATATTTTAATAAGTTCATGTATTATTTTAACATGTATGCATATATGAAGTGCAATCTATAAGACAATGGGACTATCATGGGTGTGTCTAAGACATAAAGGTAACACTTTCAATTGCGTTTGGTGAGAATGTAGGGAATCATGTGAGATTCATCCAAGGTCAAGAAATAAAATTGATAAGGATTAGTTTATAATAATTCGATATAATTCATGGGTTACATCACATAGAATGTTCTCTTGGAAACATAGTCAATAACAAAAGCAACTTCACATTTTTTAGAAGAAAATAGGGATTAACCTCCTACATTTACTCATCCCAAATGATAAGGGTGGAGGTGAGGAGGGATTGTAAGAGCCATCATTTTGACTAAGGCAATAGAGACCGAATTATTAAAGTCAACTTAGCCATACAATTCTTTATTTGCTTAAGTATATAACAACTCATGATCTAGAGGTGTCTAAGTGGAAGTCATGAGAATAAATTGAGGACTTCATTCAATATTTTTCTTAATTTTGATCACTTTAATAGGAGTAAAGGACTAGATTTTCATAAAAAAATAATTCCTTAATGGAGAATTGGTGTTGAAGGGTATAATAAGCAACATTATTATGAGATGTGGTCTTGTGAAAACGGTAATGCTGTTCAAGGTTATAAATGGAGATTTTCACCTAGAGAATGTAGAACACATTAATGTGTTATTGTATAGTCTAGCTTGAAACCACCAAATTGAAGCCATCTAAGCTTAGGTTTTCACTATGGCTAGGATGAAAAAAACTCTCATGAAGAGTAATACAGAATGTGTGCCAATTGGTGATGGCATGAAAACATGGATGAAGTAACTCCTTAATAAGCTCAATCCAAAGATAAGTGTGCATTTGAACCACATGTGCCAATAATTTTCCCACCATAGGGTCGTTGTACTGTAAACTCTACTTCAACAATTAAAATTTATCCTTAAAGTAAGTGGAAATTTTCCTAACTTTTTTTTTCCATCAAATCAACTAAAAAATAAGGAATAATCAAGCTCAAGATCCCACAATAGGATAATATAGGGTGATGGTTTGGAGATATTCATATTTTAATGGTATGGGAGGGTTTTGAGATTCAAATATGACTCACAAAAAGAATTCGAGAAAATTATAACATAAATGTCGAGGAGATGAAATTATTTATTAATTTTTACTATACTTATCATGGTATGCATTTACTAGCATCGTTGAGGATTAGCTCAATTGGTCAAGTACCCATTGTCAAAGCACCATAATTTTCTATTGAAAGGTCACGGGTTCAATTATCCCAATGCTCTGAGGCTCAGGTAAATGTTCAATTCACTTAACATTTAGAAATCAATGGAAATTATGCTTTAACTAATTTTCCCCATGTAAAGGGGGTTGTGAATGGGGCTAATGTTATTTTTTTCATTTTGTGCTTGTATGCACTGAAATTTTTCACCATTATAGTAGATGCATGCATTAATGGTATGGCAGGGTTCTGAGGCTCAAATATGACTCACGAAAATTATTTGAAAAAATTATAACATAAATGCTAAGGAGATGAAATTATTTATTTATTTTTACTATTTTTACCATGGTATGTATTAAGCCCCATCAGGGATTATTTCTATTGGTTGAGTATCCATCGTCAAAGCACCTTCATTTTGTATTCATAGGTCACAATTTCAATTATATCAATGCTCTCAGGTCCAATAAATGTTTAATTCACTTAATATTTAGAAACCAGTGGAAATTATGCTTTAATTAATTGACCCTATACATAGGGGGTTGTGGATGGGGCCAATGTTGAAGTCTTTTTAGTTTATACTTGTATGCATTAAAATTTGACATGGTTATAGTAGATGTTTGTGTTAATGGAATGGGAGGGTTCTAAGACTCAAATGTCAAACAAACAAATAATTCAACAAATTTATAACATAAATGTGGAGGAGATGAAACTATTTATTATTTTTTAGTGTCCTTATCATGTTATATATTTTCTAGCTCTGTTGATGATTAGCTCAATTGGTTGAGTACCCATTTTCAAAGGACAAGAATTTTCTATTAAGAAGTCATGGGTTCAACTTGAACTTATAGATCTGAAATATCTAGATCTAGATATCACTAAAAATCTATCAATGGATAATGAAAATACCTCATCATGATAATAATTACAACTCATAACAAGATGGTCTTAGAATTTGTGATTGTCTAGGGAATCAGAGTCTAACATCTATCTAATATTATCTATAAGGACCACAAACCACAAGGGCTTGATACAACTTCTACCCTAACTAACATAAAAATAATTAACCATGTTGGGGATTAGGCCTAATGTTTTGTAGGAGCCAATATTTATTCCTTCTCATCATTAATTAGATATTTTCCCTCTTCTTTCTTCACTATAAAGGATTATTAGATATGAACAAGATAATGTGGGTAGAAAGATGTGATCATAAAAGTAGTAATCCTATAAACTACTAGAAGAAAAAACATACCAATCATCATCATATGGCTTCCTCAAATCATAAATTTATCCATTCTCATAGTAACAAAACACCAAGACAATATTAAAGTGGAATTAAAGACTAATGTCTATGATGTGATTTAAAAATAAAAGATAAAAAAATCTATCCCTCTTTTCACAATATTCCTTCATGGAATCCCTTAATTAAAAATTGGTCCCATTAATATTTTAAATCAAATTAAACATATTTCAACCCTATTAACAAAATTAAATAATATTTATTAAAATTTAATGTCATTTATTAATAAAACATTAACAAGAATATTATCATTTTATGCCAAATGTGGAAGTATAGAAAATGCTTTACAATTGTTTCACACAATGAAAGTATGAGATATAATTATATCGGCTACATTAATCATGTGATGTTCCAAAAATGGATATGGTGAAGAGTCATGTTGATGATAAATCTCCAAGAATGTTATTTGTTTGTAATATTTATGGAATATTAGGGAAAGCATAAGAATATTATTTCCTATGTAGTTAAAATTGGATTTGGTATTTGGTTCTTTAATGGGTAGTTTTCTCATTCACTTATGGTAACATAGAGTATGTATATATTATATTTTACAATTTTTTTAAGAAATGCTTATTGACTTACATTCCAACTTATAAATTTGACTAATTTTGTTTGTCAGGTTTAATCGACAAAGTTGACAAGTCCTTCCAAGTGATGTTCAAAAGTTTGTGGCAGAATGTTTGGTTTTCCAATAGAACAAAGTAGATATAAATAAGAAAGGAATTCTTTTAGAACCACTAACCACACCAAGTTACCATTAGGAAGTGGTCAAAATGGAATTTATCATAGGTTTGCCAAATGTTTGAAGGAAAAAATACCATTGTGGTGGTGGTGAATAAACCAACAAGGTATTCCCATTTATGTCATGCACTTTCTTACCATTTTAAAGCAATAATAGTAGCTACAACATTCATATAAATAATTTAGAAGCTACATGGGACTTCAAATATTATAGTGAGTGAGAGTTATGCAATTTTCACTTCGACTAGCTTGTTTTCTTATTTGCATACTCAATTGGCTCTCAATTTCATTGACAATAACCATATCATGGAAACCTTTCAAAACAACCTTGATATGGGAACTTATGGTTCAAGCAATGGAGTATCACATCAAGAACCAAAAATATGTTCTCGAACTTTGTAGCACAAGACATGATGAAACGAAACATAGATCAACATCACAATGAAAGGGTACACTTTGAATTTGGGGTTTGGGTTCTTTTGAGGTTGTAACTATTTAAATAGATGTCTCTTAGGAAACAAAGAAAAAGATAATTAACTATGATGCAAGTACTATAGCCTCTATATGTTGTTGGAAAGGATTGGTGGTATGACTTGCATATTCGAGTTGCCTCAATATTCACATGTACATCTAGTCTTCCATGCTTCTTTTCTAAAGAAGGCCATCCATGTAAAAGTCCCATTTCAAACTACTTCATTAAAGTTTGACATATAAGAGCCTAAAATAATTCTTGAAACATGGATTAGTAAACTAAAAAACTAAGTAATTATTTCATATCTCATCAAATGGAAGAACCTACCAATAGAATATGCCACTTGGGAAGATGGATTTCTCATATAAAGGCATCATCATCCAGTCATTAATTGAGTAAAGCACTTATTTGAAGGGGCGGTTCATTTTAAACACCTAAATATCAGACCATTTCATTGTTATTGCTATATTATTTTTGACATTATGGTCAAATAGGTTCATTATTTGTAGTTTTATCCTTTACATCCTTATATATAAAGGAGATTTAGACTTATAAGTATAAACATAAATTTTATTTTAATTTAAAATATTGATATATAATATATAATATATTATATATTATACATAATATATATAATATATAATATATAATATATAATATATTATATATTATATATTATACATAGTATTACGAGGGAAGGTTGGCTGAAATTGGTAATAGTAGGCGCCAGAATATTGTCTAAGGCGAAAGGGCATTCCCTTTAGGAGGTGGATATGGAGGAGCCTGGGCGGGCAAATCTCCTTGTTTTTACAAGCAGAGCTCATAATCATTGCTTCACCCCAACGGGGCTTTATTATACATAGTATATATAATATATCATATATATAACAAGTGTAGGATTTCACTTCCAATCTTAGAAATTCAACCATAATATCTTGATCAAAACTCGTAGCTAGCATTCATGTTAAATGGAACTTATACTAAACCTTGACCTCTCCCACTCACTCTATATTTCTGCCATAGAAACCTAAAAACCTGTAACATTCCCAGTAGAGGAAAGTACAAATTCTAAGTTGCATGAGGGCACCAACAAATTGAAGTGTTGTAACTCTAGTATTTGCACAAGAGCACCAACTTAAAAAAAAAAAAAAAAAAAGTGGAGCACGAGAACCCTGATAGAGAATTATCACATGTTTACTAGACAAGATATGCTGGTAAACACTCCTTTTTAATAACTAAAGGTTTCATGATTGCTAATAATTTATATTATGCATTGCAAGCCATGGTCAAATTTATGCTTTTAGATTAGATTTAGTTCTGCAATTTTAATTTGGCCACCATATTCTTTGTCACTGCATTCAATTATTTTTTCACTTGAAATTCAATATTCATCAAATTAGAAGGCATCTCAAAAAAATTAGATCCTAGTTCGATGAATTTCAAACCATACCTAGACTTGATTGGGAACCTAAACTTAAAGGAAAATAAATCGAGCAGTAATTGGACAAATTTGTTGATATTTAACCTTGGAAAAGTAATACATGATTAAAAAAATAAAATAAATAGAAAACCCTAGCTACCATTGTATGTGATTTTCATTTCTCCAAGTTTCAAGTGAGATTTCAATCTATTTTTCTCTCTAGAAAGTGTAAACTCTAGAGCTTAACAACGGTTTCCTTACTCTAGAGTCTATCCAATGTCAATGCCAATGGACAAGGAATCCATAATTTCTCATTCCGTATTCAGCTCCTTGCATGGATTCAGGGTTAGATCACAATAATTGAAGGTTAGGTTTTGTATATCTTAATTTGCACCAACACAAAATATTTAATAATTCGAGTCTTTTACCTCATTACAATTTTTATTGTCATGATGGAAACCTTAAAGCAAAGGAAAATAATTGATCACAAATGATATTATAAAAGAAATATAAACAATGATCCATAAATTCCATTGCAAAAATAATTTGACCCCAAACGATATTATAAAAGGAACTGTAAACAATGGTATGACTTCATAATCAAGCTCAATAGAACTTGTCAAGGACCCTTCATCAAGGTTTGTGACAATGTATTGCTTTCACTTTTGTAAGACAACTAGATAGCAAGCCCGTACCCAGTCCTTTGGTCTAGCAGCTTAGAATTTGGACTTTCCTTAAACCATTTCGATAATTTGAAATGAACAACAATTTCTCATAATATCAAAATGTTCATAGCAAGTATGCCAAACTAAATCAACATTATTTTGATAGACCTAGATTTGGAATTATCTATATTTGAGCATGATGCAAATATTTAAACAAAGATAAATATCTTCAAGGTCCAATGTCCTCTATAGCATCTTACAAGAGAACTTGCTCCAACAATGAGCAAGGTCCAAACTTCCTTCAGACTCAATAAAAATATATCCCATATGTTTTGTTCATGGAGATGATTTCTCTCTACTTTTTCAAATTAAGCAGCTCTACCTCTTCAAATAAATTGTAGCAAGGACAATATTCAAATCTAAAATTGAATCAACCTTCACAAAATAATTTTGTCCTCCAAAATTAATTAGGAACAACCTCTTCGATAAGATCTATATAAAACCAATAATCCATGTTTCTTCTCCTTTAAATAATGATAACTATTATTTGAAACTTATGAGTTTTAGGCTTCTCACGCCTTTCTAGGTCTGTGACCTATATACCTAGTTCTTGAGGCCTTTTGGCCTTGTTTAATCACCCTAAAGCTCACTCTATGTTTGCCCTTTAGACCTCTTAGCCCTATGTAAATAGCCTTAAGGAAATTTTACATCGCTTGACCACCTTCTAAGGTGCTTTGACCTCTGTACTATCATACTAAAGCCTTTTAGCCTTCTGAAATTGGGACTGATGTCTATTTCATTCTCTTCTAGGGATGAGATCTATCTTAGTCTCTTTTAAGGCTTAGGCCTTTTGGTACTCTACCATGAAAACTTTTCTTCTTTATAATATTTTTTTACAAACATTTAATTCCATTCAATACAAATCTTTTATGTCTCAATATCTAGCTCCAATATGATTCTTGTTAACTAATATATTATAATAATATTACCATGATTTAGAAAGGGAAGATGGAAATCTTATTATTGTAGAAAAAATCCTCCTAGGAATAAGGTTAATTCCATAGTCAGTTATGATATTTAGAGGCATTATATTATTGCATGCATTCTTACATATGTAGTTCTCCATATCCCCATGTAGTAATGTTGCAAAATAAGTAAAGTTAATGATTTGTGTGTAGGAAGCAATTGACATGTCCGTTGGAATCAAAATGAGTGTCCCCTGCATAGGGTAATTAGTGCACTTGTTATAGAAATATCTTCTAAAAGTTGTAAATGATAGTGTACCTTCTCTCTAATAAAGGAAAAGGTGCATTACTCTCTATGAAAGAGGTAAATGCATGAAACAATTAGTGTAATGTAACTTATTTAAAGCCATGTGTTTACTATAGGAAATAAATGTTTTGTTAACATGGGTGAGTCATCATCATTACTAATGGTCTTCTTCTCAATGTTAGTTAGAAAGGGAACATCTCTTTGTTAAAATGGGTGAGGACTTCCTCCCATTGTAGTTGGATATGAAAAAATTACTAAACACCAACCATATAAAATTTTTAAAGATGCCTAATTGATTGCATTAGTTTCCTAGTGTTGTTTTCTTATACTAACCTAAAATAAAATTCAAGTCATGTAAATTAGAGTAATGAAAACACGAGTATTCAAATTTGACCATGGTTCTTCTATGTTGTGGTTTCAATTCCAATCATATGTTAGCTATGATTCTTGCAAATTATGCCTCTATATCTAATTTCCTTTCCTTTGAAATGAAGAAGCGTGTACATATAACATCATGATTAATGCATTAAATTTGTTATTCAAATATTATGATTTCATCTCCTCCTAAAATTTGAATCCAATGAAGCAAGAAGACATTCATTAAATTTGTTATTCAAATATTATGATTTCATCTCCTCCTAAAATTTGAATCCAATGAAGCAAGAAGAAAGAGGGAAAAGAATTGGAGGAAGACAGATGTTGTTGGAATATATATATATATATATATATATATATATATATATATATATATATATATATCTGTGTGTGTGTGTGTGTGTGTATGTGTTTTTGTGTGTGTATTATGTAACTAGATAAAAAAAGAGATAGATGAACGACTTCAAAATTAGCCTCTTTGAGGGGGAAAAATCCTTTACATCACATAAATGATCAATTCTTGAATGATACAAATTACAAAAGCTCCTTTGTATATATAGGATTCTAAGGGGTCACAATATAATCAATACTGACAAAATAATAATAATGTAAGGGCACAACAATAACAATATTGAGCTTCTATGGGGCACAACAATAACAATATCAGGGCTACATGGGCACAACAATAAAAATAAGGGGGCTACACTAGTATTATAGGGACCTATCATGCCACAATCCTTCAAAATGTGTTGTACTCAACACTTGGGTAGTTATGGATGCTTCTGTATAAAATCCTTATCCTCCCATGTGGAATCTTTAGTGGGTAATTTCTTCCACTTAATGACATACTATGAAATTGGTCACTTTCGTAGCTATTGAGTTCTTGTTTCCATGACTACTTTAGGCTCAAATATGGTTTTTTCCTTCTTCGTCAAGTTTTGGCAACATTTTTTGAACTTGAAGATTGTCACTGATAACATTCTTTAAGCACACGAAATGGGAAACTGTGTGTACTCATGAAGATGCAAGCAACTCAAATTTGTATGCCATAGTACCAATATTTTGCAACGCCTTATGTGAACCATAGTATTTGGGTGATAGTTTATTATCATTCTTAGCTTTCTTGAGAGAAATTTGTTTGTATGGTTGTAGTCTTAAGAGTACCCAATCACCTACATGAAAAATTCTTTCATTATGATGATGATTTGTCTGTTGTTTCATTTGATTCTGTTCTAGAGTGAGGTTATCCTTTAAGAGTTGTAGAACTTGTTGTTGATTCTCAATGTGATCTTCCACGACTTGAACAATAGAATTTTCTGTTAAAAATGATGCGATGGATGGTTGATGATATCCATAAAGTTTCATAAATGGGGTCATTTTTGTTGTAGTATGGAAGGAAGTGTTATACCACCATTCAGCTAGAGGCAACCACTTAACTCATTTAGTTTGTTAATTAGATACAAAGAAATGATGATATCATTCGAAACATTTGTTCACTATCTTAATTTTCCCATCATATTGAGGGTGATAAAATGAGATATGGGCTAGTTGAGTACCAAGACAAGAAAATAATTTCCTCAAAAAATTTATAGTTAAAATGGGATCTCTGTCACTTACTATAATCTTTGGGTTTCCATGAAGCACTTGAATTATTTCCATAAATGCAGTGGCAACTGTACTGGCTTTAAAATGATGAGATAATGCACAAAAGTTTCTATACTTGGTAATTATATCAATTACCACCATGATGACACACTTTTCTTCATACTTGGGTAAACCTATGATAAAATCCATTGAGACCTCCTCCCAACACTGACTTGGAATGTGTTGGGTCCCTATAATACTAGTGATTACCCCATTACTATTGTAGTTATACCCCTTATTTATATTGTTGTGCCCCTATTACCCCCATATTGTTATTTCTGTGCCCCATAGAATCCCTCTATTGTTATTTTTGTGGCTTTATATTATTATTGTTAGGTCGGCTGGATTATATTGTGACTCCCTAGACTCCTATATATAGAAAGGAGGTTTTGTCATTTGTATCATCCAAGAATTGTTCATTTATGTAATGTAAAGGAGGTTTCCCCCTCGAAGAGGCTGAATTCTAAGGCGTGGATCTCTCTTTTCTATCTTTTTGTGAGCTGGTTTCATAACATTTGGTATCAGAGCTTTGGATTCTAGGGTTTCGCTGCTCCAAACAGGTCATCGTGGAATTTTTGCTATAACTCTTTTTCTGTGACGTTTCAGAAGTCGTAAAAAAAACCCATTTGAGAAGAATTGGCGCTGAACCTTGGGTCCGAACTTCAGAGATTTTCTCGCGATATTTTCGGAGATATGATCTATGGAAGTTGGTCTTTTTGCAGACTCCTGAATTACATTCAAAACAGGTGACCTGGGGAAAATCGTCATAACTCTCTCTCTGAGGATCAGATTGAAATTTCGTAAAAAGGTATAGAAAGAGGACAGACGGTAGTTTCTTGTGCGTGTGTTTCAGATTCAAAGGTTGAAACAGTGACTTGTGGCACGTCGTACAAGTTCGCTCTACTGAACGAGTCTAAAAGCAAGTCACTGTGGGAGATTTTACATAACTCTTCCTTGGAGAATCCAATTTGGCTCAGACTTGTGGCATTGGAAAGAGGAAGCAGAAGGCTACTACAGGTAGTAATTTCAGAATTGGAGGATCCGAAATTACAGAGATACATCAGATTCAATATCAGGCTTCTATAAAGTGAAAAAAGGTGTGTAGTTTTTTTTAATTTTTGTGTAAGCTTGGTTTAACGGAATTCAAAGGGCATAGTAAAACATTATTATCGGTAACTGATGCCCCGAGGAAAGAAAATGCAAACACCTAGTAAGGAACCTGAAAGCTCTAGCATGACTCATGAAGAAGAGGAAGAAATGCTACATGATATATCAAAATTACAAGAACAAGTGCAACAAATGTCACGCTCACAAAAGCTAACAGAAGCTAAGATAAGTGGCGTGGAATCTAAGGTAAATGGCGTGGAATCTAAGATAAAGGGAATGGAAGCTAAGATGGATGGCATGGAAGCTAAGATTGACGCTAAATTTGATGGCATGGATGATAAGATGGATGAATTGAAGAAGTTGCTACAAGAAAGGGTCACTAATGGTGAAAAGGTAGTAAAGGAAACTCATGATGAGAACAAAAGAAATGTTAATCATGATTCCATAGACTCTAATGTTGGATCGAAGACTCACCATGTTCCAAAAATCGATATGAGGAAGTTTGATGGCAAGGATCCCGCCACATGGATATTACAGATGGAGCAATTCTTCGATCTCAATAATGTGCAAAACACACAAAAGGTACGTATGGCAACTTTATATTTGGAACCAAATCAGTTTGTATGGTATCAATGGCTTTGTTCTCGTAAACAATTTATCACTTGGGCAATTTTTACGGAAGAATTGATAGCACATTATGAGGATACAAAAAGCAACACTTTTTTTAGCCAATTGATAAGTCTCAAACAAAAGGGTTCAATAATGGAGCACATTGAGGAGTTCCAAAAATTGAACATAAGGGTAAAAGATATTCCAGAGGAGCATAGGATTGATGTGTTCATAGGGTCTTTAAAGGATAATATCCAACATGATGTGCGCCTTTGGGAACCTGATTCATTAGAGAAGGCATTCAGGTTAGCAAGAAAAATGGAAAGCAAAATTATGGCAACTAGGAAGCATACCGTCACAACTATAAAGAC
This sequence comes from Pinus tabuliformis, assembly GCA_031772625.1. Classification (NCBI taxonomy): domain Eukaryota; kingdom Viridiplantae; phylum Streptophyta; class Pinopsida; order Pinales; family Pinaceae; genus Pinus; species Pinus tabuliformis. Next base: position 800,106,161 of record CM062818.1, on the reverse strand, counting down.
GGAAGTGTTGTTGCCCATAGTCTTCCACAACCTACAAGGTTGACACCACAACAATTGGAAGAAAAAAGAGCAAAAGGGCTTTGTTACAATTGTGATAGCAAATACACAAAAGGTCATAAGTGTGCTGAGAAGAAATTATTCTACATAGATTGTGAAGAGGAAGAAGAAAAGGAGCAAGAAAGGTCAAAAGAAGAGGATATATTCCAGGAACAAAGCCTAGATGAAGAACAAATAAATCCGACCATATCTTGTAATGCATTGGCAGGAATTACCACTCCTCAAACCATCAAGATAGAAGGACAAATCAAGAAGAAAAAGGTAATAGTGTTGATTGATTCAGGAAGCACCCACAATTTTATTCATTGTAGGGTAGCAAAAGAATTGAATTGCTTCCTATATCCAGCACCAGAGTGTCAAGTGATGATTGCAAATGGAGGAACAATAAATTGTTCTGGAAAGTGCCATAATATCAAGCTATCCATGGGAGAATATGTATTGACTAGCCCAATGCTTTCCATTCCAATGGGAGGTGCTGATGTTGTACTAGGAGTCCAATGGCTACAATCCTTGGGTACAATAGCTTTTAATTTTCAAGAACTTTTCATGAAATTTTCTGTGGAAGGAAAGGAAGTTGAATTAAGGGGTATTGCAGGGAAACCAGGAAAGATAATCAGCTCTAATGGCATGACAAAGCTTCTAAAAAAGGAGCAAAGAGGTGTAATTGCACAATTATGTTCGCTAGATGTTTCCACATTGGAATCATCTATTTCTCCAGATCTCCAAAAAGTCCTGGACAATCATTCCAAGGTATTTGAGACTCCCAAAGGTCTCCCACCTATGCGTGATCATGATCATGCTATTCATCTGATTCCAGGAAGTGTTCCTCCAAACATCAGGCCGTACAGATATCCCTATGTCCAAAAAAGTGAAATTGAACGTATGGTTGCAGAAATGCTAGAGGCTGGTATAATTCAACCGAGTCAAAGTTCTTTCTCAGCTCCAGTAGTATTGGTGCACAAGAAGGATGGATCATGGCGCATGTGTCCGGATTATAGGGAGCTCAACAAGCTCACTATTAAAGATAAGTTCCCCATTCCTGTTATTGATGAATTACTGGATGAATTGCATGGATCAATTTACTTCACCAAGTTGGATCTTCGTTCAGGATATCATCAAATCAGAATGAAGATTGAAGACATTCCGAAAACGGCATTTAGAACTCATGAGGGTCATTATGAATTTTTGGTCATGCCTTTTGGCCTTACCAATGCACCTTCAACATTTCAAGGTTTGATGAATTCAATTTTCAAACCATTCCTTAGAAAATTTGTGTTAGTATTTTTTGATGATATACTAATCTACAGCAAGTCTTGGAAGGATCATGTTGAACATGTTGACAGGGTGCTACAACTATTGGAGGAGAAACAATTATATGCAAAAAGATCCAAATGTTTCTTTGGAGTCCAGGAGGTGGAATATTTGGGTCATATTGTATCTCATGAAGGAGTTAAGGTAGACCCTAGCAAAATTAAAGCCATTAAGGAATGGAAAATCCCCACATCCATAAAGCATCTGCGAGGATTTCTTGGGTTGACAGGGTATTATCGCAAGTTTGTTAAGAATTATGGGAGAATAGCAGCACCTCTAACAACATTATTGAAGAAAGATTCATTTTCATGGACTCCGGAAGCAACAAAGGCCTTTGAACATCTTAAAGAGGCAATGTGCCAAGCACCGGTCTTAGCTACACCGGACTTCACAAAAACCTTTATTGTGGAATGTGATGCTTCAGGAAATGGAATTGGTGCTGTTCTAATGCAAGATGAAAGACCCATTGCTTTTGAAAGTCGTCCAATCAAGGGAAAGTTTTTAAGCAAAGCTATTTATGAGAAGGAAATGTTGGCAATACTCCATGCACTTAAGAAATGGCGACCCTACCTAATGGGAAGACACTTCAAGGTAAAAACGGATCATGATAGCCTTAAATACTTTTTAGAACAAAGATTATCCTCTGAAGAGCAACAAAAGTGGGTCACAAAGATGTTGGGTTATGACTTTGAAATCATCTACAAAAAAGGGAAGCAAAATGTGGTGGCAGATGCACTCTCAAGAAAGGATGAGGATGTGGAAGCATTGTTGTGTGCCATTTCTATTATCCAACCAGATTGGATAAACGAAGCAAGGGAGGAATGGAAGAATGACGAAGAAGTGTGGGCACTTATTCGAAAGTTACAACAAGATTCCAGTACTTCTGATACATTTAGCTGGCAAAATGATTCGTTATGGTACAAAGATCGCTTATACCTCTGTAAGAATTCCCAGCTAAAACAAAAGATTCTTATGGAATTGCACACTTCTCCCTTAGGAGGGCACTCAGGATTTTTAAAAACTTACCACAGGGTTAAGAAGGAAATTTTTTGGGATGGCCTTAAATCAGATATTCAAAAGTTTGTGGCGGAATGTTTGGTTTGCCAGCAAAATAAAGTTGAAACAATTAAGACACCGGGTCTATTACAACCTTTATCCATTCCAAGCCAACGTTGGGAGGAGGTTTCAATGGATTTTATCACAGGTTTACCCAAGTCTGAGGGAAAGAGTGTCATCATGGTGGTAGTTGACAGACTTACCAAGTATGCACACTTTTGTGCATTATCACATCCATTTAAAGCCAGTACAGTTTCTACTGCATTTATGGAAACAGTTCAAAAGCTACATGGAAACCCAAAGATTATTGTAAGTGACAGAGATCCCATTTTCACTGGAAATTTTTGGACAGAATTATTTTCTTGTCTTGGTACTCAGTTAGCTCATAGCTCATCTTATCATCCTCAATCTGATGGGAAAACTGAGATAGTAAACAAATGTTTGGAAGGATATCTTCGTTGCTTTGTATCTGATAAACAGACACAATGGGTCAAATGGTTGCCTCTGGCTGAATGGTGGTATAACACTTCCTTCCATACAGCAACAAAAATGACCCCATTTATGGCACTTTATGGGTATCAACCACCATCCATCACATCATATTTAAGAGAAAATTCTAAGGTTCAGGCAGTGGAACATCACATCGAACATCAACAACAAGTCCTCCAACTCTTAAAGGATAACCTCGTGTTGGCACAAAATAGAATGAAACAACAGGCAGATCAACATCGCAGTGAAAGAAGTTTTGATGTAGGTGATTGGGTATTCCTACGGCTACAACCATATAAGCAAATGTCCCTAAAGCAAGCTAAGAAGGATAATAAATTATCACCAAAGTATTATGGTCCGTACAAGGTGTTGCAAAAGATTGGTACTATGGCATACAAATTGGAGCTTCCTGCAGCTTCTCGATTGCACCCAGTTTTCCATGTTTCATGTTTAAAGAAGGTTATAGGTGACAAGCTCCCAATTCAAACAATATTGCCAGAACTTGACGAGGAAGGAAAAATTATATTGGAACCGGAAGCAGTCACAGAAACAAGAACTCGACAGCTACGAAATCGATCAATTTCAGAGTATCTTATCAAGTGGAAGAACTTATCCGCTGAAGATTCCACATGGGAGGATGAGAATTTTATGCAGAAGTATCCAGAACTACTCAAGCATTGAGGACAACACTTTTTTGAAGGAGAGGGGCATGTTGGGTCCCTATAATACTAGTGATTACCCCATTACTATTGTAGTTATACCCCTTATTTATATTGTTGTGCCCCTATTACCCCCATATTGTTATTTCTGTGCCCCATAGAATCCCTCTATTGTTATTTTTGTGGCTTTATATTATTATTGTTAGGTCGGCTGGATTATATTGTGACTCCCTAGACTCCTATATATAGAAAGGAGGTTTTGTCATTTGTATCATCCAAGAATTGTTCATTTATGTAATGTAAAGGAGGTTGCCCCCTCAAAGAGGCTGAATTCTAAGGCGTGGATCTCTCTTTTCTATCTTTTTGTGAGCTGGTTTCATAACAGAATGACTACAGGTTGTAATAGACCGAGGGTCTTAATTGTCTCAACTTCATTTTGTTGGAAAAACAAACATTCTTCCACAAACTTCTGAATATCAGATTTAAGGCCATCCCAAACAAAATACTTCTTAACCCTATGGTAAGTTTAAAAAAATCTTGAGTGCCCTCCTAAGGGAGAGGTCCGCGATTCCAAAAGAATCTTTTGTTTGAGTTGGGAATTCTTACAAAGAAATAAGCAATATTTGTACCATAATGATTAATTTTTCCATATAAATGTATCAGATGTACTAGGATCTTGCTACAACTTTTAAATGAGTGTCCACACCTCTTCATCATTCTTCCATTCAGCCCTTGCTTTGTTTATCCACTGAGTTTGGATAATAGAAATGGCACAAAGCAATGCTTCCACATCCTTATCCTTTTTTGAGAGTGCATCTATACCACAATTTTGCTTCCATCTTTTGTAGATGATTTCAAAGTCATAACCCAACACCTTTGTCACCCATTTCTGCTACTCTTATAAAGATAATATTTGTTCAAAAAATTATTTAAGAGTATCATGATCTATTTTTACCTTGAAGTGTCTTCTAATTAGGTAGCGTCATCATTGTTTTAGTGCATGTAATATTATCAACATTTCCTCCTCATAAGTAGGTTTATGTAAATAATTTCCTTTGATTGCATCCCTTTCAAAAGAAATGGGTATGCCTTCTTGCATTAAAATAACACCAATTCCATTTCCTAAGGCATCACATTCCATAATAAAGGTTTTTCTGAAGTTTAGCATAGCTAATACTGGTACTTGACACATTGCCCCTTTAAGATATTCAAAGGCTTTAGTTTGTTCTCGAGTCCAAGAAAATGCATCTTTATTCAGTAATGATGTTAAAGGTGCCACTATTCTCCCATAATTCATAACAAAGTTGCGATAATACATTGTCAACCCTAGAAATCCTCGAAGATGCTTTATGGCTGTGGGGATTTTCCATTCCTTCATGGCTTTAATTTTGTTAGGGTCTACCTTAACACCCTTGTGAGATACAATATGACCGAAATATTCCACCTTCTTTACTCCAAAGAAAAATTTGGAGGTTTTTGCATATAATTGTTTCTCCTCCAATAGTTTGAGAACCTTGTCAACAATTTGAACATGATCCTTCCAAGACCTGTTGTATATTAGTATATTATGAAAAAATACTAGCACAAATTTTTAAGGAGAGGTTTGAAAATGGAAATCATCAAACCTTGAAATGTGGAATGTGCATTAGTAAGGCCAAAAGGCATGACCAAAAATTCATAATGAGCCTCATGAGTTTTGAATGTTGTTTTTGGAATGTATATAGTCTTCATTCTAATTTGATGATATCCTGAATGAAGATCTAGTTTGATGAAGTAAATTGCTCCATGTAATTCATCCAACAATTCATCAATGACAAGAATGGGAAATTTATCTTCAATAGTGAGCTTTCTTAGATCCCTATAATATGGACACATGCACCATCATCCATCCTTCTTATGCACTAATATTATTGGAGTCGAAAGAGAGCTTTGACTAGGTTGAATTATACCCACCTCTAGCATTTTTGCAACCATATGCTCAATTTCACGGTTTTGGGCATAACTATATCTGTAACACCTGATGTTTGGAGGAACACTTCTTGGATTCAAATGAATAACATGATCACGATCACGAACAGGTGGTAGGCCTTTAGGAGTCTGAAACACCTTATAATGATTATGCAAGACTTTGTGGAGATTTTGAGAAATAGATTATTTCAATGTTTGAACCTCTAGTGAGCATAATCGTGGAATTACACCCCATTGTTCATTATTTAGAAGCTTTGTCATGCCATTAGAGTTGATTATCTTTCTCAGTGGCTAGGGTAATCATAGTTTCCACCCTTGAGTTATCCTATAGGATTTGTGCCATCACCATGACTTGGATTCTAGGATTCCCATCACTTCCTTTAGCTTGGTTTGCAGGGTCTTCCATTACTTAATGTTATTTTTTGTTGATAGATATTTTCATTCATTTTAAATTCTTTTTTATCTAGGGTTAAATCATATTGCTCATGTATTCCCTTGAGTTACACATGTTTCTCCTCCTTGTTTTGAATCTTCATTGATGTGATTTAGTTCTAAGTGGTTAAGGTTCAAGAGTTTAATACTCCATAGTAGTTGGATTGAAGAGTTCCTAGAACTATTCAAAGGGTGGTTATTCCAATATCATTTATTTTCTTGCACGTGGTTTAGTGAGGTAGAAATATATTGAGCCAAGCATATTTTCCAAAACCGTGGATGTAATTCCTTCTCCTGGATTGGGTTTTACTTCTTAAAAAACAAAATTAAGACCGTTAAGGAAAAAGGGATGATTGGCACTGGAATTTTCTCTAATTATAGCTTTATTTTGTATTGGGTATCTAACAATTGGGTGGAACATGAGACTATTTTCACTTTATATTGTAGAAAATGTTAAATAACCGACAATAGGGATTTCGTGGGATTTGAGGGAATGTTTCTCACCCACTAGATTCAGTTTTTTAATCCCAACATGGAATTTTTTTTTTGTTCATGTTTGGATTATATTGCAACATCCTCCCATTATTTACTAGGGTGATGGAACTTTTAAATCCATCAGATACAAGTTCAACCACTATATTACTTTCTCATAGAGCAAGGAGAATATCCTCTCTTATACCAAAATTTGTGTTGAAATGGGTTTTGCAATAGGAATCCCTAAAGGAATTCAGCTTTAGTTGGAGGGTTGGATCCATTTTTAGGCCATGGATTATGATCAGGTTCCTTTTAACTGAAATTATTTCCATGAATATGGAGACTTTGCAAAAAATTGTCCTGATTCTATAACATCTTAGTTTCCTTCTATCCCAACTTTGTCTTCTCAAAATAATGATGAGAAAGTAGCATGAAAACAATTTTCAAGGCAGTAAAAGAAACAATTGTCTAAGAGGTGTCATCCATATCAAGTACAAACATAGAACATCAATTCACCTATTAAGGAAGAGGTTCTATTTAGGGAAAATGACAACAACTTTATTCTAGAGAGGGAGGAAGAAGAAGTGGCAATAGAGGAAAAGGAGGTGGTTCATATTTTCTCTTTTTCGCATTCCTATTTAGATGTTTAAAAAAAATCCATGTTCCTCCCCTCCTTTAAAAAAGGGTAGAAAATATCAAAGAAACAATTCCCCAAAATTTGGCATCCAAAAATGATTTTCCTCTCATGGATCTACTACGGGTTTGGTCTCACTCAAAACCTAGAAATGTTTTTTTTGTATCATCTTGTGTAAGGAATTTGTAAGAATATCCTTTCATACTCAAGAAGTAGTATGCCTAATTTTTAGTAAGTTTAGTGTTGGATCTTCTCCCTTTATCACTTTATTGGGAGGAGGATGGTATTTTGCTAGTTTCATTTTAGAACCATTGAAGAAATTTTCCTTGTAGCATTCAATATGATGTACTTCAACTATTTGTTTTTGCTACATATTGTTGATTAAGACAAATTTCTCATTATAATTAAAAAATAATCTTATTTAATTTAATCTTTAATTATTTACTATTTTTTAATGACATCTATTTTGACATTTCCTTTCTTTCCTCAACATTCATATCCTCACCCTAACACTCCTTTCTAAAAATTCCACTTGGTTTCAAAATATTTTACACAATTTATATCTAGAAAATTAAAGAACATTATTGATATATTTTGACATAAATCCATCCTCCATTCCATTAACTCATTGCAAATAATATGAAACAAATATGATATTTACTGTACCAAATGTCAAAAGATAAATACCAAGAAATAATTATATCAAATGCCAAAATTCAATTTATGCAACAACATTGGATCATAAACGTTACATAGAGGGTGTTATTCCATTTGGGAATCATTATTGCAGATGGAGATGGAACAAGAAGAAATAACACTAAACTTGTAGAGATCTTATATATTATATATATATATATATATATATATATATATATAGATAGATATAGATATATATATATAGATATATATATATATATATATATATATATATATATATATATATATATATTGTTAGGTCCCTATAATACTAGTGTAGCCCTCTTAATGGTTTTTTTACCCATGTAGACCTCATATTGTTATTGTTGTGCCCTTACATTATTATTGTTATGTAGGCTCTCGTTATATTGTGACCCCTCGGGGCTGTTTTATAAAAAATGGTTTTATAAATGGGTATCATATACCATGGAAAATTCTCTAAAAATGGGAACTGAACTTGAATTCCCACAATATTTTATGGTACACATGGATGGAGGTAGGGTTTTGTATAGTCCATTTCCAAGCCATGTTTTGAAATCGTGAACAAAAACATATGGCATCCATTACATAAGCGCTCATGTAAAAAGGGGAATAGTTCGTGAGGAGATAATTCTCTTTTGCCTGTATTCCTTAATACCCATAGTTAAATTATCTGAAAAAATATGACTCCAATTCATAATCACTGCGTTAACAACTACATCAATCATTGGAACCCACTCTATAGAAAATTTGGTACTATTAGCCTTCCCAAATAGTCTACGCATCATCGCAGTTACGAAATTATTTAGAGCCGAGAGGGATGAAATTGGGTACATACTAGATTTCCCCCGTTTGAATAACATCCATTGGGTCCTTGTTTTCTTTGGAAAAATGTTCAAGAAAATCTTTATCATAGAGCTTTTTGTGGCTCTGGTAGATGGTACATCTTGCGTGAAAGATCCCATAACTTCATGTCTTGAATTTCCTATCTAAAATATTGACATTATCAATTATCCATTTCACCATATCTGTGTATGGTGATATCTTGGGCCTTGCAGGTATTCTGTGTAGAAACGAACATGCTTCCTCAAAGTATCAAGCCTCAGATGATTCCTTGACATTAGTTGTCCCCTTAGTTTCTAGTGGTCTTGGTTTTTCTCCCTCCAGTGAGTTATACATGACTTCCCACGATGTGGTCACTCCATCTTTGTTGCAGGTGGTATCAGAGAAGAGTGGGGGCACGTCTGATTTCTTAGATGTAGTAGCTTTTCCTTTCTTCACCATATTTTCAAGTGTTGTTTCCTTCGGAGGTTCCCTAAAATTGAGCAATGGAGATTATTGGATAAACACATAAAGCAGAAATGAATGAAAATGAAATGATACAATTAATTTTGAAAGACGAAAAGGAAGAAGCTTTTATTTGAAAATATAGATGAAAGATATCAAATCTCATCGAGCTGTTTTAAATGTAAATGTCATTAAAATTCATTAACTACGCACTACAGTGTTTTCATTACTTCTTTTATGAGTCATTTAAACCATCGCATTGAAAATTTGTAAGTGATACTTCAAGTTGATGTGTTAAAGGGTGAGGTGCTGATAATGCGATTACGATTAATAGTAATTATCACAATATCGCAATATCGCAATATCAATTATGGGCCATTTCAAAGTCATTCAGTATTTGGCGATATGCAATGCGAGCGGCATACGTTTTACCCTTTTCAGTGAATTTAACTTAAATGAATAATTATTCCATAAAGTAGTTGTTTACCATGCGTTGGACTTGATCGAAGTTATAACATTTTCATAATTCCATTGGGTCCAGATCACATCGCATTTCGCAACTTTTTCATGGTTCACAAGTTTGGCATTTTTGTAAAAGTCATGATTCGATAAGTGTTTTACTTATCATATTGCAATATAACAAATCACATATCATTAAGGTTTGCTTGTTTTGAACTTTTATGAATGGTGCTATGCGATTGTGATAAGTACTTTATTTCACAAGAAATGCTTTAAGCCTTAGATTTAATGAAAAGTTCAATGATACCATAAGTCTACTATGGTGGTCCCTTTTATTGGAATTCACGGATTTCGATTGTCAATTAAATTTTGTTATTCAAGGTCCAACAATTTGTGATATCTTGAGTTTATTCAAAAATTTATTTCTAATAGTTCAAAAAGGGAATCTCTCATTTCATAGGTTTTTTGAAAACAATTTAAAGGGTCCCCATTTATTAATAGAATATTAATTATTAAATAAATAAATGGTGGGGTTTTTGAACAGTATAACAACACCATATATGCTCAGGTAAATGCATATATAGTACACAACGAGTAAAATCTCTACAAACTGACCCATGTCATGCTTTGTAGCTATAGCCAATGCTTATCTAACTAACAATAAAAGATACATTACTTGTTTTGAATATTATGCCTAAAATATATTCAAAAGAGGTGACACTTCAGATTCATAGAACCTAACACTTTGTTTTTAGATTAATGTATTAAAAAGGATTTGTCTACCAATGTTTACACAAATCTAAAAGTACTCCACTAAAGAAAAGACTTATGATCGTTGTGTGAAAAGGAACTTAGGATCTATGGATGGGATGCAATGACTATCAGGGGAGCTCGAGAAACTACAGAGTTAATGGACCACAAAATAAAGAGAGTGCCTTTCATCAGGTCCCTACAGAAGGGAAGCCTATGTGTTAAAATATCATAATTAAAAGTGGGGTGAATTCTAAAGCCTCATTGAATATGTAGGTGCACACATGTATATAAAAGTGGGGTGCATTCTAAAGCCTGATTGAATATGCAGGTGATTGATAACTCTCTCTGTATGACCATGTGCATAATATGGCATTGGGTGCAAAATTAAATATATTTATAGAGAGAGAGGAAGAGTGTTTCAATTCATATCCTACTTGTATATCGACAAGACCTTTTTTAGTGTCATCTCAAGAAAATAATGATTTGGGTTCAAATTAAAGCATTGCTAAAATTAAGTATTGACAGATTATCATGTGTAATATTTGATATATATGGAAGCATTTAGTTTATTTTAATCCATGCTCTCATACATGATTAATATTTTATTTTAATCGACGAATTTAGATTATCCTATGTCTGATTTAATTGCTCTCATGGTGTATTGTGGTTAACTGTGCATTTATGTTGAATCTCTTTCACTTTAAGATGTACATTTTTTCATGCATATCCATTTGTTTTCAGTATTACACATCTCTAAAATATGGTCCTAAAGACTAAAAAATATTATTTTCACTCATCCTCGCTCGACTGTTTAAAAACATTTCAAGAAGGAGTCTTTCATGTGCTCATGAGCTTGGAATACATGCATATTTTTCAATTAGGTGGTAGCATACAACCATTAGGGACACCCCTTTGAGACTAAAAAAGCACAAGTCCGAACATAGAGGTATTCTAATTGTGACACGGTTTGATTTTCCTGCAACTGTTGGGAAAATATCTCTATGTAGATTATCATGATAAAAACATCCCATGGCATCAAATTCAGTTGAGAGAGACAATGAGACCACCATGCAGGCTGCAACAACATGATGCTCATAATAAAATGCCATCTTATGTTTAAGAGACTTTGGAGAGATCCAAGCCCTCTAAATGTAGATCCAATAAATATCATCTTCAAATACCCGATTGATCTACAATTTTGTGGGAAGGAAATGACTAAAAGGAGGGAGAAACTCTATCAAAATGCCAATGGAATGGAGGAATTAAGTGGCCTCTGAGAACCAGCCATGTCTGCGACTAGAAAGATATATGGTAGGAATCTCCTCAGACAAGAAAGGAGTGAGATACAAATATCTCTGTTGTCTAGAAATAGATCCCCCTAGAGTGTAAATCCTTTGAAGGAAAAAAAAATCTAAAAATGTTCTCCAAACATAAGTCACCTGGTTGATCAACATCTCCAAAGCATTCAGAAAAATATATGTTTTTGAAATTTACCAGTCAAACATTTCATTTAGAGGGAATGAAACTATTTAGTCATTCCACCTACATTTTAACACCTCTAGATCCCTCTAAGAGGCATAAAGCTTTGCAACAAGAAGCCTCATTTTCACCCATCTATAAGACCTTATAGCCTTAAAACTACGTGACATCCTTGTACAACCCCATAGATCATAGCAAGATGACTCGTTCTCCATATTCACCGATTCCTAAAAACAAACCAATACCATGAGAGTGGATTTGAAGTCTAACTGTGAGGGAAAAATACTGATGAGTAGTGAAGGTCAATGGGTGTTTTGGCGTTGGAAAAACTAAAACAATTAATATATCATATGTAATAACATGAGATCATGAATTATTTCCTAGTTTTTCAAGTTCCTGAGATCTGATTGATTTAAAACTACATGCCATGCCCATAAAGCCCCACCAAATAAAGCATGATGACTAGTTCCCCATATTCATCTTTACAAGTTGTATATTGCATAATGTTAGGAAGGGATGTATAGGGAAGGAAATAAGAATGGGAATATGAAAGAATAATGACATGAAGCAGAAACAACCTTATCCTATGCTCCTGCTCTTCAAGACTTCAATTTATTTTTAGTTGTGGTGGTGGCGGTGTATTTCATGGAATTTATTCAATTCTTACACTTCCCCATATGCTGATTCGAGTTTGGGCTTCTCTTATTGCATCTCAATGAATTGCATATCTCTAGGGAGCGACACTTCTTGTCCTTGAGTCTCTTGTCTGCCTTGATTTGACCCATTTGAGTCTAACTGCTCTGAGGTTGTAGGCATGGGAATTAGTGATGATGTATTTAGGGAAAATAAAAGGGGTGTGATGAACATCTGTGTTTGGAGAGATGCTTGAGGGGTAGTCAAGTCCTATGGTGTTGAGAGTGCACCTTCTTTGGATATCTAAAGCTAGAGTGATTGATGCACTTGCAACATTGAGGACATGACCTTTGCACTGTTATGTAGTAGTATTGTGAACTACTTGGTGGTAGTGGGAGTAACCATAGCTTGCAAGGATGTTGAAAGGCTGCATTTTGAAATTGCAGGTTCTGGGTAAGTACATAGTCAAATCCTCTATAATTGTCTAACCAGTTCTCTTTTGGTTGATTAAATGTTTGAATGATCAACAATGGGATACTGCCAACGTTATAATTTTAGGAGCATAATATTTTGGAATTTTTACTTTGCAAGCATGCCATACAGTTCCTCGACATGTGCTTCAAGATAAGTATGGGTATGGTGCAATGATTATAACCTTGCACAATGGTCATGTACTCACAATGCTTGATGGGTTGTTGGGGCCATGATGTTAATTGGGAGTTATCAAATGTTTTCTGGGTGCATTACTCTTTAGGTTTTATCCACTCCTCCTTCAATGTATATTGTAGAATTGCCTTTTTCATATATAGTGACAACTTGACATATATAAGTTTTGTAAAGTTTTGACTACGGCCCTGAGTTGTGAGGAAATGTCCAGCCCAATAATTATTAACAATCATGTTGGTCCCAGGAGCACTAGTAAAACCTTAGTGGCTTTATGCTTTGAGCCAAAGAACTCTCATTGTAGGCTAATGTGGGTCATTTAGTGTTTCAACATCCTCTCTAATTAGTATTTTCAATGTGTATTTTCTATAACCCATTTTTTATATTCAACATTTTTAACATTTTTTAATTTGTTCCAATATGTGTGTATGGAGGTATAGCCATACCAGAACGTAACACTTCGTTTTCAGGTTAATGTATTAATAAGGAGTTGTCTACCAATGGTTACACAGACCTAAAAGTACTCCCCTAAAGAAAACATTTATCATCACTTTGTTAACAATAACTTGGGATCTATGGATGGGATGCAATGACTATCATGGCAAAGCAAGAAACTACATAGTTAATGAACCACAGAACAAGGAGAGTACCTTTGATTAGGTCCCTAAAGAAGGGGCAGTCTCCATGTCAAAAGACTCTAATTAAAAGTGGGTTGCATTATAAAACCTCATTGAATATGTAGGTGCACACATGTATATAAAGTGGGGTGATTTCTAATGCCTGACTCGATATGCAAGTGATTGATGACTCTACCTGTATAACCATGTGCATAATAGGGCATTGGGTGCAAAATTAAATATATTTATAGACAGAGGAAGAGTGTTTTCAATTCATATCCTAATTGTATATCCATGAGACCTTTTTCAGTGTCATCTCAAGTGAGGATTGATTTGGGTTCAGATTAAAGAAATGCTAAAATTAAGTATCTAAAGGTTATAATGTGTAAGATCTCATATATATGGAATCATTTAGTTTATTTTAATCCATCCTCTCATACATGATTAATCTTTTATTTCAATCCATGCTCTCATACATGATTAACCTTTTATTTTAATCCATGCTTTTAGATTATCCTGTGTTTGATTTGATTGCTCTCATGGTGTATCGTGGTTACCTGTGCGTTTATGTTGAATCTCTTTCACTTTAAGATGCACATTATTTCATGCATATCAATCTATTTTCAGTATTACACATCTCTAAAATTTGGTCCTGAAGACTAAAAATTATTATTTGAAATCACCCTCACTCTACTATTTATAGACAGGTCAAGAAGAAGTCTTTCATGTGCTCATCATCTTGGAATACATGTAGATTTTTCGATTAGGTAGCAGCACACAACCATTAAGGAGACTCCTTTGAGACTGAAAAAACACCAGTCTGAACAGAGAGGTCTTCTAACTGTGACAGGGGTTGATTTTCCTACAGTTGTTGGACAAATTTCTCTGTGTAGATTATCATGATAACAACATTCAATGACATCAAATGTAGTGAAGAGAGACAATGAGACAACCATGCAGGCTGCAACAACATGATGCTCATAATAAAATGCAATCTTAGGGCCAAGAGACCTGGGGGAGATCCAAGCCCTCTAAATGTACATCCAATAGATATCATCCCGAACTACCCGGTTGATCTATAATTTTCTGGAAGGAAATGACTAAAAGGAGGGATAAACTCTATCAAAATGCCAACGGAATGGAGGAATCAAGTGGCCTCTCAGAACCAACCCTATCTGAGACTAGAAAGATATATGGAAGCAATCTCCTCAGACAAGCAAAGAATGTGATACATATATCTCTGTCATCTGTAAATAGAGCCCCCTAGAGTACATATCCTATGAAGGAAAACAAATCTGAAAATGTTCTCCAAACATAACTCACCTAGTTTGTCAACAATTCCAAAGCATTCAAAAAGAACTATGATTTAGATATTTACAACTCAAACAATTCATTTAGAGGGAATGCAATTGTTTAGACATGCCACCTACGTTTGAAATCTTCTAAATCCATTTCAGAGGCATAACGCCTTGCACCAAGAAGCCTTGTTTTCGCCCCTCTCTGAGACCTTATGACCTTAAAACTACATGACATCCTTGTACAACCCCACAGATCATAGCATCATGACTAGTTCTCCATATTCACCGATGACTAACAACAAATCAGGACCATGTGAGTAGATTTGAAGTGTAACAGTGAGGGAAAAATAGAGATGTGTAGTGAAGGTCAATGGGTATCGTCGGGGTTGGAAAAAAAACAATTAATATATCATATGTAATAACATGAAATCATGAATTATTGCGTAGTTTTTCTAGTTCCCCAATACATTGTTGATTTAAAACTACATGCCATTCTCGTAAAACCCCACTAAACACAGCGTGATGACTAGTTCTCCATATTGACCTTCACAAGTTGTATATTGCATAACGTTGGGAAGGGATGTAGGGTGAAGGAAATAGGAATGGGAGTATGAAAGACTGATGATATGAAGCAAAAGTAAACTTATCTTATGCTCCCACTCTTCAAGACTCTAATTTATTTTTAGTTGTGGTGTGACCATGTTTTCGGTGGAATTTCTTCAATTATTAGACTTCCCCGTGGGCTGATTTTTAGTAAGAATGAGTAATGATAGGACATATAGCCTTGTATAGAAATTTGCAATGAGATTATGCTTAAAGGTGACTTAATTGTATCACATTGATTTTGACATGACAGCATCAATAAAATGATATAAGTCATTGCAGCTGGTACACCTATGTTTGGTGCATTAATCACTGTATGAGATTGAAGGAATCTGGTGGCATTCTCAATCAGAACTACTGCTTGATTGACAACATCATGAACCTTGTGTTGTAGAGAATTTGTATTGACTATGAAGGATTTAAGGAACAATAATGTTGTTTTTGCTGAGCCTACCAAGGATTATCAATTTCATTGTTTATTGGTCCCTATGTTCCTCAATTTTTGCTTTCCCAAGTTTCCTTTACAATATCTGATACAAATGCTAATTATAAAATTATTTAAATTTATATTATTGATCTTCCTTAAAACTCTACATTGTTTCATAGTGAAAGAATTTGATCATTTGTTCTAGCTACTTCGTTACAGTGTTGAAAAAGGCATGCCCAAAAGATACAAAGAAAAAAAAAAGTCGGAAAAAAAACCTTTATGTAACTTTATTGTGCTTATACTTTTATAGCTTACGCGTGAATTCAGTTCACTCTTATAATGCTCTCATAATGAATGAAAGGATTTATTTTAAGTTTCTTAATATTTAAATATTTTATTGGTCTTTGAATCTGTAAGAAATATATATATTTTAACCATTAGATCCATTCACGCTATACAAGTGAATTTAGTTTATTTATTATAATTCTTAAAAACCAGTAGAAAGGATCCATTTCAAATATGTAAAGGGAGTTATTGCATAGATTCATTTGAATATTTTACATGTATCCGCAGTACGGTCCATTTCAATAAAAGTGATTATTTTGTTGGTTTACTAAAGTATTTTGCAGGTAACGAGAGGATCTATTTGAAGTCTGTAAAAGCAATTATTGCACTAATTTATTTTAATATTACACTTATTAATCTTTAGTTTCTTTGAAATCTAGTGTAGAGGATCATACTCATTTCTCGTGTTTTTCTATTGTGACCACCAAAGTAGGTGTCTGTAACTATTTTAACCAGCGGAAACTGGCAGAGGCATTTCTGGTGCTTATTGATATCTGATTCTTCTAAGCGATTTCAATGAAATGAAATGGTTTGAATGTGTTTTTATCCAAATTTCCAAATTAGTCTTTGTCCAACATGGATGCAGAACCATAGGGTCTATAAATGTACGAATTGGCTTTCAGCTTTTAATTTGTACGCAGTACCTTAGTAGGAAGCGAAGAAATTTTTTTGAGTGTGATTTTACCTAGAAGACAACCTGGAATTTGATTGTAAAAGCTAGCTTTCGTTGCTGGTTGGTCTACTATGGTTGCACACTTTTCCAAACTTTGTGCAATTCTATTTCCATTTTCAGAAAATGGGTCATTGTGTTTGTTTCATGCCTTGCTTTCTGCTCAGAGAATATAGGAGGCCAAGGCATTGAGGTTGGATCTGAATACCCAATTGAACATAGTTACGGAATATTATGTGCAGATTCAAATGAAATATAATTTTTTTTTTGGAAAGTATTGTTGGTGGCCTGTACCTCATCAAATTGCAATGTAAACTGTTTTGATCCCTTTATTTTTTGTCCTGTAATAACAATTTAGTACAATGCCAGCTATAAAATGTTAGTGTTTCAAAATATTTCTGAGCACCCTTCTCTTTCATTAGCTTCAGTATTATGTTTCTTTAACGTTACACCTGGTGGCAGCATAACTAATCTAATATGTACTATCTGTAAAAGGAGCTACAGTTGCTGAGCTTTCCTAGGCTATGTGCTTTTGGGGCGCACTGATTCTCTTTAAATTGTTTGAGGCTGTGTGTTTGAAAATTAACAAACCCTCCCCAAAAAAAACAGTACAGCCAACTCTAAATACAAATACGGTCCGCTGCTCTACACTCTAGATTGGTGCTTAACGAACCACTCCCCAGTGAACGGTACAGTGCACTAACCCTTCGCTTTTGCTTCAATTAGGTTACTGTTAGTTTAATTTGGATTAAAATTAAAAAAAATTTGTTTATTTTTTTTTAATTTAAAATGAAATTTGTTTATTTTTTTTAGGGAAGTGCAAACAAAATTTTCATCAGATATTTTACTTGTAATTATTTTTATAATTTTTCTTTATTGATATTATTTTAATATATCATAATTGTTAAAAAAGATGTTAATAATTTTTTTTTTTCTCTATGTAAAAATTTAAAAATGATTGTTATGGAGCTTATGTATTTATGCATCATTTATTTATTGAAATTGCATCTTAGTAGTGGGAATTGAAGATCTACAATTTTGGTTGTAGTGAATCTTTTTGTTACACATTCAAGGGAAGCAATTCCAATTAGAATCAACTCCCCATCATTTTACTACTTGGATTTACACATGGTACCTACCATTCTCCCATGTCTTCACCTATACATCTTCCCACTTCCTACTCTACTTGTTTGTATCTATGAACATTACTTACATGTCTTTTTATCCCTACTTAATAGAAAAACACAACCCTAAACACTAGGGATAAAAAATGATTCCATGCAAGTATGATTCCTTATCATTAGAAATTCTATGCTAAAATGTTATTTTTATGTTCTTTTGCATCTTGCAATGTATATCATAATGCAAACACTCATCAATCATTGGGCATATCATTTTTATGGCAAAAGATTCTTGGAAGCTGTATTATCATTTTTATAACAAAAGATTCTTGGAAGCTATATTTCTTTTATGGAAAATTGTCATGCAAACATGCATTAATCATTAGGCATATCATTTTTATGGCAAAAGATCCTTGGAAGCTATATTATCATTTTTATGGAAAAGGATTCTTGGAAAATATATTTCTTTTATGGAAAATTGTGTTGTTCGATGTTTTATATAATTGTTTTTTTTTCTCTTGATAGGAATTTGTAGTGATATCTATAAAATAATTCTTCATAGTCAAACGTTTTTAGCAATAATTTTTTGGTGAAACCCTATAGAGACATATCGAGACAATCTTTGACACAATGTGATGTTGGACCATGGTTGACGTTGGACCATGGTTGACCATGATTTTGACTAGTAACTGCCAAAGATAATAATAATGTGTGTTTCCACATTGATTGTTATGATTTCTCTGTGGATTCTGTGGAAAGGTAATTTTCGGTGGTGTCGAGTAATGCTCTTGCTTTTTCTATGCTTCCACTGCCCTTACTACCATGCACGAAAATTTATGGTGCCGCCTCCATATGACATTTTGCAAGCAAATGTGAATGTTATCAATAAGATGATAAGATAGATTTATCTCCTTTTCTATTTAGATATGAGCATTATTGTTGTATTTTTACGGATCATCAAACATTATTATCAACAAGTATGTCAACTATATCTATAGAAAAACTATGACACTTAACATGGTCACCTAAATTATAAAAATATTTAAAGATCTATTTTACTTTAAGAGAAAGAGATGTTCCTATTTTTAAGAATCAAGAATGAGTTTCCTATAAGAATATATGAAAGGAAGAGAAATGTTATTTAATTAATTCATACTTATCTATGTAGGCCAATAAATAAAATCACTTGGGCAAGCCTTTTATTTTCTTATCTTCAGTTATGATAGAACACGTGTGGATTTATTTCACAAGAGAGAAAATTGGTGAGTTCAAATATTTTAGAGAATTTAAAAATATGGTTGAAGTGAAGGTAATAAAATACATCAAGTTCTTTAGGCCAGTTCAAGCTATGGTTAATATTATTTTTATGGTATAATATTACTCATATGGTTTATCATATTAATCCTAGTGTTAAATATGGATCCCTTGGGTTTATGATCATGCTCAACCATGGTCCGATGTCACATTGTGTCAAAGATTGTTAGAATATGAAAGTCAACCATGTTCAACCATTTTCAACCATCGTGGACCATGGACAATCATGGTCATCCATGGTCTAATGTGACATTGTGATAGAGATTGTCTCAATATGAAAATAAAACATGGTCAACCATGGTCCAACACCGCATTGTAACAAATATTGTATCAATATGAAAATAAACCATGGTCAACAATGGTAAACCAAGTTAAACCATCTTTATTTTAACGTTTCTAATATTTATCACATGATTTATATACCTTGGTTTATAATATTTATCTTAGGGTTTATGATAGGATTTTCTCAACATGAAAATCAATAATGGTCAACCATGGTTAATAATGGTCAACATTGGTAAAACATGGTCCACCATGGTCAATTATGTCCAACCATGGTTAACTATGGTCAAAACTAGTCAAACATCACATTGCGAAAAGATTGTCTTAATATGAAAATCAAGCATGGTCAAGCATAGTCATCCATGGTCATCTATTGTCAACCATGGTTGAGCATGGTCTACATTGGTCAATGAAGCATGACCAACCATGGTCAATCATGATCAAGCATGGCCAAGCATGGTTAATCATGATCGGGCATGGTCAATAACCATGGTCACATTGTGACAAAGATTGTCTCATGGTCCAACATCACATTGTAATAACCACGTCATCGATGGTCAACCATGGTACATCATGGTCTAACATCACATTATGAAAAATATTGTCTCAATATGAAAATCAACCATGGTCAAGCATGATCAATCATGGTGAACCATGGTCCAATGTCGCATTATGACAAATATTCTTTCAATATGAAAATTACTCATGGTTAGCTAAGGTCAACCATGGTCCAATGTCACATTGTGACAAATATTGTCTCAATATGAAAATGAACCATGGTCAAGGATTGTCTCAATATGAAAATCAACCATGGTCAACAATGTTTATTTCGGGGTTTATAATATTGATCTTAGGGTTTATATACCTTGGGTGTATAATATGAATCCCTTGAGTTTAATATTATTCCCTTGGGTTTATAATCCTTTCAGGTTTTACTATTAATCCCTTGAATTTATAATATCATTCCCTTGGGTTTTACTATTAATCTGTTGCATTTATAATATCATTCCCTTGGGTTTATTAATCTAATGGTTGAAGCGAAGGTAATAAAATACATCAAATTCCTTACCTCATTTCAAGGAGGAGATTATAAATGGGTCAATATTGGTAACATTGTAACAAAGATTGTCATAATATGAAAATCAACCACATGATCAACCATGTTCAATCTTTGTCACATTGTGACAAATATTGTCTCAATATGAAAATCAATCATTGTCAACCTACATAGTCAATCATGGTCAATATGAAAATCAACCATGCTTAATCAAGGTTAATCATGGTTAACCATGTATGTTTTAGGGTTCATAATATTTAGCTTAAGGTTTATATACCTTGGATTCACCATATTAATCCCTTGAGCTTAATATTATTCCCTTTGGTTTATTTGTGCCTTGGGTTTATAATATCAACCCCTTGGGTTTATTAATATTAGGGTTCATATTTGTAGGGTTTAATATTGTTGAAAGAGTTTATAATATTAATCCTAGGGCTTAATATTAATCCCTTTGGTCTATAATCCATCGGGTTTATAATATACATTCCAATAATTATCAACCATGGTCAACCATTGTCCAATATTGCATTCTGCAAAAGATTGTCTTAATATGAAAATCAACCATGGTAAAAAATGTTTATTTTATGATATATAATATTTATCTTAGAGTTTATATACCTTGTGTCCATAATAATACTCCCTTGGGTTTATTAATCTAAGAGTTCATAATTGTATGGTATAATATTATTCGTAGGGTTTATCATATTAATATTAGAGTTAAATATATATCCCTTGGGTTTATAATAATGGTCTACCATGGTCCAACATCACATTGTGTTAAAGCTTATCAGAATATTAAATTCAACTATTTCAACCATCGTGGACCATGGTCAATCATGGTCATCCATGGTCCAATGTGACATTATGACAAATATTGTCTGAGTGTGAAAATAAACCATGGCCAAGCATGTTCAACGAGGGTCCAATGTTGTATTATGACAAGAATTGTCTCAATATGAAAATCAAACATGGTTAACCATGGTGCAACATCACATTGTGACAAAGATTGTCTCAATATTAAAGTCAACTATGGTCAAAATGGTAAACCATGTTAGACCATGTTTATTTTAATGTTTATAATATTTATCATAGTGTTTAAATAGCTTGGTTTATAATATTTATCTTAGGGTTTAGCATAGGATTTTCTCAACATGAAAACCAATCATGGTCAACCATGGCCAATCATTGTTGACCATGGTTAGGTATGGTGACCGATGGTTAGTTATGGTCGACATTGATCGAATGTCACATTGTGACAATGATTTTATTAATATGAAAATCAACCATGGTAAACCATGGTGCAACGTCGCATTGTGACAATGATTATATCAATATGAAAATCAACCATGGTAAATCATGGTTACATTGTGACAAATATTGTCTCTTGGTCCAATGTCACATTGTGATAATCATGGTCAAGCATAGTCAAGCATGGTGAATCATAGTCGTCCATGGTCGTCCATTGTCAACCATGGTTTAGCATGGTCAATCATGGTATACATTAGTCAATGAAGCATGGTCAACCACGGCCAATCATGGTATACATTAGTCAATGAAGCATGGTCGACCATGGTCAATCATGATCAAGCATGGTCACATTGTGTAAAATATTGTCTCATGCTCCAACATCACATTGTGACAACCATGGTCATCCATGGTCAACCAAGGTAAATCATGGTCCAAAGTTGCATTTGACAATGATTGTCTCAATATAAAAATCAACCATGGTTAAGCATGGTAAATCATTCACATTGTGACAATGATTCTCTCAATATGAAAATCAATCATGGTCATCCAAGGTCAACCTGTTGAAAATGGCAACAAGAAATGCTAAAAATAAAAGTGCTATAAATAGCAGTTTGGGTATCAATGCTGGATTGAGCAACAGGGAATGAAAAATGGAAGTGCTAAAAATAACATTGTTATTTTTAGTAGTTCAGGATGGATTCCAATTTTAGTCAGTCCCTGTACTAAAATAGGAAGTAAAATTTGAATTTGAACTTAACAGGTGTTTGAAAATAAATTAATTAATTCACCATGAGTTAATTAGTTGTGAAAAATAAAACATGAAGTCTATGTGAGGACATGCAAAAGTTTCTCTATTAATTCAAGAATTTATCCATCAGTTAAAGAGATAAGGATGAGTTCTAATTTGAGTTGTAATTAGTTGGCTCAGTTAACTGAGTCAAGTCCAATTAGATTGATTTAAACAGTTTAATTAAATTAATGTGAGTTCAGTTAGTTAATGCATGCTTGCGTATAACTGCTACACTTCAGATAATTGAATATTCTCTCATGAATAACTCATGCATGTTATTTTAGACAGAGACCAAGTTGAGATCAGAGGAGACAATGTAGTATCACTTGGATGGATTTTTTCCTATAAAGGAAACTCACCATGGAGAAGGATTTATCTCCTTCAGGACTGCGTAGTTGGATTAGAGGTTAGTGAGTGTGTGAAGAGGCCAATTCACACAAGTGGCTGCACTGGAGCCCAATCAAAATTGCACAAAGAAATAGGAGGCTGGGAGGGAATATCAGGAGGTTTGAGAGAGACCTTTGACTATCTATGAGCAGCAAAGGTATTACAGAGAGAGCAGGATAGCTTTTGAGCTAATTATTTTTGTAATACTGGCTATATTTCCACTTGTATGATAATATAGAGTTGGGGTTTTGGACTGAGGCTTTCCCCTAGTTATATCTTATGTGTTATGTGTGATTGATTTCTCCATATCAATTATATGTGTTCTTATTGATGTTGCTAATGTTCGATTAAGCTTCCGCTAAATTGGTTGTAGAAGTAGATCAAGTATTTTGCTTTAGTCTATTGCATTATCAGGTGATCTACAGTGCGAATTTCTACATGGTATTAGAGCTAGATGATTTGTAGAAAAATTCCACATGGTATTGGAGCAAAGGTGATCAAAGTGGAGAACAATATACTAGAGGAGATTTCGATGTTTTGAGTTTTGGCCCATGAGTTTTCAGAGCAGATATGAATATTTTTGTGAAACATTTTTAGAAACAAATAGTATGTCTGGATTCCTTGCGAAAAAATACCAAAAAAAAAAAAAAAAAACAGTTGAATTGGAGTTCGGATGAGGGAGATGTCACTGATTTAAAATCAGCTCTCTTTTCTAGGAAGTTTCGTGACAACGGGAAAGATGAAACAGATTGGTGTGCTAGCCAAGAACCTGTATGCACTTGAGGTACAAGATGCATGTAAAGCCTTGAGAAGCAAGGCAAAGGTTAGATACTTGGTGGTTGAGAGGGAGAATAAATTACCTCTCAACATGCAGTGCCAGAAGAAGTCTCAGACAATTGTGGAGGAGTCACAATTGGTGAAGCAACTTTCGGAGGTTGTGGAGCAGCCACAACTAGAGAAGTCGAGAGGAGACTGAGTAGAGACATCCACTCAGGCAGAGACCTCTAGTAGGGGGAAATTTCGAGGCAGGTGGGTAGAGGGATCACATGCATCCATACCTCCAGGTAGGAGGTGGGGCGATGTGGAGTGACAATCCCAAGAAGGCTAGAACAGGGGTAGGATCCTTGAGGTACCCAACCTCTTTGATCCCACTTTGCTACAATAGCCCCGACGAGGAGTAGCAAGACCAGTTGATTGGATAGAGACAGATGTGGATGGAGCGGCAGAGAGAGCTACAGTGCAAGAGTCCCAAGACGGTGTAGAGCTAGCAGGCTACAACAATGCGAGAGGCACAGGAGTGTTTCATGAGTGTAAGATGGCATAGAGAGGTGTGCAACGGTGTGAGATTCATGGAGTGTTGCATCAGCTCAGAGGTCAAAGAGGGAGCACTTGTCAGTAGCAGGTAGAGCTTCAGCATCAGAGTATGTTTCTAGCGCAACAGAGAGGTCAGTTGGGAGTTTTTTTTTTTGTTTCTAGAGTTGCTGGAGCAACCACACTTAGTAGAAGTGTTGCATGCAGAACATTCCAAAGGTACATGATCAGGTTCGAGTTGAATTCATTTCTTGTGGAGATGGAGTGTTGAAAATGGCAACAAGAAATGCTAAATATAGAAGTGCTAAAAATAGCACTGCTATAAATAACAGTTTGGGTATCAGTGCTAGATTGAGCAACAAGGAATGAAAAATGGATGTGCTAAAAATAACATTACTATTTTTAGCAGTTCAAGATGGATTCCAATTTTAGTGAGTCCATGGACTAAAATAGGAAGTAAAATTTGAATTTGGACTTAACAATTGTTTGAAAATAAATTAATTAATTCACCATGAGTTAATTAGTTGTGAAAAATCAAACATGAAGTCTACGTGAGGACATGCAACAGTTTCTCTATTAATTCAGGAATTTATCCATCAGTTAAAGAGATAAGGATGAGTTCTAATTTGAGTTGTAATTAGTTGGATCAGTTAACTGAGTCAAGTCTAGTTAGATTGATTTAAATAGTTTTTTTAAATTAATGAGTTTAGTTAGTTAATGCATGCTTGCATATAACTACGACACTTCAGATAACTGAATATTCTCTCATGAATAACTCATGCATGTCAGTTTAGATAGAGACCTAGTTGAGATCAGAGGAGGGACAATGTATTATCAATTGGATGGATTTTTTCCTATAAAGGAAACTCATCCATGGAGAAGGATTTATCTCCTTTAGGACTGTGTCGTTGGATCAGAGGTCAGTGAGTGTGTGAAGAGGCTAATTCACACAAGTGGCTGCACTAGAACCCAATCAAAATTGCGCAAAGAAATAGGAGGCTTGGAGGGTAGATCAGGAGGTTTGAGAGAGGCATTTGACTGCCTATGAGGAGTAGAGGTATTGCAGATAGAGCATGATAGCTTTTGAGCTGATTCTTTTTGTAATACTGGTTATATTTCCACTTGTATGATAATGCATAGTTGGGGTTTTAGGCTGAGGCTTTCACCTAGTTATATCTTATGTGTTATGTGTGATTGATTTCTCCATATCAATTATATGTGTTCTTATTGATGTTGCTTATGTTCAATTAAGCTTCCACTAAATTGGTTGTAGAAGTAGATCAAGTATTTTGCTTTAGTCTATTGCACTATCAGGTGATCTACAGTGGGAATTTCTACACAACCATGGTCCAATGTCGCATTGTGACAATTATTGTCTTGATATGAACATCAACCATGGTCAACCATGTTTGACCATGACCATTGTCAACCATGGTCAAGGATTGTCTCAATATGAAAATCAACCATGGTTAAAAATGTTTGTTTTAGGGTTTATAATAATTATCTTATGGTTCATATACCTTGGGTGTATAATATTAATTCCTTTGGTTTAATATTATTACCTTGGGATTATAATCCGGTTTTAGTGTTAATCCCTTGGGTTTATAATATCATTCCCTTGGGTTTATTAGTTTAGCAGTTCATATAAAATTGAGAGTTCAAATATTTTAGAGAGTTTAAAAATATGGTTAAAGTGAAGGTAATAAAATACATCAAGATCCTTAGGTCACTTCAAGGAGGAGAATATACATGGGCTAATATTTGTTGCATTGTGACAAAGATTCTCACAATATGAAAATCAACCATGGTCAACCATGTTCAGTCTTTTTCACATTGTGACAAATATTGTCTCAAAGTGAAAATCAACCATGGTCAACCTACATAGTCAATCATGGTCAATATGAAAATAAACCATGCTCACTCATGGTCAATCATGACCAACAATGTTTGTTTTAGGGTTTATAATATTTTTCTTAGGATTTATATACCTTGGATTTACAATATTAATCCCTTGGGTTTTATATTATTCCATTCAGTCTTTTGTATTAATCCCTTGGGTTTACTTGTGCCTTGGGTTTATAATATCAACCCCTTCGGTTTATTAATCTAAGGGTTCATATTTGTAGGGTTTATATTGTTGAAAGGGTTTATAATGTTAATCCTAAGGATTAATCTACATCCATTGGAATTATAATCCATTAGTTTTATAATATATATTCCTATCATGGTCGACCATGGTTAACCACGATCCAACATCAGATTGTGATAAGTATTATCTCAATATGAAAATCACTCACGGTCAATAATGTTTATTTTAGGGTTTATATACCTCGGGTCTATAATATTAATCACTTGGGTTTAATATTATTCCCTTGGGTTTATAGTCCTATGGGATCTTAGCATTAATCCCTTCGACTTATTATTCCCTTGGGTTTATAATCATGGTCAACCATGGTACAATGACACATTGTGTCAAATATTGTTTGAATATGAAAATCAACCATTGTCAACCATCGTGGACCATGGTCATCCATGGTCCAATGTGACATTGTGACAAAGATTGTCTCAATATGAAAATAAAACATGGTGAGGCACGTTCAACCATGGTCCAATGTTGCATTATGACAAAGATTGTTTCAATATGAAAATCGAATATGGTCAACCATGGTCCAATGTAACATTTTGATAAAGATTGTGTCAATATGAAAATCAATCATGGTCAACAATGGTCATCCATGGTAAACCATGTTTATTTTAATGTTTATAATATTTATCATAGGGTTTATATACCTTGGTTTATAATATTTATCTCTGGGTATATCATAGGATTTCTCAACATGAAAATCAATCATGGTTAGCCATGGTCACTCTACACTGATCGAACGTCACATTGTGACCCTTGATCAGCCATGGTGCAATGTCATATTGTGAAAACGATTGTCCTAATATGAAAATCAACCATGATCAACCATGGGGACATTGTGACAAGATTCTCTCTTGGTCCAACATCACATTCTGATAACCATTGTCATGCATGGTCAAGCATGGTCAAGCATAGTTATCCATGGTCTACCATGGTAGAGCACGGTCAATAATGGTCTCTATTGGTCAATGAAGCATGGTCAACCATGGTCAATCATGATCAAGCATGGTTAATAACCACGGTCACATTGTGACAAAGATTTTCTCATGGTCTAATGTCACATTGTGACAACCATGGTCATCCATGGTCAACCACGATAAAACGTGGTCCAACAGCGCATTATGACAAATATTGTTGCAATATAAAAATCAACCATGGTTAAGCATGGCGAAACATGGTCCAATGTCGCATTATGACAAAGATTCTCTCAATATGAAAATCAGTCCTGGTCAACAAAAGTCAAACATGGTCCAATGTCTCATTATGACAATGACTATCTCAATATGAAAATCAACCATGGTCAGCGATGTTTGGTTAGGACATGGTCAACCATGGACAAGGATTGTGTCAATATGAAAATCAACCATGGTCAAAAATGTTTATTTTAGGTTTTATAATATTTATCTTAGGGTTTATATATCATGGGTGTATAATATTAATCCATTGGTTTTAATATTATTCCCTTGGGTTTATAATTCTTTTGGGTTTTAGTATTAATCCAAAAGGGTTTATAATATCATTCCCTTTAATTTATTGATCGAACAGTTTATATTTGTATAGTGTAATATTATTCATAAGGTTTATCATATTAATCCTAGGGTTAAATATAAATACCATGGGTTTATAATCATGGTCAACAATGGTTCAATGTCACATTGTGTCAAAGATTGTCTCAATATTTCTCAACGGGGTTTATAATATTAATCATATGGTTTAATTACATATATTTATTAATATTAATGTTAAACTTCAGCTTTAATATTAGTACAAACTTTAACTTTAACTTTATTAATATTAATATTAAATTTTAAGTTTATTATCATAGGGTTTATATACTTTGGGTATATAATATTAAGTTTTTGGGTTTGATATTATTCACTTGGGTTTGTAATACTTTGGGGTTTTAGTACAATCCCTTGAGTTTATATTATCATTCTCTTGGGTTTATTAATCTAATGATTCATATTTGTATGGTATAATATTATTCATAGTATTTATCACATTAATCTTAGGGTCAAATATAAACCCCTTGGGTTTATAACAATGGTCAACCATCATCCAACATCACATTGTGTCAAATATTATCTCAATATGTCTCAATAAAATTTATAATATTAATCCTAATATGCTTTAATTACATATATTTATTAATATTAAACTTTAACTTCAATTTTAATATTATATTAATGTTAAACTCAAACTTTATTTTATTAATATTAATATTAACCTTTAATATTAAATTTAAACTTTAATTTTATTAATGTTAATGTTTATTTTACTTTTAATGATGATGATGATGATGATGGTTAACGTCCACTGAGACCAAACAACGGTCTATCGGACCTAAAGAAACAAATTATTTATTTTGATTTAAGATTTTATTCCTATGCTCAAAAAGCTTGGAGAGAAGCCTCCCGAGCTCACTAAAATTTTGACATTGTAAAAGGCTAGGAAGGTCAGTATTGTAACAAAGATTGTGAAACTGAGATCTAATGTGGTTGTACGTGGGGCACTCTAAGAGGAAGTGGCTTTCATCCTCGATGTTCCTATTCTCACATATATGGCAGATCCTTTCCATCCATGGCGTTTTAGGAACTGCCCAATGACCTGTTTCAATATGGAGCTCATGAGAATTCGTTCTAATATTTGCTATATTCATTTTCTTCTTTGAGCTAGTTAAAATAGAGAGGTACTTTTGATCTTCTAGGGTCGGGTTGATGACCTTCTTATAATAACTTAATTTTCTTTTAGCTGCTAAATCTTTCTCACACCACATTTTTTCTTTGAACTTAGAAGTGACAATATCTTTAATGTTATTTATATTTTTCAATGCATCATTTTCGTTGATCTCCCAATAGTTTAACCAGGCCCTTGTGTCTTTATGCCAACCTCGATTGAGCCTTAGGTGGTTTTGGCTAGAATTTAAAGCTAGCTTAGGAAGTCTATGATTGTCTATGTTATTGAGTTCGTGCTTCACAAAAACAACCTAAGCATAGCTAGGCTCTCAATAGGGGAAAGACCTGCTTCTATAAGGAGAATAGGATAGGGTGTATTACTTTTAATTTTCAGGTTATAAGTTATAAAATGCTTCTGGATTTGCTCAAACTTTCTCCATGATTCTCTGGAGATGTTGCAACCCCAAACCTCACAACCATATAAAATAACAGGAGCGACTAAAGTTTCAAAGAGGAACTTCTTTTTATCCCACATTACGAGGTTTGCTATTTTACAATTATTTTCAAGACAAAAATAAGCTTTCCACCCCCCATTAATCCTTTTCTCAATGCTATGGTTCCAGTTGAGCTTGTGATGAATATCAATTCCTAAGTACTTGTAAGAATACACTTCCTCCAAGTTATTATTGTCATTCATAAAATTAGCATAAGTGTCCTTCTTAGATTTGATAATCATAACTTTTGTTTTGTCAGTGTTAACAGTCATACCCATGGTAGAGCATAAATCCTTAAGAAGCCTGAGTTGCTTATCAAGATCAGATGGCACCTTTCCAAAAGAACAATATCGTTAGCATAAAGAAGAAGGATGACGACTATCCCAGCTAAGATCATGGCATCACATCCTGCTTCCTCTAAATAGCCTTCGAGCTTATCGATGTAAATGCCAAATAGGGTAGGGGAGTGGGGGAAACCTTGTTTGACTCCGATGTTACACTTAATATCTTTCGACCACCCCTCATTGTTCTTTAGCTTGGCAATTACATTCTCGTATAACCTTATAGTGGCAGCTCTCAACTCGAGAGGAACCTTTATCTCTTCTAATCTATTCCAAAGGTTGTATCTAGGAACCGTATCAAAAGCCTTTCTAAAGTCCACAAAGCAACAAAATAAATTGGATTTCTCATTATGACATCCCTCCGCAATGATCCTAAGCGTAACAAGGTGGTCTATTGTTGAGTGATGCCTTCTGGAACCTGCTTGGCCTTTAGCCCGCTTACCTTCACTTTCAAGCCATATGCTTAACTTCTTTTCCAAAATACTACCATATAACTTGGCTAAGAGAGGGCTGATCATAATTTTTCAATAATTAGAGGGGTTATTTATATCCTCACTTTCAAAAAATAGGGATAATGAGGCTCTAAGTCCAAGGTTTAGGGAACCCATACTTGACTGCTTGATTGAAAAGATTGTGGATGTGGGGGATGAGGACAGGACCTCCAATTTTTAAGATTTCCACTTGGTAACCTTCAATGTCCTTAGCTTTCCCATTAGCGAGGCGATTAACCCCAAACTTAATGTCTTCTAAAGAGAAAAATTCTTTCGTTGTGAGAAGGGTTTCCAAATTATCCATGACATTTGGAGATTCATAAAGCTTTTTAAGATAGGAATTCCAATCGTGAAGAGCAATTTTATTATTATCCTTAGTCTTCCTAGTTAGAATCTGCCTCCAAAATTTCTTACGAGCTACCTTAGAGAGATGTAAGAGATTCTCCTGTCTTTGACGAATGTACTGGCTCTTTTTCCTTTTAGTTAGGGCTTTGTATATTTTTATCTTGTCCATTTTAAGAGATTCATCAACAACTTCCTTAATTGCTCTCCTCGCACTTTTACAATCTTTGTCATACCATGGATTGGTTTTGCTATTTCTTTTATTATTTGAAACTTCAATTGAGAACTTGTTAATAGAATATGAGAGGGTTGTAGTAAAATTATGATAGAGGTCTTCTATGTTGTCCATACTAGATAAAGGAAGCAAATTAGTTTTTAATTCATTTAGAAAGAGATCATTTTTATTTCTATAAAATATTAAGTTCTTTTGGCTGTAAGTATTATTTTCTATGGGAACTCTATGCATGACAAAATTGAGAGTTATAAGTAAAGGCCTATGATCAGAGTTAGGTTCGTGGTCGTTTAAGATGTCAAAATTTATTATTTCGTTGTATAACGGGAGATCGGAAATAACGTAGTCTACCATGCTGCTACCAAGTCCATGGATGTAGGTCATCTTGCTGGAATTGGACCACTTCTTTAGACCATTGCAAATTATGAGATCCTGAGCACTATAGAGCTTGACTAGCTCCGACCCAAACAAATTTTCCCCGAGGTCTTCAGAGCTCCTTTTGTACCTGCTAGCCACAGTAGGGTCTTCATCTAACCAAAGAGGATTAGGGTTGGAATGATTGCTTAGAATAATAGCTTGGTTATTTGAAGTTCGAGCATTAAAGTCACCTATTAAAAGGATATTACCGTCATTCCTTAGGCTAGAAATATCATTCTCTAAACCATTGTAACTGTTAGTTTTATCTAGATTCTTCTTCTTATAGAAGTTAGAATTGATGGGGGGGAAAATAACATATTGCTATGTAAGACTTTTTATTATTAATGTCTTTGATCTCTATCCAACTATATTGGTTGTGAGGGTCGTTTTTATAAATCCTAACATGGGGGAAGATGTTCTTCTTAATGTAACAAGTTATTCCCCCAATGCCTCTACGGGAGGATCGCTTGTTCCAGGTAGACCATAGCGTAAAGCCATCTATGTTAGGGACCTTAGATTCTTCATGCTACCAAGTTTCAACAAGCAAAATAATATCAACATCATTTGAAATCCAACTTAGCTTGGGGCCTTTATTCCATGGGAAGCCCCAACAATTCCAAGAAAGGATCCCGAGCATGTTTAATTGCTATTGATTACTATCTTTTTGGTTTCTATCTCGAATAAAGGCTTTTCTATTTCTAATTATTGCCCATTTTCCTTCCTTTCCAGCTTCTTTTACCTTTTGAACCTCCTTTCTTAATTCTGCTTGGTCGTTTGGAATGAGATCTTCATTTATGAATATTCCCGTTCCTTTTAGACTTGAGGTTTTACTAAGTATGTTGTGCTTATGATCAGTGGAGCTCACCTTTATGCGGATTAGTATTCCTTTATTCTTGGTTAATTTCCCCAACCTTGTTGCTTCTGTGAGACACACCCTTTCAATTTGTAATCTATTATGTAGTTCTGTCTGGGCTAAGGCTAAAGTATCCTCATCTACTTCCTCTTTTAAACCGAATATTATAAGGTTTAAGGCCCTTTTGTTACGTTCGCGGTCTAATTCTATTAATTTTTTCATTTCATGTTTAATTGGTTTGATATCTAACTTATCTACCACATTATTTAGGGTGAGGCGGCTATTAACTTTTTCTTCTAGTTCTTTAATCATGTCTTTTATTTTAAGACTCTCTAAAGTATCAACATCTCCTTGCTGCGATGGTTGGTTAGTATCTTGGTTTTGTTTTTCTATAACCTGCAGTCTAGTCTCCATTGCCTCCATTTTATTCTCGAGCAGTTCTATTTTATTTTCTCTTTATTTTTGGATCGTGTCTTCAAGAGATGAAAATTTATTTTCCAGCATGGCTTCTAACTCTTTTTGTAGCTTGGCTTCTCTTTCTTCTCTATGTTTCAATAAAGACTCTATATACTCATAAAGGCCTTGTAGAGTAACTGTGCTAAGTATTCCCTTGGTAATCTTTGGTAACTGTGGTGAAATATTCATACTTGAAATTATATGAGCAAATATGTATTAGAAAAAGAAAAAGATAAGGAATGTGTGCACCTGATATCAGCAAACCTGACTGCAGATCGCCGTCTGCCCTTGGTAATATTTGGTAACTGACTGCAGATCGCTCGTGCCCACCGCGGCCCGCAGACTGAAGAATATATGTGAAGAATATATAGAGTACTTTTTTAATTCTTTCACTGAGCCTTAGAACTCTTTCACTGAAGAATATATGAGAAGAATATATAGTACGTGTTTAACTCTTTCACCGAGCCTTAGAACTCTTTCACCGAAGTATATATAGAGTACGTGTTTAACTTTTTCAACGAGCCTAGAACTCTTTCACCGAAGAATATATGCGAAGAATATATAGAGTAAAAATATATGCCAAGAATATATAGAGTATGTTTTTAACTCTTTCACCGAGCCTTAGAACACTTTCACTGAAGAATATTAAACATAAACTTTAATTTTATTAATATTAATATTAACCTTTGAAATTAAATTTTAATATTAATGTTAAACTTTAAAATTAGTATTAGTATTAATATTAAAATTTAATTTTATTAATATTAAATATTAATTTTAATTAATATTGATTTTTGTTAATTCAAAATATTAAATTTTTATTTGAATATTTGTGCATAAACCATATAGACCTAGACCTTCTGTGTATACCAACTACATTGTAAATTTATTAATATTTACATATTTTATTGTTCTTTGAATTTGTAAGAAATATATATGTTTTAACCATTTGATGTTTTGGGTATACAAGTGAGCTTAGTTTATTTATTATAATTCTTAAAAACCAGTAAAAAGGTTTCATTTCAAATATGTGAAGCAACTTATTGGATAGATTCATTTGAATATTTTACAGGTATCCGCAATAGCGTCTATTTCAATAAAAGTGATTATTGTGTTGGTTAACTAAAGTATTTTGCAGCTATGAACAATAGGATCTATTTCAAGTCTGTAAAAGTAATTATTGCATTGATTTATTATAATATGTTATTATTAATTTTTAGTTTCTTTGAAATTTAGTGTAGAGGATCATATTATTTTTTTTTGTTTTTTTAATTGTGATTATTAAAGTATACGTTTGTAATTGTTTAAATTATTAATAAAATGTTATTGATGATTATGTGGAGAGGTGTATTATTATGTCGAGAAATGTATTGTATAGTTTAGTATGTAGGTAATGTGTAAATATATTATGTTTATAATAAAAAAAAATAATGAAAGTAATCTCTACTTAAAACAAATATGAAAAGAATTATATAGATAAAAATTCTACAATACACTTCACAATAGAATCTAAAATCTTTTAATTTTTTTTTAATTAAATATTTGTAAAATGAATCTTTAATAAGAAAACCATATAATATGGATATATTAAAATATTTATTGACATAAATATTTTCACCTCAAAATTGTAATATTTCAAAATATTAATTTTATTATTATGCCATTTAAAAACCATCTAATATTTTTTTTAATCAAGACAAATAATCAAAAAAAGCTATTTCAAAATCTTTTAATAATTCTTTTAATTAAATATTTGTAAAATGGAGGAAATACCATATCCTATCAATATATTAAAATTTTTGATAACATAAATATTTCCATATCAAATTTGTAATATTTGAAAATATTAATTTTGTTATCATGCTATGTTAAAAACATCTAATAATAATATGAAAAGATTAATATTAATGCTAACCTAGATCCATCTTAATGGTGGATCTATGACAAGTATAAAGGGATCAAATCTCTTAAGATACAAACCTATTTTACTATGAAAAGATATTTAATCCTTCTAAACCCTTGATAGATCAGAATTTAAAATAAATCTACACTAATTTTAAAATATACTCATTAATAAATAGTTACCTAATTTTAAAAATAATCCATTATATATATGAAAGAAAAAACAATTACACCTGATGTAGAATTTTGTTCACTACAATAACAAAAATTACTGAAAAAAAAAGAGAGGAATGGAGATGACCTTATGGTGGCCGAATCTATATGAACCATAAATACGAATGTATAAATACATAATTGTTTCGACATTGATTTTCAAACGTGTATGTATATATATAACAACAAGCGTCTTAAGCTCAAAATATATAAGTTAATCCTGATATCGAGGTTGGGAGGTCACTCAACTTAAAGCAAAACATTTTTTTTACGTATTGGAAGCATTTAGTTACTGGCCGTACAGTAAATGATCAATGTCATATTAGTATGACAGTGTGCAAGTAATAGTTTTATATATCTTTCCACTTCAATTCTAATGCAAAATAAAAACTCAATAACAAAACCACCCCATCCAATTCTTCCCTAACATGACTCAATACATGACTCTATTATACTGGAAATAAATAATAAAGACAAAATAAATAATAAATATTGTCGTATTCGACGCCAAGTTGTGGTTTTATTTTTGAAACTTTAAAAAAAAAAAAAACACAGTTCATTTATGGTAACAATGTGATCTATTTAATTAGGTATTGGCATCGATCAATTACCAGTTATATTTCGATTATTATTCAGTGAAATGTTTTTTCTCAACCATTTAAGTTATTTTGTATTTACTAAAGGGCGTAGTGTTTAATTTATTATAGGAAATAATACATTATGAACCTGTAAATGTGTGTGTGTATATATATATATATATTTTTTTTTCTAAAGGTGGAAAAACCTATCAAACTCAGTTGTCAAACCAACAGTGAGGACAGCCATCTCTGGCTGCTATCCGCGAATGTCGATTGACGCATCACTGTTATCAAGGAAAACCACGCCACTGGAATAACTCGCTGGTGGTCCCTAAGGTAGCAGGCTATCACTCTTGTCAGATGCCTCTGGGTCTTGGGCCGTTAACCTGTTTCCTTACGTCCGAGGAAGACGAGCTCTTAGCCAAGCAGAAGCAGTTTTAGGGCCCAATATATATATATATATAGATATATATATATATTAAACTCAATGTATTTTTTTATAATTAATTATTTAATGTAAAATCATGTTATTATTAATTAAGTTCATATATATTATGATTTACTAAGAATTTAAACATCGCTTTAATTATTTCAAGGAGTTTATTTTTGATATTTTTGTAAATAGTTTTCTTTAAAGAGTTAAAAATTCACACAAATTATAAATAATATCTATATCTTATTGTTTTATAACTATATCTATATATATATATATATATATATATATATATATATATAGTTAAATATAATGATGGCATATATAGATCTAAATAAGTAATATATGATGAACTATAAAAACTTACATAGTTTAATAAGTGTTGTTACAAATTGTTATTTACCAGAATATATTATTTTTCAAATTGGGGCAAGGAGGTAACAATACCACCTTCTTTGACCTCAGTAACACTTTCTTGCAAGTATTAACAGTAGAAAACCTATAATCACATATGAGGTTGAGTTTATAATGTTATATTTTTCAAATTTAGTTTGCACCTCACATACTCATTGTCATTTTTCTTGTAGGGACACGTCAATGATGACGCCAACCAGAAGAAACACCATTGCCACCACCATCATTGTTGGCACCAACAACATCTCTATTAGCACTAAGCGTTCCATATCTTAAGCTAACCACTATAATGCACTCGTTGGAAGCAATATTGGAGACACTAAACAGGGTGTCGACAATTAGTATCGAGGAAGAGTGACCTCATTTTGAGGAAGAAAACCAAGACGGATCTAGAGGATCAGATCAGAAAAAAAAACTCATGAGGATATTTCTAGGGAGATACAAAAGATTAAGCTCCCAAAACTCTCAAGAGGGTGAGCTAGATAATGTGCTAAAGCATGGTTGGAAGGTATGACAAGCTGTTTTGTGATAAAGGAATATGCTTCCACCTTTAAGACAAGGATCACTATACTCCAGCTAAGGGGAAGTGCTTTGATTCGGTGCGGAAATTTAGAAAAATAATTGCATCTCACATTAGACAATGTTCCTTGGGAGTTGTGAAAGGAAAAATTTCATGCGAGGTACTTTCCACACTACTTTCAAGAGTAGCAAGCTCGAGACTTTCATGCATTACTCTAAGGTAACAAAACAATGGAGGAATATGAGACGAGGTTTATCAAACTTATAAAATATGTCCCCTATCTAGATACCGATGAAATCTAAGCTAAGTGTTTTGTGTATGAGTTAAACCCTTGAATCAAGGCCATGCATAAAATGTGGAGGCCATAATTAGCAAGGAAACTTTTAGGGGCTAATATTCACACATGGGCTAATTTTTCATACTTTTTCCAAAATGAAGATTCATTAATTTCCATTTTTTCTAAAAATGATTTGCACAAATTTTTATATTATTAAACTATTTTACTTTAAAAATCATAAAAAATGTATATAGAGACTGTATAAAATTATTAAAAATTGAATGGTTTTACAAAATTATCACCAAACATAGAGATTTCATATCATGAAGTAGTGAGATTCACCGAGGTTTCTAACCATTAAGATAATTTCCATCCTTAAAATTTTCTATGATCGTTAGTAGCAGAGGTAGCTGAATGTACCTGCTATGCATAGGAGAAACTAGGAGTCACAAAGGACATAAGGCTAATAGGACCCCCACAATTGATATTCTTTGGGGAAACCCCTCAGAACTTATTAAAGGGAGGTATTTCAAGGCCACCCCTTTATTATAGTAGGTTTACTCCAAGTAGAGTAGGAGTAAGTGCTCTGAGGGAAGCTAATGTTGTATTTGCTGTTTCATCAAGGTTTAACATGATACATTGAAACTCTCAAGGAAATTTCAGCAAAGGAAGAAGAACAAGGGAAGGAACTCCTTTTGAAGCAAATAAAAATATGGCACAAGGGGATCACCATAGGTTATTTTTTTAAGGATGTGGAGGACCTTGTTTCCGGCTTGATTTCCCAGAGGCTTCATCAAGTGTTGTGCATAGGGAATGAAAAGAGCCATCATTAAATACCAAATACAAGTGATCTATGATTTAATCAATGACAACCAAGCAAAACAATAGTCCACTATAGTGGAGTGATTAGGCACGATTAGAAACATAAAAATAAAAATCTTATTTTATTTTGTTTCTATTAATAGTTTCATTTCTTCATATGCATTAAATAAATGTGGGTTGTAAAAATGCAAGAAAAATGGTTTAATACAGGTAGAAATGGCATTATGGGAACTATAGTAAGTAGAGTTAAGTGTTGTGGAATGCGTGGTTGATTTAGGAGTTTATTCGACTAAGTTAGAATTATATGTCACTACCCTAGGAACCTATGACCTCGTCATCGAGATGGATTGGTTGGAAACTCACCGGGATTGGGTGGAAAGTTATGAAAAAATAATTCCCTGCATAAATGATGAGGGAGAGTCGATCCAAATCAATGGTTTAAAAGGAATTTATATTTATGCTTTATCTCAATAATTCAAATGAAGCGTCTCATAAGAAAACATTGTCAAGTATATGTGGTACAGGACATGAGAAAGGAAAAAGTACCATGCCTAGAGTAATATCTTGTGTTGCCTAAATTTTTGGATTATTTTCCCAAATAACTTCCAAGATTACCTCTTGAAACAAAGCTTGATTTCATAATAGGATTAAAACTAGGAACATAAATAATATTTAAAACACCTTATGGAATGATGACTCCTAAACTTCAATAATTACAAATACAATAAGGAACTATTAGACATAGGACTCATCTAGCCTAGTATCTTGCCTTGGGGTGCACTTGTAACTCCTGTCAAGATGAAGGATGGTTCCTCGCAACTTTGTATAGACTATCACTAGTAGAAAATGGGGAAATTACTGACTCAGTGACTAAAAAAGTTATTCACCACAACTTTTGCAAATGAAATACTATTGAATATGAGTAATTTTAATCAACTAAAAACAACTAACATAAATCAATAATTTAGTCCTAGGTTAAAATATATGACTAGGTAATAAGCAATACAACTAAAAAAGACTAACGTGAATGACTAATTTAGTTTAAGAACAAAAATATGACTACCTAACAAGTAATACAATAATATGAATCAATGATTTATTTTAGTCATTTTAATTTTTTCACTTAAAAAATCTAAACATATAAGTGATAGGGGATTCAAATGTTGTTACAGATTGGTTGAACACTTATTTATTGGTTCAACACATGATTAGAGTTATGGAGACAATTATGGCCTTAAGGATTATATCCTTCAATCACATTCATAGGAAATTAAATTCAAAGGATGACAAGTTATCCAAAATGGGAGTGGACCAACACTTCCTTTTGCAACATGACATAACAACCTATATATGTTGCAAAAACCTTGTTAACTTATTTAATGGGTTGCACATCTATTCCACATTTCTTTTTCATCTTGCAAAGTGTTAGTGCCAACGAGAGGGTATTAAATTTGATCGAGGAATGTTCACTTAGTACCACTATCAAGTTTCCTTCATGCAACTTGTTAAATGTATTAAGTTTGCTTCACAACTTCTCATGGTGCTTAACTTACTTGTATACCTCTAAGTGTTACTACAATCCCCCAACCTCTCTAACTATTCAACTTCTTCAACACTTTTTAGAGTCTTCTTAGACATGCACTCATGGCTCAAGAAAAAAATTACAGTAGAAGCTAAAATTTTCATGCTCATTCACTTTTAATGCCTCACTGAAACCACATTATCACACTCATTAAAATGAAATATTCATATCCTAAGGAAAAACACCTTCTTTTCTTGTGATAACCTAAACTATGCAAGCGACTAGGAAAGTAATCTATTTTCTCGAGATGAAAACATAGGGTCTTACAACTCTATTCGTGCAACAATTTGAATATTTTTAACCTAATGAAGGATACCTTCCCTACTCCTTCCAAATTTGAAATGTGACTTTTATTCAACTAACACTTTTTTTAACTATTAATTCCACTTACTATATACTCTATTTTGTGTTCACCTACCTAATATAAAAAATAAACTGAATGTTTTCAATACATCAAAGTTAAGACCACTTGTTTCCTTCAACATTTTAGGTGTTTTTTCCTCCATAAACGTTAACAACAATATCATTACATATAGATAATGACCTTAAAAACTACATTATTATTATTATTATTATTATTATTATTATATCACATGTAATAAATGTTTTAAAAGACACGTAAGAAGTAGTTTCTCAAATAAAAATAAAATATGATATGATGTAAGTGAAAATAAAATATTGTATCTATTATTTTACACAAAAGAAAATTTTATCATTTTTGAAAAAGTTAAGCTTTAAATTTGTCTTATGAAACCCCTCATGACTCGAACTTCGTATTTGTTTTCTCTTCGTACAGTGAGAGAAAAACAAGGTTTTAGAGGCTTATGAACTAGGGCTTTACTAGTAGTAAACCTCAAATCGAATGCCACCATCAGATCTTCAACCCATTGACGACGCCAAGGTATCTTCCCATTTTTAGCTCCAATTCATTTTTATCCCACATTTAGTCTTCCACATGGAGAGAAGTACACGCACCTCAGGTCTCCGGTTCAAAATCCATTATTTTTTAGTAGCCACTCTTGTATGTTTAAGCTTTAATATCTATTCTGCATTCTGTTTCTATTTGTAGGGATGGCATTGGCATTTTATGAGTTTAGGAGGTTATTTATCACAATAAAGGACCAGGAGAAGAAGACTCAAATAAGAGCCTTAGATGCTTAAAACAACAACATTTTGGTTGCCAAGGCTATTGTGGGAATCCTCCACTCACTCGGCCCCAAGGGAATCGACAAGATTATCTAGAGTCTCAACCATAGAAAGATACATGTTACAAATTGAGAGGAAAGATGGATTTATGTTAAACATTTGAAATTTGGAGGGTTACCAATTAGAGGAAAAGATAACGTAGGAGCCCAAGGCAATTTGTACATGAAAAATGATAGAGCTTACAGTTCCTTGAGATTTCAAGGTTTCGGTTGTTAAAAATTTCTACTAAAACATGCTTTGATAATTTATGTTAACCTTCTAAACAAGTAAGAATTGTGGGATTTTAGGTTACCATAAGTGCGACTTTAAGAATATGTCGTGATTCCTCATATTCAAGAAGTTAATTATTCGAGAGTTTATTCAATTGTTGTTACCTTCGACGTGATTAATACTGCCACAAGTCCTCACAATCCCAACCAATCCTTTGAGGTATGCATGTCTTTTCCCAGTCTTTTACTCTTGTAAATATCAAGTATGTCACAGCCTACAGAAATATGCCTAACATATAATTCGATGATATTGAGCCTATGAATGACTATGCCTATTACATTCAAAGTATGCCTCATGTTTCAGTGTAGTTAACTTAGTTTGGCTTCACTTCCCCAAGGTCAATTGGTCCATCTTGGTAAATAATTTACATCACAAGACTTTAATGAAGATCAAAATTTGGTTGGAATTCCTTCAAGGATGCTTGTCGAGAGATAATTTACTCACATTCAAAGTAGTATATAGTTTCTCAACTATTTATTTCTAGGTGTTTGGAGACAAATTTCCTTTATGCTGACATCTTCTCTCTCTCTCTCTCTCTCTCTCTCTCTCTCTCTCTATCTCTCTCTCTCTCTCTCTCTCTCTCTCTCTATATATATATATATAGAGAGAGAGAGAGAGAGAGAGAGTTATAC
Source organism: Pinus tabuliformis (assembly GCA_031772625.1). Taxonomy (NCBI): domain Eukaryota; kingdom Viridiplantae; phylum Streptophyta; class Pinopsida; order Pinales; family Pinaceae; genus Pinus; species Pinus tabuliformis. The sequence continues at coordinate 800,064,369 of CM062818.1, read as the reverse complement.
AAATGGAACTTTATCAATGAAGAGGACTTTGTTTTTTACTTGCATAGAACACATTCTCTGCCCAGATACATATGCAAATATAACACAACAATTGGTTGCATTAACATGTTCTATAGGACAATTAAACTCAAGTAGAATCAAGTGCACTTGAATTTTCATTTCATGAAAACCCACAACACCGGTCTAGGCTTGAATTTTTAATATAAACACGTGGCCTTGATATCTAGGTGCAATGAGTTCTATCCCTACCTCAAGGTGCCTTAAGCCTACCCTAAGGTGCTAGATGAAACCCTTGGGAATGTAACCTAGGTTGATGGTGTCAAGATACCGTTCCATAGGCCTTAAGGGGAATGTTGAGGTGGTACTGCATTTGTAATATGAAATATGTTCCCTAATTTTAATACCTACCTCCATATACCCTTGTGATTGTTTGGTAAAGAATTTGGGAATGAACTTTCGCCAATGGTGTTGACATCTTTGCTTCGAAGGCTTAAAGGAGAAATTATAATTAAGAAATGGGTTTGGTCTAGGAATACATGCACTTGGTATTCATCTCCATGTGCCATAATTTTAACATCTACCTCTAGGTGTCATTGTAAATGCCTGGTAAAGCATTTGGGAATGAAATCATCGCCAATAGTTTAAAATTATTGCTTACCAGGCCTTAAGGAGATCATGGGTTTAGTTTTGATTGTAAGATGAGAACTAAATATTTATCTTTGGGAGCCGCAATTGCAACCCCTACCTCCATGACCCCTTGTCTATTTCAAGCTTCTAAGGAAGGGCCATCAACCCCAAGCCAATTTGTCTTCTTGGAATTCATATTTTATATAGGAACCAATTTCATTATCTCCATGTAGACTTATTATAGGTAAGAACAAGAAAACCTATTTAACCTCCTAGAGTCTAGAAATTATATTTCTTTTTGTTGTTATATGTGGGTATTTTATGCATGGGTCATGCTACACTGTTTTATTGGTGATTTATTGTAGACTAGTGCTACATCATCTTCATGAATCAAGTAATGCAATAAGATGATTATCTTTTAAAATTATTTATTTTCAGATTGTGCAACCCCCAAATGATAGTATCTCAAGCCTCTCTTTCAATCCAAAAGCTAACTACTTGGAGGACATTTCTTGGGATAATCAGGTTTTCTCTCAGTTGTCTTCATTTACCATTTATTGAAACAAGATTTAGTTATTCCAAATGTAATGATAAATTGTGGGACCGATAAAAAGATCAAATTTATACTTACCTCATGGTAAACATTTTATACTGTGTCACTTTGGGGTATTAGTTAGATGGTAAATAAGGGGTGTTTTACAATCCTCACTAAGGTTCAAATACCCTAGGGACACATTTTTCCCTTCAGGGCCATATTTTCTATGCAAGTGGGTTGTCTGGAATAGTTTGTTCTCAGTTCAAGTCTTAGTTAACTTTGGCACAAAAAATAATCCTCGGTCGTTTCTTCTCATATGAAGGGATATCTTTATAGTGTCATAATCCGATTACATTGCATTATGATATTCTCATATTGGGAAAGGGAATGCTTAATGCATAGTGATAATGAGAATTATCTTTCCAAAACAATTTATTTGACAAACATTTTAGCTTGCTTTGGTGCTATGATTGTCATATGAAATGAATTAGACCCTTTATATTGGAGATTAGTGAGCCTTAGGAAATAATTTTGGTGAATGGACCAACATGTGGGTAATATTGGATACTAAACCTTCTTCATAAACCCAAATGATATTATGTTTCTCAAGCCATTTTGAAATTTGGCCCTTTTCAAAGTTACATGCCCCCTTTCTATTGAAATTTAACAAACTCGCACAAATTTAAAATAATATCATACTGACATGAAAACATCATTTTTGAAATGCACTACTAAGATTATGGCTAAATCACCCTTTTCTTCGTTGATATTAAAGAAAGTTACTTATTCTAGCTCATGTGGCTCTAAGATTTGTCGTCATGTTAAAATTGAGTTTAATTGCTCATAAGCTTAGAATATGTAAAGAGTGATTGCTTGTTGAGTGATTTTGATCATTAGTCATGATTGGGGTAAGTTGTTAACCTTGTACATATATGATTTGTTCACACTTTAAGCCTTCCTTCCTATTTTAGCAGAGAAAGATGTAGAGTGGGTTATTAACTTACTTTTTATGTTTCAAAAATTGTGTACAATGGTAACTCAACAAGGATTTAAAAAATAAGTTGGGAAGAAAATGGGAAAAATTATGCAAAACTACGAAATGTAGTTTATATGAATCACCACTTCTAATAACATTGGTTATTTTCGGGACTTACATTTTGTTGTTTAGGGTAAAAATCCTTTGACATGTCATAATTTCATGCATGTGCTAAAAATTTCTGTTTGCGACAACAAAACATATTTTCTCCTCTCAATAAGAGTGGAGGATGAGTTCTTCACCATCACATTAGGGATTCTTTTGTTTGTTTGATGTGATTGATGAAACATTGTGTTGAGCAAACAAGTTGTTTGGGAAACCTCCTTGATGTGAAGCTACTTGGAGTTCTAGTTGTCGTAGCCTTGAATAGTCATTAAGAAGCTGAAGGAAATGACCCTACTTTATTACATTTTCTTATTTTAGTCTATGCATCAATCATAGTGAGACATGTTACTATATATAGTTGCCTCATTTCACTTTTTTGTATTAAACAACAATTTTATGATGTTGTGTTTGGTGTCCTGGTATCTAAGTCACGAACCCCAAGTTTGGGCATGTAACAATTTTTTTGATCATGTGTTTAGTTTCCTGGCATCTAAAGCATGGATACAAATGTTCACATAGGTTACCTTTTGTTTTTAGATACTCCCTAATTCAACTTTCAATTTCTTCCTCAAGTCATTGTTATGGGTTGACTTGCACATATGCTATTTTCTTTAGTCTCTTAACCAATTTGGACAAGAAATATGTCCAAGTGATTGAACTATAAACATTAAAATATTGCTAAATTCTATTAGTAGGATGGAGAGTTCAACCCATATAAAGGCATTGAGTGGAAACAAATTTTGTAATGGGAAAATCATGTACCCAAAAATGGAAAAACTAGCTATGTTACAGATTGGGTAGACTTTCTTCCCATATGGTTAAGTCTATTCTTGAACCTAAGATCTAAGCATAGACATGGGAAGAGTCTCTAGTAAAATCCAACTAAAGTAAAAGAAATAAATTTTGACAACATATGCTAGAATAAATCAAAACATTTGGACTAAAGTCATAATTATTGTTTTACATGTGTGAGGTGAATTTCCTTGTGTTCTTTGATGCATTGTTTTACCAGTATTATATGTTTTTTTAATAGAATGCTTCCATTAACTATTAATATGAACACTAAATGTGCATTGGGAATGATATAAAATAAAAAAAGTCTTCTAATGTAGCCAAAGGTATTAGTAGGAAAATAAAACATTAGATAGGGTTGAAATCCAATCGCCTATGAACCTAACCAATGCGTGTTCGGGTTCTACATTCATATTTACTTGAAATGTGTAAATAAGGTTGAAAAATTATGGTTGGTTGTAGTAGCTTGGGAGCTTCCGAAGAAGCAGAGATGGGAGAACCAATTGATATTGTTGGATAAGGCATGTGGGCAAAAACATGACATATTCAATCTATGAAAGAAATCATGAACACATTATAACATTTAAGCTATATTAACTATGGAGATGGATATAGTTTCTAGCCACTCTTCATAATATGAAATTGTTTAAAGATTTTTAATTGTGAAAAACATCTAGAGGAAGCTTTTGAAGAAATATGGAAGTTATATTAATGTCTCTTTGATTTGGAATGGATCTAAACACAAGACAATGATTGTAAGACTTAGTACCTAAGTGCATTTATGTAATTAATGAGGGTAGGAAAATAATAAAATACAATGCAAATGCCATAAATTAAATGAGACAAAAGAGAGAAAATCAAAGAATTAAAGAAAGCAGAAAAATGAAAATAGGAGAGGAATAGGAATTGAAAGGTCAATCTCTTGGCCTTCCCATTATTCCCCAACTCTCCTATATTTCCTTGTAACTTGATTGTTAAAGGGGATATTGTCTAGGAGGAGAGATTGAAAAGGAGGAGGAGATGTGTGAATTGTTCAATGACAATTGAGCCATGAATTTCATTGTATCCTAAGATTGTTGAAATTAGAGTTGAACAAACATTGAATGTTGAATGTCTTGTTTGGTTTTTAGGGTAAAATATATGATTTTGTTAATTTTAATTAACAATGGCATGTTATATGCTTATAGGAACTACTTCAATGTTCCTTTTATTAACATAATTACAATTCCTCTTTAAATAGAAATCACATTAACCATTATCTCAACATTTACAGTAATTGTAGATAGAACATAGAAATAAAAGGAGTCAGAAAGCCAACATAAGAGAACACAAATATATAGACTAATGCTAATGGAAAACCCACAAGGGGAAAATCCAACAGACCTTATTCTTATTAATAGAGATCAAATTTTTAGATAGAGAGATAATTATTTCACAATCATAATGAAGTGAATGTCAAGCCTTTGACTGTCAAACAATCCTCCAAAATCCAAACAACAACTACACAAAAGATGCTCATAAAATCAATAAAAAATAACTAAGTGTCACCTCTGAAATGTCTCGGGAAATCTAAATTTAAACCTCTACAATTTTTGTCAAGGAGTGCATAAGTGACTTGTGGTCAATTCAGGTCAAGAGAGGGTCTAAGCCTACAAGAGACTGAAATTTTGGTCTTTCATCCTTCAAGATCTCGCTCAAGTCCCCTCTCAAAAGATCCTTCTAGAATTCAGTCAAACAAATAGGAGAGAAAGATGGTCAAAGCAAGTCAACACAGTGAGATATGGCTGATCATCACAAAGGAAAAACACTCCCAAAAAAGTTCACATGAGCCACATAAAAGACTCCTTTTTCCATAGGTCTAAAATGATTTTTAGATTAGATGATTGTATGTGAGAAGTGTCAAATGAAAGTGAACATAAAGCCATATTTAGGGTGGTTGACGTGAGATTGAAGAGACATGAATCTACACTAGGGTCGACATGAATTATCCTAAAGTCGACTTGAAGATGGGAAGAATCGATCCAACTTAAATTGAGCCATTTATAGCTAATGATAATAAATTCCAATATTGGAGATGAAAAAAAATGATGTCAAGAATGATCCATAGATGAAGAATACCATCAAGAATGGTGTATAGAAATGAAGGAATTAAACCCTTATTTCCAACTTTCACAATCCCTCTCAGCTAATGGGTAATTCCATCAGTCAACTTTCATCTGTAGTTATTCGATCAAGCTCATCATGTACTATCTCTGCATTTTCTCTCAACTCTACTGAAGATTTATATGATACATTAAGAATAATAATATCATTGAAGGTGGGTGACAAGACACTACCACCTTCAAACATGTGATAGAGGAAAATGCTCATGTCCAGGGTTAGAACCCCTAATAGACTTGATCCTAAATCAAGTTGTTGAACATCATGCATCGTAATCATAGGAAGTATGACAATATATGATGTATACATCTGTAGTGATATGGTCCCTATCCTCTTTCCCCAACTCGTTGTCCAGATGAGAGGTACTTCTCAAGAGTCTTGAACTACATGGGTAGGACGTATGTTGGGGTATCCACAGGAGAAGGTGAATCACTCATCCTGCCCATATGCCCTAGAAGAAGGTGAACCACTCATCCTTTGCATATATCATCAACCATAGGGCAAGGTGAAGCACTCACCCTATACATGTGTCATCTGCCAACATATATGTATATATCATACTAGGGTTGATACTCATAGTGGAAGGATGAACCACTCACCCTACAGTCACATATAGCTCAAAAAGTACCCAAGGCCCCCATGAGCTCATACAACTCATTGTTGAACCGAGACCCTCATAATACGGTCATTCATTGACTCCCAACCTTTCTCTAAAGGTAATATAATTTTACAAAAAAGGATTTTTAAGGATGTCAGTATCCTACTCATTCATCCTCAAATTATGGATATTGATTGCTCCCCATTGTACCATACCCCAAATAAAGTGGTACCTAATGTCAATATGCTTGAAGAGGTCATGGAACAAGGGATTCTCTGTAAGTTGAATCCAACTCTTATTATATATATATATATATATATATATATATATATATATATATATATATATATATATATATATATATATATATATATATATATATATATAACAGTGGTATCCAACACGTGTTCAAATAGCTCACTGAAGAGCTTACTCAACCAAATGGATTCACAAGAGTCCATGCTTATTGCTTTGTATATTCATCATCAACAGTGCTCAAAGAAAGAAATTTCCATATTCTGACTCATCAAGAAAAAGAATTGGATCCCAAAGAGAAATAACATCCAAATGTCCTTCTATCCATCACACTCATAGCACAATCAACATCGAAATTTCCATGAAATATTAGATTCTCAACAATGTACCTTAGACCATAGTTAATTGTATCACAAATATATATCAACAAGAATCAATCTAATATAAGAGGCTTAATAATAAATTAACTCAATGTCTTTACAACAAAGAATATGTCTAGTCATGCTTTTACTAAGAACACCAGGGTCCCTACAACTTTTCTATATCTAGACCAACAACTTTTCCACAAAATCAAGCTTTTTCTAGACCTTTAAGCTTAGGAAGGCACCAAGGCTAGGTATTTCATATTGAATTTAGAAGTCAAATCCCTCTTCCATAGATAAATGAGAGGGTTAGCATCGTGTAGAAGGATATTATCAATAAATGCATCTTCATGAACTTTTCATCATAGCTCGACCATAGTTCCCTCTAAACCTCAGAAAAGTGTCCTCCCAAGAAATCACTATTGATCTATCTGCCACTTTCTACCTTTCTAATCGAGGTGAACATTAATTTTTTGGTCTATGTGCCAAAATCATCCATTAAATTCAAGGAATTGAATCATGATCATATATATTGCATCTTCTCAGGTAGCAGAGATACATCGATTTATCAGAGTTAAGCAACTAAGTCATTACATCATAATAACTTCTTCATAAGCTATCATGTCTTGTCTTCATCAACATCCTTTGTCATGGTCTAACTTCTTGCATTAATCATTCGGAAAGAAGAGTCATTTAGTCATTAAGTTACTCTGTTAAGTTTTTTGTAGCTCCCTATGAATCCTTACTTCGATTGATCATCTAGCCTTCATCAATATTCTCCTCATCTATAAGATGTGACTTTATCATGTTGCAACTATATCGATAAAATTCTAGGAAGCTTGCTCCAAATCATAGAGGAAAATCTTGCAATATCATCATGGTACTTCTTCAAGCAAGGTGACGAAATCCTCCCATGTCTTTCAAACCATCAACTAGCTGCTTCATAACTTTATATGCTCATTTCTATATGACCACTACCAATACATCAACATATTCATACAACCATTCTTCATAAAAGTATCATGAAAGTACCTAGGGATTCAATTTTACTACCAAGTTACCAATTTCAGAATCTTCACAGTTCCCTCTTTCCATCATGCTTGCCAAAACATAGGATCTTCTTTTCATATCCTCCTTCCAATGCTTTCTTCATGAGGCACCTGCAATGTTATTTGACAAACACTACCAAGGAAAAAATGCAATAACAAAAATATGATATCAATTTGTTAATCCAGAGATTCCATGCAACAATGGAGGATGGAATCCTAGGGTTTCCATGTACAAACCATAAATCTATTTGAAAAATCAAATCATCATCCTTATAAATTATTACTAGGGTTTATTTTATGCCCTAGATACTCCATAAGCCCAAAAGATCATGACATAGGGTTTATGATGGAACAATAATCTTAGGATTAGGGTCTTCTCATCACTAGGGTTTGCAATCCTAAACATCAACAAATTTCAATAATGTAAACAACAAACCCTAGAACCATATACGATACTAATCTAAACCATCTCTTGATAGACACATCATGATTTTGTACCTCTGTAGTTCATGATCAAATGCCTGCAATGCAATGACATGCTCCTATAATCTTTCTTCAAGAATGAATACTTCAAAGGTATTGCAACCCATATCGAAGATGCCAAAGTCAAATGTTGTGCAATTTCATTTACTGCAATAGATCCCTGTAGCTTCTTCAGAGTAGATAACCTTCCAAAAGATGAAAGTTTTGTTTTTCTTGATATGGCCCTCTTGCTTTAAACTATTTCTTCCAAATAAAATTGTTGTTGTCCTTGTCTTTTATGATAGCTTAAGGTCTCCAAGTTGCATCCAGGGAGACAATTCCTTCTCAAGAGATCTAAGATCTTTGCCAAGATTTCCTTCCAACACGTCTTCAATAGTGTCTATGCTTTGCTATTGGACTTTTAATATGGAACTTAGAGCTTCCTATTACCATATATACATAGGAGGTTGTTCCCACTACCTCAAGCTATGGATTATATTTATACTATAGATTGCAATACTAGATTTGAGCTTATTGATCCTTTGGATAGGATTCTATACACTCAAATGTTTCTCAGGATTAGACTTCACTATAAGAGAAGATACTTCTGTAAGTCTTGAAAAACCAACTGACATATACATATGATTTCCTTTGATGATCACTGAGAATATTTGAAAAATTGCTCTGATATACTAACTTTCCAATCTCCTTGAGATAGGAACTTACCACAATATTTCTTCAAGAGAAGTATTCTTTACTACCTATAGCTTCTTTAAGTAAACTACACCCTCGGTCTAGTATAAACTTCCTTCAAATGAAATATATGCGTGCCAAGAAAACTACACCTTGAATGTTGTTATAAGAAACTTGAGACAACCCTAATAGGATCAAAGAGAATGAGTAAAGACGAGTCCTTCTAGTTGGGGCTTCTTCACAACACTGGATATCTTTAGAACATGAGTCACAAATCAGCTCCTCGTCACACTGTCTAGTATATTTTCGGAACAAGAATGTTCTAAGGCTAACTTCAAGGGTAAATGAGCATGCTTAGATGCATAGGCCGAGTCACAAGTTCTTGGCCTATTTACTAATATACAGGACTATGAATTGTAGCTTGATTACATTTCTTCAGGACATGCCTAGTACCTTATATTAGGTCACTATTATGGGTATCATCCTTCTTTAGGATGGCTATGGCTACTCCTTGTAAACATTTCATATAATAGCTATGCCCAAAACATAATCGAGGAGCATCGAATTCCTCTCTAAGTGAATAATTCTTCAAATAAAACCCTCTGAAATATATTTATGCCAAGAATTTGGTACAGGAGACTCAACTTCTTTTTCAACTAGTCTTATAAGGCCTTCAATGAAATCAAACTTGGTTTATTCCTTTTATCGGGTGTGAGGAAGGCTTCAAAATTATTTTCAAACAATGATTTGGTTAACCATATGTGCATAGTGCTTCTGAAATTTGGATCTCTGTGGAAACTCAGAAAATTCGGTCCTCCTAAATTGTGATTTTAGACCTCATATGTTGTTCCCAGTATTGTGTTTTCTTTGTCAAGTAACTCAACTTTATGTGGGCTATTAGATTAGCCCCTCAGTCCTCCAAATTAGGTTTTATATTCCCCTCAAAAATATTTTCTCTCCTTGGTTAAGTCTTTGACCTAGTCACAGTGATTATGGTTTGAGATCATGCCCAAAATTTGATCTAATTCCACTAGGAGCTCAGTTCTAGGTGACTAGACTTCTTGAGTTGATGCCCTTGATTTTCTTCCTATCCTTATGTATACAAACCTGGCTATTGTCTCTTTTTATGTTCACCTCCACCTTGACCAATTAGGAATTCAATGGTGATTGCTTTCAATCTTCCTTGGGCTTGCCCTCAAAGGGCTATGATACCATGTGAATTTTAATTAAGAATGGTATGCTCTACTATTATAGAAATTACTTAAATGTCCCTTTTATTATCCCAATTATAATTCCACTTTAAATAGAAATCACATTAACCATGAGATCAACATTGACAGTAACTATAGATAGAACATAGAAATAAAATGCATAAGACAAACCAACACAAGAGAACACAAATGTTTAGCCTAATGCTAGGGAAAAATCCACAAGGGGAAAATGCAAGAGTTCTTCTTCTTAGTAGATATCAAATGTTCAGAGAGAGATAATCTAATATTGTACAATGATAATGAAGTCAAATTCAATTATTTGACTATAAAACTGTCCTCCAGAATCCAACAACAAATGACCCAAAGATACTAAAAAAACCAATCAAAAATAGGCAAGTGTCACCTATGAAATGTCTTAGCAAACCTGAATTCAAACCTTTGGAATTTTGGTCAAGGAATGCACAGTTGACCTGTGGTCAACGTAGGTCAATAGAGGGTTTGAAGCTACAACTAATGAGGCCAAAAATTTTGTCTTTCAGCCTTCAAGAACTTGATCAATATGCCTTTCAAAATATCCTTCCTAGTGTATTTTAGTCAAACTTCTAGGAGATAAATATGGTCAATGGATGTCAACATAGTGAGAGATGTTTGATCAACATAGAGGAAGAAGAATCCTAAAAGTGTCCACAGGAGCCATAGGAAAGACTCCTTTTTCCACAAGCCTGAGATCCTTTTAGATGAGAGGATGGTATGTGAGAAGTGTCAAATGAAGGTAAACGTAAATCCATATTTATAGTGGTTGACATAGGTTTGAAGAGACATAACTCTTCACTAGGGCTGGCATGAACTCTCCTAGAGTCAACTTGAAGATTGGAAGAATTGAGTTGTCTTAAAGTGGGGCCATTTGTAGTTAATGAAAAATTACAATCTTGGAAGTAAAGAAGAGTGCCATCAATAATGATCCATAGATGAATAATACCATCAAGAAGGGTCTAGAAAAATGAAGGAATTAAACCCTTAGTTTCCAACTTTAATAGATTTCATTATGATGCATTGCTGTGTCTACTATGAGTATTTTACTATTGTGTGATCTCCTGTATGATGGTTTTCATTCTCAGCTATGTTTTAATGGTTTGTTATGGAAAATGTGGATTGTTGAAGGTTAATTATAATGAGAATAAATGTTTTCCATTGTCATGCTAAACGCAACAACCATGAAACTCAAACTATCGAATCAAATTGTTTTCACTAAGATGTATCATTTTGACAATATAATAATTGCAATTACTTACCCAAATTTTTGTTTTTGATTTTATATAACAAGTATTGGATTATGGAGAGACCATTATCACTTAAATACGATGAGGTTATTCTTTAAAAATATTATACACAGTAATTGATAAAGGATTGAGGTTGTATGACTCTCCTAGAGCCCATGAATAGTCATTTGTTGGAGTTTGAGGAGATACACATCAACAAGGGAATTTTGTTCTATGCAATACATGGTATTCTTCTACCCTTTGATTGTTCAATTTGATGAATTTTTGTAGATGTCGAATGAATTGTTCAATTGGTAGTGTATAATTTAGTTCTCACATTACCCCTTTGGACTTTATATTTTCCAATATTATGTCTCCAGCACTGATTGACACTTTGTTGAGTTTCTCTAATTATTAGTGTGTATGGAACTTTGTTGTCTCTTATTGTTCATTAAAATCTGGAGCCACTAATGTAGACATATCTATAACTTTTATTGAATTGGATTAAATTCGCATGGGCCTTGATTGGGAGTGAAATAATTCCAAACCAAGAAATTGGGAAAATGGTTGCATGTGGGTCAATGTGGAGTTTCTAGCTGCAAGCTTTGTCAAATAAGGGAAACTTTTTCCTTGGGGGTTCTCTATAGTTAGGTGGCTAACATGTATCACTGACAAGAGAGACAAACTATTCACTATTGCATGAAGAATGATTTGATACATGGTGATGATGATGTCTTGATAATAAATCCTTAAAATATATACACATTGTATAGGAATCTTCTATTGACATTATGATACAGGTGTTGTCCTTGATGGCAACTCACATAGATGACAGTTCGCAGTGCAACAGGTTAACAACAAAGGATTACAGATTAGACTACCAAGATTGAAGAAAGAGAGGTATATGCTGGTTCATTTTGTCTAAGTAGCGTATACACGCATGTTAACAAAACAAAAGGAGTGTATACGTATGTACACACTTTCACAGAAGAAAAATTGCATATGGGATGGAAATCAAGGTTTTGGTCCAAGGTATTGGTCCGAGGTATTTGGTCTGAGGTATTGGTCTGAGGTATTTGGTCCAAGGTATTGGTCTGAGGTATTGGTACTAAGTGGTTTTGGTCCAAGGTATTGAGAAAGGCCTAAAACTATATAAGGAGGAGAAGATCATTAAGCCAAAGTGTGCAAGTATTGAATATCTTATGAAATGTTAGATCAAATATGCAGGTTATGTGTTGCTGATGCTTTTCTTAATCTAAACTACGGATGCACCTATGTGGTTGATGATGGATGATGGATCGAGATCATAATACCTAAAATGGATTATTATTATGTGGTTTGATCATGGATAGACTAGATCTAAATACTAACACATGTTTTATTTCGTAAATGTTATGATCTGGGTATGACTGAAGTCTAGAATAGTTGTTAAGTTTTTAAGTTAGTATTTGCAGATATGTACGCTGGTTCACTCTGATAAAAGTGCGTATACATGCTTGTTCAGCACATTGAAGTAGCGTATAGAGTATGAAATATGATGTTTGAAGTTGCAGTTGGTTCTAGTTGTTGATGCAGAGTTCTAGGTTATGCTTTGTGTTCTACTCACTATGTTCTGGTGACAGTGTTCTGAATGTTCAGATTGATTGATTGTGATTTTCTTCAGTGATGATGGGCTTTTAGTGATTTATTGATTCAATTATGGTTGATTTAGAAATTGATGATTAGATTTCAATGATTGGTTGATGTAGATGTATTTGATGGTTGTATTGCGGTGGTGATTAATTTTGAGCTTCAGTGTTGTTGATGGGTCTAGTATGCAAAATTTGATGAAGTGTGGCCTTTAGATTGTGGTGTTGTATTCCAGGAGTATCTAGTCTGAAAATTTATGAAACGTGGTGCCTGGAGGAAGAGAGAAGGTTGTAGCCTTCTGTAGTCCAGTTCCTACATACTGGTAAACATATCGGCCAATATAAGATCCAAGGGGTTGGAGCTCCCTTCCAGTAGCAGCTGGAAAATGAGTGAAGGTAGGACACTTCTGTAGGCCGATGCCTACGTACTAGTAAATGGATTGGTTAGTACAAGAGCCAAGGGGTTAGAGATCCATTCCAGTAGCAGTTAGAAAATGAGTGAAGGTTGGAGCCTTCTGTAGGCCGATGCATACATACTAGTAAATAGATCAATTAGTAGAAGAGCTAGGGTGTTGTAGCTCCCTTCCAGTAGCAGCTGGAAAACGAGAGAAGGTTGTAGCCTTCTGTAGGTGGGTTTCTATGTATTGGTATGAGTCTGCACTAGTACAAGATTGAAAACATGTTTTTCTTATATTAAAATAAGTCATCAGTAGGTGGTTTTTGTCCTGCATTGGGTTTCCACCTTAAATCTTGGTGTTCATGTGTGTTGCTTATGTGTGATGGTTTATTCTGTTATTGCTGTACATGGTTACTATTTATATGGTTAATGAAGTACTGATTCACTGATTAAAGATCAACATATGATGAATTAACTGAATCATAAGTTTGTTGGATATACACTGGTTCCTTTATAGATAGTTACGTGTACACGTGAGTTACCTTCATTGAAGTAGCATATATAAATTTGAGTATGAAAAGAAATCGTTATTGATTTAATAATACTGATTCAGCCCCCCTCTCAGTATTATTTTCAACAATTGGTATTAGAGGAGGTCCTTTGGTAGAAGCTTGATCACTTGAAGGAGATCCATAGAAACAATGGGAAAGAAGCTAAAGAAGAAATCACCTCAGAAGAAGAAGACATGTCAAAGAAATAATGACAACAAGAGAGACAATGGGCCATCAGGTGGAAGCAAGTATTCAGATTCAGAATCACATCATATTGAAGATGAACAAGAAAAAGAAGTATCAGGTACAAAATTTTGGTCTTCTCGTGATACTTTTCTCTGTTCATGCAATGTTGAAGGTATTAAAAGTGATAGTGAAGGAAATATAGAGGTAGAAGTTAAAAGACTCACAAATAAAATTAGAGGTCAAGGAGATCTATTTAACAAAAGGGAGTGTGCCTGCGGAGAAGAAGTTACCAAATTAAAAGCTCACTAGGAGGAAGGAAACAAAGTAAGGAAGCATTACAAGGAAAAGGAAGATCATTGTCAAAAGCTGTAGGATGAACTGACATCATTAAGAAATGAAGTAGATGAAAAGAGTACAGCAATCAAGAGACTTAAAGAGAGATCCATTTACTATGAAAGTCTTGAAGCTAAGATCATCCCTCTAAAAGAAGATCCTGACAATTCAAATATGCAGAATGGAGAACAAGAAAATGAGATTCTAAAATTAAGGAAACAAGTGGAGGAAGGAAGAAATGCTGAAGAAATCATGAAGAAGAAATATCTGGAAAAGGAAGAGAAATATCAGGTTGAGGTAAATATCTTAAAAGGTAAATTAGAAGAAAAAGATAAAATGTTACAATTTCAAGATAGTACTAAGATTTTGGATAATATTCTTAGGAGTCAAAGGTCTCCTACCATCAAAACTAGTGTTAGCTTTCATGAATCTGTTGAAGGTGAATCTAGCTCTCAAGATGAGGCAAGGAACTCTAATGCAAAATCTAAAATGCTCAACAAGATGAGAAGTCAACCCCATCAACAACCAAGGGAAGAAAGTCTTCAAAGAAAATATTTTACTCCTAACTATGGAAGTGACGGTCGGTTAGTTCCTCCGATGAATAATGTTCAATGTTTCATATGTCATAATTTTGGACATGTTGCAGTGAGATGCAGAAGTAGAATGGTTCAAGACCATCACATAGAAAGATCATCAGCTTCTAGGTACTTTAAGGGATATTGTTTTTGTTGCAATATGTTTGTTCACAAAGCCATTGAATGCTATAGAAGGAATATGAAACATGTAATATGTTATGCATCTAACAAGTTCGGACATCTCGGAAAGGAATCTAGGAGAAAATTTCGGCCACCATACCAAAAGGAGAAAACATCATCACACTTGAACATATGGAAGAAGAAGGAAGTACAATCAGAAAGATGTGGCATAACACAATATATAGACATAACAGACTCTGGGGGAGATGAAAGTGTGAAACCTCAGTGTTCTAAATCTCATACATAGTTATCATGAAGACAAGTTGTGTATATACGTGAGTTCGAAGCTGCACAGTCCCACATATGTTGGTTTGAGGAAAAAGCATTGGGATAGACTCAGAAAAAGGGGTATGATATGGATCAATAAATTATCAAATATCTGCTCTGTTATGATTGATGATGATTACAGTCTGCTGATAATATTTAAAAGTGATCTTGGCCCTCATAAGTTGTTATGATTGATGATGATGCATTGATGATTCTTACTAATATTTGCAATGATCAGATCTAACAGTGAACAATAGGCACAGGTTCAGGGGGAGCATATGCTTATAATAATGATTTTTTTTCATTATGGTACATGAAGATAATTATATTTCTTGATCCACATAGTTGTTTGATTCAGGTGACTTAGTTGATTATGGACATATACAGGGTGTTGATCTTGATGTTACTGACAGATGTTGATGGTGCATATCGTATATGGTGTATGATAGTTGTTGATGAATATCATGGTCTTGTTTAGATTGATGTATGTATGAGTCATTGGTGATAGGAAGGTCATACTCACTTAGTTGAGTTATAGAGTCTTGTTATTCTTTTGAAAAATATTTTTGCAGACTTTGCATGTGCTCAAGGGGAGCATGGATGGTTTAATGCATTTCAGCAAGTACAAAATGGGAGATTAATCAGAGAATTCAACAAGTACTCAGAGGGAGAATATATTGGTCCACCATTTTCCCTTGATGCCAAAGGGGGAGAGAGTATTCGTGTTGTTGTTGCCATCAAGTCGAGAGGGGGAGATTGTTGGCATTATGATATAGGTGTTGTCCTTCATGGCAACACATAGATGACAGTTCACAATGCAATAGGTTAACAACAAAGGATTATAGATCAGACTCCAGAGATTGCAGAAAGAGAGTTATACACTAGTTCATTTTGTCCAAGTAGCGTATACACGTGGGTTAACAGAAAAAAAGGAGCGTATACGTATGCACACATTTTCATAGAAGGAAAAGCACGTATGGGATGGAAAATCAAGGTTTTGGTCCAAGGTGTTGGTTCGAGGTTTTGGTCCAAGGTATTGGTCCGAGGTATTGGTCCTAAGTGGTTTTGGTCCGAGGTATTGAGAAAGGCCTAAAATTACGTAAGGAGGAGAATATCATTAGGCCAAAGTGAGCAAGTATTGAATATCTTATGAAGTGTTAGATCAAATATGCAAGTTATGGGTTTTTGATGCTTTGCTTGATCTGAACTAAGGATGAACCTATGTGGTTGATGATGGATGATGGATCAGTATCATAAGACATAAAATGAATTATCATTATGTGGTTTGATCATGGATAGTCTAGATCTAAATACTGACGCATGTTTTATTCTGTAAATGTTATGATCTGGGTATGACTGAAGTTTGGAATAGATGTGAAGGTTTTAAGTTAGTATTTGTAGATCTGTACACTAGTTCGCTTTTATAAAAGCGTATATACACATTGGTTCGGCACATCGAAGTAGCGTATACAGTATGAAATATGATGTTTGAAGTTGCAGTTGGCTCTAGTTGTTGATGCAGAGTTATGGGTTCTATTTTATGTTATGGTGACAGCATTCTGAATGTTCAGATTGATTGATTGTGATTTGCTTCAGTGATTAGGGGTTTTCAGTGATTGATTGATTCAGTTATGGTTAATTCAGAAATTGATGATTGTATTTCATTGATTGGTTGATGTAGATGTATTTGATGGTTGTATTGCAGTGGTGATTGATTTTGAGATTCAATGTTGTTGATGGGTCCGGTATGAAAATTTAATGAAACATGGCCTTCAGATTGTGGTGTTGTGTTCCGGGAGTATCCAGTCTGAAAATTTATGAAACATGGTCCCTGGAGGAAGAGAGAAGGTCATAGCCTTCTGTAGGCTTGCGCCTAGGTACTGGTAAACATATCGACGAGCACAAGAGCCAGGGGGTTGGAGCTCCCTTCCAGTAGTAGTTGAAAAATGAGTGAAAGTAGGAGCCTTCTATAGTCAGCACCTACATATTAGTAAATGGATATACTAGTACAAGAGCTAGGGGTTCGGAGCTCCCTTCCAGTAGCAGCTAGAAAACGAGTGAAGGTTGGAGCCTTCTGCAGGCCGGTGGCTATGTACTAGTAAATGGATCGGTTAGTACAGGAGCTAGGGGGGTCGTAGCTCCCTCCTAGTAGCAACTGGGAAACGAGAGAAGGTTGTTGCCTTCTGCAGGTGGGTGCCTGCATACTAGTGTGAGTCTGCACTAGTACAAGATTGTAAATAAGTTTTTCTTATATTAAAAGAAGACAGAAGCAGGTGGTTTTTTTCCTACATTGGGATTCCACCTTAAATCTTGGTGTTCATGTGTGTTGCTTATGTGTGATGGTTTATTATGTTATTACTTCACATGGTTACTGTTTATATGGTTAATGAAGTACTGATGCACTAATTAAAGATCAACATCTGATGAATTAACTGAATCATAAGTTGGCTAGATATACATTGGTTGCTTTAAAGACAGTTGCATGTACACGTGAGTTACCTTAATTGAAGTAGCGTATATAAATTTAAGTATGAAAGGAAAAAGTTATTGATTTGATAATGTTGATTCACCCCCCCTCTCAGTATTATTTTCAACGGCTTCATTAACCCTTAACAGTCAAATGCAAAATTTATAAATTATAATAATTAATTATGGTGGTTACATATCAAGTCTACCTCATCGAAGTGTCTTTTTTCTCATTTTACAACATGAATTTATCTATTTTGTAGTGAGAATGCTTATGCCATTGCATCATGTAGAAGTTTCTTGAAGACTCGTGACATTTTTTTGAATTCATTAAGTTATGTTTTATCTTTTTCCTTTTTATCTGGACTAGGCTATTTCCAATCAATAAATTTTAAAATCCTCAACTTATAGCTAGGGTGATTTTGATAAGGGAAATTAAAATTTCCAGGGTGAAGGGCCTTATACCCTTGTTATTTTTAATGATACTTTCAGGTTTTCTTTTGTTCTTCTCATTAAAAAATGGAGTGACAATAAAGGTGTTATCTAGTTTTTATATTTCTTCCTCTTTCATAGTTGGAAGTTTAGGAAACCATTCACATTAAATTTTAACATAAACTCAAATCACATTCCTTTGCTCATAGCTTCGAACAACATATCTGAAGTACTTTCTTTAAAAAAGCTCTCAATCTAGTCTGGTATATTGCAACACCCCAATTTCCGCTCCCTAGTAAATAAAGTGGTTATTGATAAAAGGTATGTAGTGCTTTGGGAGTTCGTTTATAAAAGCTCCATTAATTTAATTTATTGAATTTAGATATTTTATGATGTATAATTGTAGTAAAAGGAAAATTTGTATAAGTTGTTAATAAACTATAAAGCAAAACAATTTCCTAGAAAGGAAGAGAGCTAGGGAGGGGGACATCAATGGCAATTGGCAAGTCAACCTCCGTATAAATAAATCATTGAAAAGGGAGAAGGGTTCACTTCCATTTCATTGCTTCCCCACTGGGTGTTTCAAAGCTCCCATGCTTAGCATGCTTGGAGAGAAGTTTTGGTACTTTCAACCATGGTTTTGCAGGTTGTTGATCATAACACTTTTGTGGAGGATGAATGGTGAGGATTAGAAGCAAGTGGATTTGTTGGCTCAGTAGGCACTAGTCTTGTTAAGTTCTATACCCACAAACAAAATCAACAAATAGAATCATATTTTTTAGTTTTGTTCTTATCATGTAGTTGCTTGGAATTCCCTGTATGTTGAGCATATCAAATTCATTTTGCGATTTCCTAATTCTCAATAAAAGTCAATCTTATTCTTTACATATTAAAAAAAAAAATTACCTTGCAAAGCACCACTATCCAAAATTAATCAGTTTCAATTAGAATTGTGTTCTTAAGCTAGAAAGCAAGGTTTAAGAAACGAAAAGAAGGCTTCAAGATTAATTTGAGTATAGTGAGTTGTTTCACATTAGCGTGTCCAGTAAATCATATTTTTCCTTTGGTTCTAGAATTATATGAACACTTGTTGTAACAGATTCTCTCCAAGCCCTCACTATTGCGCTTTGATGGGGAATCCACGTACATTTAACCAATGAGGACGTTGAGAGGGGGTTTTCTTGAGTTGGGTGCAGGCATTTGGTATTGATTTAATGTCTTTCATGGGGATCTAAATTATATGAGTTTACTCCTTAAGGTGGCATATGACATGGAAGAACGATTAAGAATATATGAGAGAAGAGTGATGATTTATAGGAAGTTTCTTAAGGTTGCTTTGTGTTAATTTAGTAGCAGGAAGAAAATTATTTTAGAAGACATTTGGGGGATGCTTTGATGCCAAAATCAGTAGCAAGAGGGTATTTCATTCTATTATAAAAATATCCCTCTTTTGTGTTACTTCTGGACTAGATATAGACATTGTTATGGAAGTATAATGTCACCATGGATGGTGTTTTTCTGCAGTTCATATATATTATATGTTGCGAACCTAGTGTTTATGTGGTTTACTTTTGGTGATGGAGGTCTAGTGATGGAGGTGTTTTTTTGGGAAAGCTTTTGTAATTTTCAGGGATTATGTTGTGGCTTTATCTTATTCCAAATTTAGCATGAGGAAGCACTTTTATTAAGCATATTTTTAGCTTGTACACTGCTTGTTTTCAGAGCCCTGTTTGAATGAGAATGGGTGCTTTTATATTCCAATTTTGGTATATTTTATCTGTCATCAATTAACATGCATTTAATTAGGTGGTAACCTCACACAAGGTTTACTTATTTCCTTTTCAACAAAAAACACACATCTTTGGTTGGTTAGCGGTTGCTTTGCCAGAGAGAAAACAATGGATAGAATGCTGCTACCATTGATGGATTTTGGTTCTCAATTTTATTTTATTTTTAAATATAGGTTGTTCGCTATGAAAAAATCAAGACCTTTTTGATTCCAAACATGGTCAGGAAGGAGGGTGCCTCATGTAAGCTAATTTTATCATTCGTTCAAGAGGATTCAACCATCTACTTTAGGCATCGATTGTTTTTGGAATGCTTGTGAGAATGGTTTTTCTTCCTTTTTTCCTTTCAGAGAATAGTTTATTTGGAGCATGGCTATATTTGGGGAAAATAAAGGTAAGTTTGGAAGGATATTTTAGATATGAATCCTCAACTATGAGACTGTGATAAGGCTTGAGGTCAAATCATGATTAGATAGTCTTCATCTTCTACCATTTTACTTGATGTCATCGAGTCTTAATGGGTCTAAAAAAAGGTATATGTTGTCTTTGTGAATCACTAAGGTCTTTATTAAGCAGTCATTCGACCTCCCTTGTGAAAATTTTCAAGGGAAAACTTAAAGTGATAGCAAGTCCTAATCATTGTTGTAAAGGCACCTAGCGGAGAGGAATTGCAGTTTTGAGTATTGATTCTATTAGGGTCAACAAAGAGTGTTGGGAATTAAGAGCATGTATGTATACTTGTGGATTGATTGATATGTGATTGTTCTGCGATGCTTGGTTTGACTGAGAAGGGTTTGTGACTTAGCTTAGCATTCCCTTGATTTAGTTGTGGCTGGAAAGGGTTTTGAGATTTTTCCTGTATATTTTCTCAGAGATTTCCTAGGACATACTTATACTTCCACTCATAGGATTTGGGTTCTTTTGAGATGATTTTGTTACACGTTGGCCCTCAACTTGGGTGTGGCTTTACTTTGCTAGATGAGAGCCTATGGTTGGGTGGTAAAATCTTCCCCGAGAAATCGTTGTTGTAGATATATCTAATGATAAGTAATGTGCATTTGCAAATCTGTTATTTACTTTTCTGAACATATTTATTGATCTATGGATGTTTAAATATTTTATTGTATTTAGATCCATGTATGCAGTTTTAGTTTTGAGATCCATGTTGATTTTGTGGGCATTATAAATAATCCACTATGATAAAGGGTTTATGAGCAAATATTTAGAAAGTGAAAGATTTCCAATGTTGAAATGAAATTAAGGACAAACCCCTTCGTAAAAGAAGATAAAAAAGTTATATTTGGCACATTGCGTCCCAGGAAGGGCAACATGTGCATTGTATTCATATTGGCCTCTAGCCTTTGTTCATGCTCTAGTGCTTCTTAGAGGCATTATAATCCATTTTTGTAACAATTTTTTTTATTTAAACCATAAACTTGGTTACTAAAAAAAGGTGGCCTTGATATCGAGATTTAATGTATTGGTTGTTTTAACCTAAATATTATTAAATTTTAGTAGTCTATTTTTTTTGTAAGTCAAATATTTTTCATCACTCAAAAAAGATATACAAATATGTCAAAATGCATGTGGTCTCTCCTCGACCAAGATTGTTGAGCAATGCTATTTCCATGCTACATATAAAAAGAAAAATACCCAACAGAGAGATCCACAACCCTATAGGCCTTACATACTAGAATACAAAAAGAGCTAGTAAGACAATGGTTACCATAATCAATAGTGTGAGGTGATTGAAGCAGGATTATCTAGCCCCATTCCTATAGGAGGAGGAGGATGGTATAGGAATTTGACATGTTTCTCAAAGTGAGAAATCTAAGCTTCCAACGTTTCCATATTCTTAGTCAATAGATTCTACCCACGCCATACAACCATAATTCTTTCGTGGACATGGCATTGAAGATAATGGATTTTCTCTAGCTTAGCAATAACTGCCTCATGTTCCTCCCTCTAGACCCTATCATGAGATTCCAGCATGTCTATGACATATCGAACCATCACCTGGAGCATTTTGGTTCTCCCAGCATGACCACAGATGCGCTTCCAATGGACCCCACACCACAAGGATTGTTGGTCCGCCCCCGGGAACTCGAGACTCGACCATGTCTTGTTCCCCTACGCTACCTGCCTACTCCATGGCCACTCATAACTAGAACCTTGATACCTTTTCCACCCGTAGGACTGACCAAAGACCTTGACCCACCACGTCCTCCATAACCCCCATAGACAACACCATGCGTAATTCTGGCACCCTCGATATTTTTATCACCCCTAGCTCTCACACTGTCACCCCACACTCTATCTTGCCCAATTGACCCCTCCCCGAGATGGGATGCTTCCACCTACACTTGAATAGAGGCACATGAGGAATGTAGACTTGGCTTCAAGCTACTAGCTAAATCGAAGCCCAAATCCCCGAGGCTAACCCTAATCGACATGAATGACGACTA
Source organism: Pinus tabuliformis (assembly GCA_031772625.1). Classification (NCBI taxonomy): domain Eukaryota; kingdom Viridiplantae; phylum Streptophyta; class Pinopsida; order Pinales; family Pinaceae; genus Pinus; species Pinus tabuliformis. Next base: position 800,041,958 of record CM062818.1, on the reverse strand, counting down.
AATCAAACCCAACACCACACACTTGGAAATGGTGCACAACACAAGTCGACCAACCTCCATAAGAAACTCAACATTCCACACAATAGATAGAGAAGGAAAGGTAACCCAACGTCGTTTGTCCCCTTGACTCAAATTCACCACTAAAAACTCACAAATTTAGGCTAGAAATTGCAAACAACCCCTCGCCTGGAAAATCCAGAAGGATACCTTCTAGATGCACACAAGAAGAATTAGAAGTTGAGGCTTCCAGAAACCTAACTAATGCCAAATCCACTCAGCTTCACCAAAGGGGATTCTTCCATTAGTGGCACTAGGAAGTAAATGCCAAGCAATGCTTGCTCGAAAGGCAAAACAACACCACCACCAAAACCTTCGCTTGAACAAAACTACCACCACCAAAATCCCGGGCGCTAATTATAAAAGTAATAGAAACCTTACATAGACAAACAAGGAACCACCACCTGTACTTCCAAAGAAACAAAACACGTAGGCCCAAAACATCAACGCCCTAAACCGACCAATTCCTCAATCAACACACCTTCCCGCTAAGGAATGAGAGAGAAAATTTCACCAAGAGCAATAACAAAAGAGTTGTTACCTTATTGAACTCGCAGGAGGAGAAATAAATGGAAGACGACCTCCATATCAATACAAACCTAAGGAATGAGAACACATGTAAATTTGTATCACTTAATGACCAAAAAAAAACCCAGACTTGTCCATGCGCCATACTACTTAACCATCGTAGTGACGATGCATTTGATCCTCAAGAAAATACAATTCCTTTGCACGCAGGTGAGGGAAGATGTTTTACACATTCAAACATATAAACATTAACTATAGCGAGATGGAGTAGCTATGTGCCTTCCCTCGTCCACTTATACCTTATGTCAAATTTCATTCTTGACGTGATGCATGGTTCCGAGTGCCAGACTCCCCCATTGGGGGTAATAGTCTAAAATTAATAAAATAAGGATTTTTAGATGTAACACATGAAATAATTATGAAATTAGGTAACCATACATATGAAGATACATCAAAGAGGGAAATTTTAGTAGTGTTATCTTTTTGGGCATTAAACAAATGATTACTTCAATATTTTTTCTATAAACTCATTAATCGCTTCAAAGTTCTGGAAGTAATATTTAAGTTGGACTATTATGGGGTCTATCTATGTATGTAGAATTCACCCCATAATCACCTTGTATTTTCTTGATTTTCTAATTTGCATAGAAGTTGATCTTAACTATATTTCGAGGTGTTCCTTGTTTTCTGCATGCTTGATGTTGATAGATGGTACATGAAAGACATATTTTTCCTCAACAATTTACCTTAGATGTATTTTGTACACTTGTTTATGTTGTGAATAAGAAGTAGATATCAGAAGTCTAGGAAGATTCCTCAGAGACAAATTTAGTACATATCACAATATCAAGAAGCCATTTTTTTTAGAGAAAAAAATTAAGAACAAATATGGGTATTTCTAGGAAGTAGAACAAAACCACTGAAATACTTCTGGTCATTTTTCCTTCAACAAATTTTAAACTTTACTTATTTTTCTTATAAAAGGCATACATTCTATATTTTTTCATATCTAAATTGTTCTTGGCTTCTTTTCCTTTTTCCTTTTTATTTGTCATATCTCCTATATTTCTCTTATTGGATGATTATTATACCTAACAAAGAAAATAATGAAAAGAGTTCCTAAAAATAGCCAAGCAAACTAGATGGTTTCTATTTGTGAATTATTCGATAGATTGTATGAGAAATAGGTTATTCTGTATCCGGTGAAAGTGACATGTCTAGTTTTAGATTCATGTGTGATGTGATTGTGTCTATTGTTTGCATTCCACTTTTGTACATGGCACATCGCAATTTTAATGTTTGTTGTATTCATACCTATACTCATATTGTTATCCTTATCCACCTTTGTACCCATGCATCTTTAATTTTTTATGTTGTACTGACATTTACCTCTGTCTCTATGGTGACTATTTCATTGTCTTATTTTATCTTCATGTGTCTTACCTTCTCGAGGACAAAACAAAACTCAAAATTTTATGAATCTCAGAATGTTTAGGTGCTTGTTATCAAGAGTAAAGATGGTTGCATGTGAGAAATGCTTTTATAATAACATGCCATGAATATATGACTTTTCAGTGTGGTGAAAATATAATTTAATTATCTAGTGTGGAGTACAATCTATACACTTTTAAACAATATCGGTATCAAAAGAGAAGATTGGCTAGTATTACTCAGTCAGTTCTCACCTCAAATGAATTAGGTAGTCCCTATGCCTTTCAGTGCTATCAATGGAATCATTTCATTATTTTCTTTTTAGATATGGGAGGTCAGATACATATTTTAAGACATACAGAAATCAAGAGCTTATCATTGCTTCATTAAATAAATGGAGATACTACATAAAAGTTTCTGCTTGGTAATTTATAATTTGAAGGTACCATTGTAAATATCTATATGAATACCATGTTACTAGTTGTGTTCAATGATAAACATTCATAATATGAGTTGTCCTTCAGGCCATTCAATATTATTCAACGAGTGATGGTGATCATTCTTATGAATTTCAGGACATTCCATTTGGCCTGCATTTGGATGAAGCGCATGAAAACGCTTGTTACATATTAGAAATAGCCCCAAGAGAGGTTACAATTCTAGTGAAATTTTTGGAAACCATGATTATGATAAATTTGATTTGATGAAGATAGTTTGTAAATCTTAATAGGTGCTTTCTAAAGTTTTGAAGTTACTGTTGACATGATTTTCTTTAATCTCAGATGTAACTGTATCTTTTATATTTAGTTTCTTATGTTAGTTTGTGTGTGTTTTTTTTTTTTTTTTTTTTTTTTTTTTTAATTTTAGACATATTCTTTGTGTAAAATTGTGTTTATATTATTTTCTAATTAGTTTTGAGCCTATCATATTTTGTGAGAAATAGACATCATGGAAAATATTAGGGGCTAATATTCGTAGGTGGGCTAATTTTCCATGGTTTTTCTGAAAATAATTCACCCAAGTTTTATAATCTAAAATTATTTTACCTTAAATATCGCGAAAGATATATAGAGAGTACATATAAAAAAACAATAAACTTGAATTTTTCTACAAAGATATCACCAAATATTTTATAGTTTTCATATTAAAGACTAACAAGATTCGTTGAGGTTTCTAAAGTTTCAGATAAATTTCTATCCTTAAAATTTCCCTTGCAAAAAGTAATAATCCCTTTACCAATTTTTTGCCTCTAGAACATTTACATTTATGTTCAAATAAATTGTAGGCTTATCTACTTTGGGGTTGTCATTTAACTACCAGGGATTATATGCATTTAATTAAATTTAAAAAGATCAAGCTAAAATATTGATGTGTGAAATAAGTTTTCTGATTATTGCATGTCTTGAGTATTACTTGTGTAATCTACGAGGATTAATTGTAACTAGACTATGCCATTTTCCAAATGCTTTCAATCTATTTTCCAACTGAAGTGCAAATGACTCCCCTTTTTATGAGGACTATCTGAAGCATGGAGCTATTTGTTTATACTCAAGTGAAATTTAGATTTCTATATAAAAAACTGCTACATTATCCTCGTGTATAAGTAGTATGTATACTTTTAGTTGATTATAATATAACTTTAAGATTTGTGTTGAATATTACATGGTTACTTTGACAACCTTGGGGTGTTAATTTTGTATACTACCTTTTAGCTCAATTTTTCTGTTATCTTTTATGGAACTCTTCTTCTCTGGTACTTAAAGTGCCAACTCCATGAACCATTGAAGATGTACCCATTATTCTATAAATATTGTAGTTCAACTTTTTGATATGCATCTGTGCTTTCTTCATTGTAATTGGATGTATTATCTTAGTCCCTTTGACCACTTTTGTGGTCTCTTGTTGGGCATTAATAAAATTATCTTATCTTTTCTTATCTACATTAGGTTGGAAAGTTAGTTAGCGTGCAATCATTCCTCAACATATTAGGTATTGACATTATTGTCAGAACTCTGACTTTCGATTTGAGCATTCCAAATTTAAAATTCAAAATTGTATGTTTTCTTGAACTTTTCTTGATTTCTCTCGCTTAGCATTTTTTGTTTCTCATGGAGTGTAATGCAAGTCTAGTCCTATCCTATGTTCATACATCGACTTTCTCTAATGTCTCTAATAAGTCTTTTTTTGGTTGTAAATACTAATGACATTGTCATTATTGTTTGATTAGTTCGAGGACACTTTTTATAGAGAATTATGTTGCAATTTTCATTACCAAGCACACTAATGACACTGTCATTATTGTTTGATTAGTTAGAGAACACTTTTTATACAAAATTATGTTGCAATTAGAGACAGATTGGTTTCTCAAAATTGATTGTTATTATTCGATTTATTTGCGTAGTCAATATATTTATTGAAAATAATATTATGGCTTATTTAAATTGACATATTGTGCATTGGCATACTTTGTGAATTCCATTAGGTATATCAAGGAGAAAAGGCTTCCAACTAAGGAAGTGCAAGCTTCTTACATTTTTTGGGAAAAACGGCATTGACATTGCTGATGTTGAGGTATATGTCGTATAAATATTTTAGAGTCTACTTTATTTCATATTATAATGTTCATTGTTTGTCATTCCTTATGCTCTACATTGTATTTTCTTTCATTTTTAGAAAGGGAACTCAATATTGATGGTAAGAGGCATAAATTGAAGAAAGATGAAAGTAATAACACTAGAGTGAAAAATATAGAAAGAGAGAAAGAGGAGAACTAGTCTATTGATACCCTTAGAGACAATATCAAATATGAGGTAGATAATGATAGTCAAGTCTTGAGAGTTCATGAGTTTACCTACAATGCCTTGGCAAAAAAATGATAATGTATTGAAGTGATAAACAATATTTCATGTATAAATTGTGGTCCAACCAATATTAGGTTGGAAACTATTATTGTAATACTTGACATTTCATATAATATAATTTATCTAGTTGAAATTATTTATAGTTCTATCTTATATTTTTTAGTATTGTAATTAACATATATAACTTTGTGTTTTCATATGAGATGAACATGCACATCTTATGAGATTTTTTAATTTAGTAACAAAATAATACTATTTGATTTATGTTGATTAATAATGAATACACAAAATCAATCTAAAACTACTAAATTAGTAGTTTATATTGATTAATGATGAACACAAATAAAATGAATACATAATGACTAAATTAGTAATTTATAATGATTATTAACGAAAGTAAATAAATGAATATAAACTACCAAATTAGTCATTTATATAATGAATATGAAACTACCAAAATAATTTATAAATAGCTATTGTAAATAATAAATTTTTAATTACAAATGATTACTAAATTTTACATATATATGATTATTAGTAGCTAATTTATAGTATCTTATAACATGACCAAAATTTAGTCATATTTCTTTGGTCATTAATTTTTTCAAATGATGACTAAAATTGGTGTATATATTACCATTAGTAGTTAAATTATAGTATCTTATAACATGACCAACATTTTTCTCATATTTCTTTGGTCATTAATTGGTTTTCTTGGGTGATCATGTAGTAATATATTTTGTTGTGTATTTGGTCATTAATTGTGGCAATAATGACTAAATCAAAAACTAAATTAATAACAACATTTATGACTAAATATACTACTAGATGATAAAATTGAGACAACCAATTCATGACTAGGCTAAAAATGACTAAAAGGTGATCATGTTATAATATACTGTAAATTAGCCACTATTGGTCACTGATTGAAAAATGCTCATTTATATGAAAAAGTTTAGTCATTTTTTTAGTAACTAATTAGCTATTTTGTACTAGTGTATTGAGACTTAAATCAAGCCACAATAAAATTAGGTATCCAATGCCTCAAATTGATTATGCCTTCGACCAAATGGAAGGGGCTTCTATCTTTTCAAAAATGATCTTTGGTCTAGTTATCATCAATTAAGAATCAAAGATAGCAATATTCCTAAGACAACATTTTGAACATGCTTTAGGCATTATGAGTTCACAATGGTACCATTTGGGTTGACCGATGGACCCACAAGATTCATGATAAGAGTGTTGTCCATAAGTATCTTGACCGCTTTGTACAAGTCTTCATAGATGATATTCTCCTTTCTCCAAAAATGAGAAGGAGGATGAAGAACACTTGAAAAAATTATTATCTTGCCTTATTGAGAACCAGTTATATGGAATGTTATTGAAGTGATTTTTATTTTAGAAGAATATTCATTAACTATGTCATATTATATCTAGTGAAGGGATCTCAGTAGATACTAAGAAGTTAAAAGAAATCATGGAACTTTTGATACTAAAAAATGCACAAAAAGTCCATAATTATAAGGGTTTAGTAGGATAGCATAAAAGGTTTGTAGAAGGCTTCTCAAATATTGAAAAACCTATCACAACCCTCCAACATAAAGGATTTTGGTATGAGTGGATCATGGAATGTAACATTGCATTCATTGAGCTTAAAAAAATGTTGACTAGTGCATCAATCTTATGAGTACCTGACATGGACAAGGACTTTACTTTATGTACCAATGCATCTAAGAAAATATTAGGTGCAATATTAATTCAAGAAAAAGGAGTAATAGTGTATTCCTCTAAAAAGTTAATACCTCATGAGGAACTTTATGCCATGAATTATTTATATTGGCCGCTATAGTGCTAGCTTTAAAGATATGGAGGCACTAAATTATAGGGAGAAGCTTTGTGCTCATATGAGATCACCAAAGTTTGAAATACTTGTTTACCCTAAGGGACATGAATTCTAGGAAAATGTTATGAAGTGGATTTCTAAGTGAAAACAACTTTGGAATTTCATACATCAAGGGGAAGGAGAATGTAGTGGTAGATATTATAAGTAGAAGACCAAGGATATCTTCCTTTATAACCATTAAGGTACATTTAAGGTAGTGAGTGCTAGAACATCACTTGGAAGATATATAATATTTAAAAGTAAGATCTAGGCTTCAATGTAAAGGTCCAAGAGAACCTAAGTTTGGAGGATATGAACTAAAGAATGATGAAATGTTATGATTCCAAGGTGGGATTTATTTTTCAGATATTGGAGATATATGAAACACCATCCTCAAGGAATCCCACATAGCACTTTTTTTGCACATCTGGGTGGAAAGAAAATGTATGTTGACACTAGGAAACTATTCTTTTGGGTAGGCCTAAAGTGTGATATTGTCCAATTCTCGGCAAAATGTTTGGAATATCAATAGCTTAAAGTTGACCATCGCCACTCAGTAAGTCTCCTACAACCATTGAACATTCCTATAACCAAGTGGGAGGTCATTTCTATGGATTTTTTCATAGGGCTACTTCTTACCCCATAAAGGCATAATGCAATTTTGGTCATGGTGGATATACTAACGAAAAGTTCTTGCTTTGTCTCTCTAAAATATACTTATCAAGTTGTTGATGTATCTTGATTATTTATAAATGAAATTATTAGGTTCCATCGAGTTCTTAAGAATATCATATCAAATAGGGATTCATGATTCACTTCAAGGTTCTAGGATTGCATGCAATCTTCTTTAGGAACCCAACTAAATTTAAGTATGAGTTATCACCCTGAGACTAATGGAAAGACATAAAGGATGAACCAAGTAATGGATGATATGCTAAGGATGTATGTTATGGACCAACACACACACCAGGAAAAATATTTTCCCTTGGTTGAATTTTCATACAATAATAATTATCATAGCTCAATTGGAATGCCTACATTTGAAGAGTTATATATAAGACCTTGAAAAACACCACTAAGTTGGGATGGGTTATAGGAGTAGGTGATTGTGGGACTAGAATTAATTCAAGAGATGGAAGAATAGGTAAAAACAAAGAGGAAATAGTTAAAAGAAGCTTAAGATAGACAAAAAAATATGTTGATCATCACAAGATGGATATAAATTATGAAATAGGATATTAGGTTTTTGTCCATATTAGACAACAGAAAAGCACCATATAGTTTGTTAAGGGAACAAAGTTGTCACCCTAGTTTTATTGGTGATATTAAAATTATGGAAAGAGTTGGACCTATTGCCTACCATCTTGCACTACCACCACACTTGCATAAATTTCATAATTTTTTTCATGTATATACTAAGACACTACATAGTTGACGAATCTCATAACCTTCAATGGATGGAACTGCAGGTATCAAATAAGGGAACCATTTTGGTAAAACTTTTATGTATATTAGAACGTAGGGTTCAACAAATAAAGAACTACCGAGTGGACCAATTTAATGTTCAATGGGACAAGTATAGTCCTAGGTATGCTACCTGGGAGGGTAAAATTCACCATATCCAAGAATTATCTCAACATGTTTTGATTTTTAAGGCACTTAAAAATTTATTTTGTATATCCTTACTTTATTTAGCCAGATACATAAGACTATCATTTTGATTTTATCTATAACTATTAAGAGTTATGAATGAGAATCTTATTTCAAATGATTGCATGATTAAATATGTACATGTTGGGAGTAGATGGATACCAAAGTGAATTATGTTTTAAATGAAATGTCTACATATTATGTTTTACTTATCATCATGTGTGATTATTTTAAACACTGCATATTTCGTATTATTTATGAGATGGGTATAATTATAGTGACCACACTTGAATACTTAATTTGAAATCTAACTATAGGTATAATGTCTAGAGATAGCCAAATATGTTATATGAACTCAAAGATCAATATTGTAGATATCAAAAAATATGTTATATTGCATACGATATTGTTATTTTATTTTTGGATATATTAATGCATATGTTATAATGTCTAAACAAGTGTTTATACTTCAGATGATATTGTCATTTTTAATTTGGATATATTAATGCATATGTTATAATGTGTAGAGAAGTGTTTATATTGCAGACGATATCATTATTTTGATTTTGAATATATGGATGCATATGTTATAGGTGTACAAAACTATTTATATTGTAGATAATATTGTTATCAAACTGACCTGATGAAGAAAATCCAAGAACAATTAAGGCCCAATGATATTTCATGATAAGGTGTTGACCCTGGTCCTACTAGGAGGGGTGGAGGTGTTCCTCACCATTTATCCTGCAAAATTTGGAGTCATGGGAGGACTGCAAGTTGTGATCCCCTAGACATGTGACGATGCCTTCTAAATTCTTATTGGGGAAGTTAGGTTGATGTAGTCAATGCCCCTACCCTTGCGGTTTTATGGATAGTTAGGTCAATATAGATGATGCCATGGCATATTCCAGTAGAAGATAGATAGGATGGGAAAAAATATATATTAGGAAGGATAGGATGATTCTAGAATAGCTTGGGAAATTTGTTGGCGTAGGTTCCGAATACGAAGATGTAGCCAATGAATGTTCAAGTAGAAATTTTAGGTGTCCTCACATTATAAATGAGAATAAAATTAAAAGGCTTAATCCTTACATGACTAGAATAATCACTAAGGTAATTATTGATATACTATATAATTCCTAACTCTAGGACATTTTTTTATGAAGGAGAAATGTATCTAAATAATCATATCAAATTACAAGAAGAATGTGATTACTATCATGCATATGAGGAATACATATGATAGCAACATATGCATGCATCAGAAGCATGCATCACATGCATTGCACTATTATATATACTAATTGATTATGAAGAATGTCTAATTATAGGATAAAGGAATTTAATTATTAAAAACACTAAATTAAATACCTAACTACCAGTAAGGTAACATATGTATTATGTTTAAAACTAAATAGCACAATTTAATAAATATGCGATTCTACTATTTCAAATTAACAAGGATAAATGCTCACTAGTTAATGAACCCCGTAATTTTAGTTCAAAGAAAAAATAAAAGTCAAGAAGAAAATTGATATTTTGTTGATATATTTGTAAATCACCTAATCGATTATTGATATATTTTAAGAAAACAAAGGGAACCTAGTTTAATCTTTATAAATGTTGTAAACAACACTACACCAAATTTGATACACATTATTCCATCATTTACACCCTACCTTCTTTTATGAGTTGGTTTAGCTTTGGAGCAACCATTAAGGGAATAAGGGGTGTAGTAATATTGATTCATGTAATTAAGTGATTTCATTTTTATAAATACCTCTAAATGAGGAAATTTACAACGGCCTCAAAAACATAAAAGCCATTCATTATATATGTGTGTGTGTGTGTGTATGTATTTATTGGAAAAATAAATAATTGAATGACTTCCTCAAATATCATAAAGGACATGGAACATGACAAGCAACTGACGGAAGAAAATAAATTATTTTATGAGAGGCATTGAGGGGATTGCAGAGAGAGGAAGAAATCTTTATGGTATAAGAAGTTCGAAGAAGGTGAAGATGGGGGTTAATTTTCTTCGTAGATGGGATGAAGAAGGAAATGGAGTTACAGTGAAGAGAGATTATGATGGAATAAACCTAAGGGATGAGACAAGGGTTGTGGACTCAACTGAAAACTTGGAAACTTGAGCACAGTTCTTGGAGTTTTAGGCATGGGGGCTAGAAGAATTTCATCTCGAAGTCTTTTCGGTTTGGAAATTAGAGAGGTTGACCCAATACAGGAAGGGAGGAATTGGTCAATTTGATAAAATAAATCAGAGGACTTGGATTTTCTAGGGAGCAACATTAGCTAGGGATCAACACCATATAGGAAAATTGGGCACGTACATGTATTTAATTTGATATATTTTACGTTAAATTTTGATTTTCTAATGGAACTATAGTAATAGGCTATACATCTAGTCATATATCCTAAAATATCACAACCCAATATTTGAAAGTTGGAACAAATTATTTTATGGATTTCCCCTCAATATTGACAAAGTTTCAACTTATGGAACCTCCCAAAATAAAATTTATAGTAGAAATATTAACATGACCTATCTAAATATGCATTTAGAAAGCCACAATTCCTATGATAATATCTCCTAAATTTTCACAATATTAGAAAATTGGATCAGAGGATCAACAAGATTTCCCCTCTCTATGGTCTAAATTTTATATTTTGAAACCTCACAAAACAAATATTATAGTAGAAATGCGAGCAATTGTAATCATTAAGCCCCACATGTCCACATACAACATATTAAGTCTCACATCAAAATAAAGACATCTTTCCTACAATCTCAAGGTAGAATTTTCATATAATCCATAGAACAATCAAGGCATTTTCCTATTGGTTATATGCAACAATTTCCTACAGTCATGGAAAATTATTCTAGAGCCATAAATTAATTTCAATAAATAATTAGTCATCATATTAATATGTCACGATTAATAACAACTATTGATATCAAACAAAGGTGGAAAATGAATGTGGGACTTTAATTTTCCACCTAGCCATAAATAAGTTACAACATGTATTTCTTGCAATAGTCATCGCAAAGATAGATCCATGATCCAAGGGGATTTTTCAAGCAAACTTAGCTAGAAATAGTTCTCACAAGTTTGGCTCCTTTCCTAAAAATCCAATTATATCATTGAACTTCTATCACTCAACTAAAATCCCACCACATATTTCTGTTTGAATGCCTTTTTATCCTTTTTATTATGTGTCTCTTCATGTTCCTCATGGAACGTTCTACAAGATATTACTTACTAGCTTCACATTTGATTAAGCAGTCATTCCAACTAACACCTCTTAGGTTCTTCTTCATTTTTCACGCTTAGAAAGTAGATTTGTGGTCCCACTATTCATGCCATTCCAAAAAATTTATAATAATTTATAATCAAAATACAATTACATTGTAAAAGTCAAGGGGAGTATATTAGGGGTGTTACAAACTAGGTACTTAATGTATAAAAACAAGTTAAACAATATGCAAGAAAATAAATTGCCGAAATTCTTAAACTTTATAGAAAACCACTAAAGGCTTAAGTGGAGGTTGCAATAAATATGTCAAGTCTTGTTTAAATCACTCGAAAATAAAGAAATAATTCAATTCATAAAATCATGATAATAATAAAAATATTATTGCATCTAAATTTAAGGAGAAATTGTGGTGCGATGAACGAGTAGAGGATATAAGAAGATTATGATATTATACTGAGGTGATCAACCTTAATTTAGAGCATCAAAAGTATATCTCTATTTTGACTAGTGTAAGGAAGAAAATCACCATAGTGAAATTAAGTATTATACAGTCCTAAAAAGTCAATGGATAAAATAATTTATCATTTTTATGACAGTAATGGGGTGGAAGATAGAAGTCACTTTCTATAATAAAGTCATATTTATGCCAAAATTAAATATTAATTTCAAAAGAGTTGTCACACTACCAACCTTCTTAACCTTTAACTGATTAGAAGTTCTCTTAAAGTATATAAATAAAACTCTAAAGAAATGTAAATAATCTGTTATAAATCAAATTTGGTCCTAGTGAATATTAAATCTAAAAGAATTTTATAACTATAATATAAAAATTAAAGTCGATAAATTATATCTTATCCTCCCCATATAAGAAATCATTTCCCCTATTAAGAGCATGGCTACAACTAGGTATTCAATGCATAAGAACAAGTTAAAAAAAATGGAAGACAAGAGGCTTACCAAAATTTCTTGAAACTCTAAAGAAAATCACCAAAGGCTCAAGTGCATATTGGCATAACGATATTGAGTCATGATTAAACCATTAAGAAATAAGAAATAAGATCATTTTATAAAATAAGAATAACATTAAAAATATTATTACATCTAAATTTAAGAATAAATTGTGGTGCAATGAAGAATTAAATAACATTATGATACTATATGGAGGTGATCAAACATAATCTAAAATAACAAAAGCATATTTTTATTTTGACTAGCATAAAGAAGAAAAGTATCATAGTGAGATCAAGTATTGGCAAACTCACAAACATTGTAGGGACAAAAGAATCCGATCATATTTGCGACACTAAAAGGTTTAAGATGAAATTCACTTTCTCTTAGAATATCCTACATATGCCAAAAATTAAATCTTAATTTCAAATTATTTATCATAATAGAAACCTCTAAACCTTTAACTCTTAAAAACATCTAAAGAAATATATATGGTCCCTTATAAAAAAAAATCATTTCAATGGATATTAAATCCAAAAGAATCTTATAAATTATAATCTGAAAATCAAAGTGAATACACCAAATCAAATTCTCATCATATAAACAATCCTTTTCCTTTTAGAGAGCATGACTATGACTAGGGACTTACAAAGTAACAACAAGTTGAACAACATGGAAGACAAGCGTCTTACAGAAATTTCTTCAAACTCTAGAGAAGTGGGATGCTAGCATAAATATTCTCAATCTCCATTAAATTATTGGGAAATAAAAAGATTATTCATTTTATGGAATTTAAAATATTACTGCATCTAAATTGTGGTGCAATGAAAAATTATATGATATAATAAAATTAAGATATGTATAAAGAGGTGATTAACCTTAATCTAGAATATCAAAATGGTTTTTTAGTTTTGACTAGTGTAAAGAAGAAAATCAGCATAGTGAAACTCATTGTTGGAAAATTCCCAAATTGTGATGGTATAAAAGAATATATATTTGCGACACTAACAAGGCTGAATATGAAAGTTGCTTTATCTTAGAATGACCAATGTATTCCAAAACTAAATATTAACTTCAAAATATTTGTTGCACTGCCAACCTTCCTAACCTTCTAACTCACCAATAATTCTCTTCAAGTACAAAAATTAAATTAGAAATAAATAAATAATTCCCTATAAACAAACTTCAATCTTAGTGGATGTTAACCATGTGTTGATGGTGAAAGCTGACCTCATCAAAATTTGGGAATGTCATTCAGACAGAGTCCCAAATTAAAATCTTATCCATTTAAATGATGTCTCTAACGAGTTCTATTGGGTTGAGTTACCCCCTCTCTCCTTGCTAACTTTTGTTATTTTTGTTACTTACCAAGAAGAAGAGATTTATCTGATCTACTCTCTTGCTGCTAGCTTGCAAGAAAGCAATCCTCAAGATGAATTAATTACTCAACGAAGACACACCTAAGGCTGCACCTCTATAAGGATACTTCTATGAATGAAATTAATTAATCAAACTATGAATATAAATCTACATGCAATGCAGAAAAGTAAAAGAAACTAACCTAACTTGATATCTCGGAGATACTACGAAATACCATGTGCAAGATTTAAAATAAATTCAGGATTTAACATGATTTTATTAATGAATACTTGGTTGTTGAATAAGTTCTAACAAATGATATTATGAGTTATGTCAATGGTTTTTTTGGTGATTTAAAATAATGAATGATTGACCACTAAAACTAAGAAATAGTTCACTTAATTCTAATGACAACTAAATTGATTTTAGACAGCAAATTTCTAAGTGAATAGTTACTCAAAAATTTGTTTTAATTACTTTGAGCAAATAGGAAATGAATAACAGATCTTTAATTCCATTGGACAAGATAGCTCATCTAATGAACAATCATTAGCGTATTCAAGAGAAATGAAAAATATGAAACAATTTTTATAAATTTGTCATTGAATGAATGAAAATTACATTAAAAAATATAAGTTCTCGGAAATACAATCAATAAAACCTAATTCCTTTGTTCTATTTCTTAATTTGATCTAAAAAATGCCTTCAAGATTTATAAGCATTTCCACTAAAGGGAAAGAGCTACACTAGTGCAAGCTCTACCTCAAATACAATGTCTAGATCTTGAAACGAAAACACCAAATAACCCATATATGAGTTTTCCTCCCGATATACAGCTCTAATTTTCATTACAAAAGTTCCTAGAGCCTCTAATTTGCATAGAAGACAAACCCCTTCCTCTTTCTCAAAACTCTTATTAATAATTTAAAGAAAATCTGTAAAAAATGGAGAGTTGCTGGAAGTGGTTCAAATCCATCAAACTTTCAATTGCAAATCCTCTTTTTCTCCTTTTATAGTGCAATAGAAATGCTCCAAGATCTCTTAGATTCATCCTTTCCAACATATCTCCTCCATAAACAAATCAAAATTCAAATAAAATGGATTAATTTTTTACACGAAAACAAAGTGCCAAAAATTGGGAAAGCAAACTCTCAAACTAAAATGTAGTTAAATAAATAAAAGGAAAAGAAATGTGAGATTCCATTGATCCCTGTAAACATTTCTATTGCCCAAGAAGGCTGCCTTCAAATGAATTTGCAACAGATAAGTTTCATGCAACCAAATTTTCCGAAACAAATTTAGTTATTTGGTGCAAATTCAGAGCTCCATTTTCTGCTAAATTGTAGACATAGTAAATTACGAAATATGGTCATACAACCACTCTCAAAGTCTTCTCTATGGGTTTATGTTTCTAATGACCTATCTCGAGCTTCACTTGGCCAAGTAGAACTCAAGATATTAGCTTCCAAAGTTATAGCGTTAAAACTCCTTATGTGCTAGAAAGTGCATGCTCAGGAAAAATTTGGATATTTTATTAAAATTATAATTAAAATTATATATCTAAATTTTAATAAATATAATAAAAATAATTTAAAGAAAATAATTAATATTTTATAATGAAAATTATTGATATATAAATAATTCCCTCAGATGCGCCCCCCCAACACAAGCTTATTGACTCAGTTTAAGATGTATACAAATCACTCACCATGTCTGTTTCGGTAAACTTTAATTCCCCATTCGCTCCCATGTCTATTTCGGTAAAACATTTGCGTCTGATCCCAAATCCAGAATGACTTGGTCCATCTCATATTCTCTGATCTGTGCTGTTAGTCTCATTTCACGCCCCGTTCTTATTTTATGCTTTCCAATCTTGCACACTACATGTGATTCACCTGGCGCAGCCCCAACGCATCTGTTGATGAGTTCTTGTAACCCTTTTACAACCTTACTATCACATAGTAGCTTCATACAGGTTTCCAGGAATGTTATGCTCTTAACCTGCAAAAAGATACCCAAATATAGAATATGTGAAGAAAGATACCCAGAACATAGAATAGTGAGAGACAACAACAAATATTTTATTACTCAGAAAACAATGTTCACTGCCCTCTTCGAGGGGGCAACCTCCAATAGAGCAGAGCTCAATACAAAAATAAGACATGTTGCTCCTCGCAGGGAGTCTTTATCCTTTATATATGACTCATACATGCAATACCAAGGATCAATACCATGGGTTTTATTAATACCATCTATCTAATACTACGGCCCATTTGCAACTAACTATGGTCCCATCATTAATTGCGGGTTAACCACTTACAATTATTAATATGGGCTTTATTGACTCTTTACTATGACTCGATCCCATTACATAAATAAGGGAGTTAGGGTGGGACCCTAACATGCCCTCCCCCTTAAGACTAGCCTTGTCCTCAAGGCTGAAGCTGCAGAAACTGTTGAAGAATAGTGGCTGGTTCCCAAGTTGCATCTTCCGGAGAGGTGTCTTTCCACTTGACGAGGACTTCCCTAATCATGCGGCCCTGCAAGTGCTTGTCTCGTGTGTCTAGGACCTGTTCAGGTTGGAGCCAGATTGACACTTCTTTGTCTAATTCAGGTAGACTGGTTTTGAATTATACAATTGTTCCCAATCACTTTCTTGAGGCATGAGACATGGAAAACTGGATGGATTTTTGCAATAGGTGGCAAAGCCAACTTGTAAGCCAATTCTCCAATGCGCTGAAGTACTTGATATGGTTTGTAGAATTTTGGAGATAGTTTCTGACAACCCTTGTCTTTGAGTGATGTTTGCTTATATGGTTTATGCCTCAAAAAGACCTGATCCCCTTCTTGAAATTGGTGCTCTGAGCAATTTTGGTCTACCTGTTGCTTCATGCGGTTTTAAGCTTGATGAATATTCTCTCTAAGATGGGCTAGCATGGTTGCGCGGTGTTGTAGGAGTTGATCCACTGCTTGTACCTTTGAGCACCCCTTGATATAAGAAGTAGGGGAAGGAGGGAGTTGACCATATGCTGCTTCATAGGGAGTCATTTTGGTGGTGGCATGATAGTTGGTGTTATACCACCATTCAGCTAGAGGTAACCACTGTAACCAAAGATGTTGCTTTTCTGAACTGAAACACCTAAGGTAGGTTTCTAGACATTTTTTGACGGCTTCAGTTTGACCATCCATTTGCGGATGATAGGAAGTACTGAGTTTTAGTTGAGTGCCTTGTAGCCTGAAGAGTTCCTGCCAAAAATTACTGGTGAAGATCGGGTCGCGATCGAATACAATAGAAGTGGGCATGCCATGCAATTTGAAGATCTGATCCATGAAAGATTGAGCGACCAAAGTCGGTGTAAATAGGTGGGGTAGGGCGCAGAAATGAGCATACTTCAAAAGTATGTCCACAACCACCATGATGACTGACTTGTTTCCTGAATTTGGAAGACCTGTAATGAAATCCATAGAAACCTCTGTCCATATTGATGTCGGGATGGGCAGCGGTTGTAATGTGCCTGCTGTGTTGACGGTCTCCCCTTTGTGGCGTTGGCAGACATCGCATTCTACTACGAAAGTAAGGATGTCCTTTTTCATGCCTGTCCAAAAAAATGATCTTCTGGTGAAAGCATACGTCTTCTGGAAGCCTAAATGTCCTGCAATGGGGGATGAGTGCAATTCTGCCAAAATGCAACTTTTGAGGGTGGATGTTGGTGATATTACGACTCTGTCCCTGTGGCGAAGAATCTCATCCTGCCACGAGTAGCCCTTGGTGGAATTTGGATTCACCTGCAATTGAGAAATGAGTTGGGAGAGCCCAAGATGTGAAAACCATTCCCTGCGAGCCTCTTCCATCCATTCTGGAATGGGGAGGGAAATTGCTAGCAGAGTACTTTCCTCCTCAAATTGGCGAGATAATGCATCTACTACACTATTGTCTTGCCTTTTCTTGTAAATGATCTCATAATCATATCCCACCATTTTTGTGAGCCATTTATTTTGTTGTGGGGAGGATAGGCATTTCTCCAAAAAATATTTAAGATTGTGATGGTCTGTGCGGATTTGGAAACGTTGCCCCAATAAGTAAGGTCGCCAGGTCTCTACTGCATGTAAGATGGCCATCATTTTCTTATCGTAGGTAGATTGGCCAAGATTCTTCCCACTTAGTTGTTGGCTTGTGAAGGCCAAAGGTTGCCCTTCCTGCATTAAGACCACCCCAATACCCATACCCGAAGCATCACATTCAATGACAAAAGATTTGGTGAAGTCAGGTAGTGCTAAGACTGGAGTGGAACACATGGCATTTTTGAGAGCTGTAAATGCCTGTTGTGCGTCCTCATTCCAGAAGAATGAATTTTTCTTTAGGAGTTGAGTGAGGGGCTTCGCTATGTGACCATAGTTGCGGACAAATTTACGATAACAGCCTGTGAGACCCAAAAATCCTCTCAAGCTCTTCAAGGTCTTAGGTTGAGGCCAATCCTACATTGCCTAGATCTTTTTGGGGTCCACCTTGACACCTTCACGCCCCACAATGTGGCCCAAATACTCAACTTCCTCCATGCCAAACGAACACTTGGACATCTTGAAAAATAATTTATGCTTGCGGAGCAGTTGCAAGAGTAGATCTACATGCTGAAGATGTGCGGCCCAAGTGCAACTACAAATGAGGATGTCATCGAAGAAGACAAGGACAAATTTCCTGAGATATGGTTTGAGAAGGTGGTTCATAAGGCTCTGAAAAGTATACGGGGCATTAGAAAGATTGAATGGCATGACCAAGAACTCATAATGGCCTTCATGAGTTCTGAAAGTAGTCTTTGGAATGTCGACTTCCTTCATGCGAATTTGGTGGTAGCCTGAGCGAAGATCCAGCTTAGTGAAGAATTGAGCCCCATTGAGTTCATCCAGCAAATCGTCAACCACCGGGATGGGAAATTTATCTTTGATTGTCAACTTATTGAGGGCCCTAAAGTCTGGACACATCCACCACTCCCCATCTTTCTTGAGCACCATGACCACCGGTGATGAATAAGGACTAATGTTGGGACGAATGACACCTACTTCCAAAAGTTCCTTGATTATTTTTTCTATTTCATTCTTTTGGGTGAACGGATATCTGTATGGGCGCACATTTGGGGGTTGGGCCCTTGGAACCAAGGTGATGCTATGATCATGTTCCCCTCTCGAGGGTGGAAGCTCATGAGGCTTGTCAAAGACCGGTAGATGGTTATTTAAAATCTGTTGCATCTCAGGATGAATTAGTAGAGACTTGGTTTCGACAGCCCGGATGGCATTAAATTGAGCTATAACTCCATGATGGCCCTTTTTTAGCAATTTTTCCATCCTATGCAAGCTGATGATAGAGGGAGCTCCCGCCTGGAGTCCACGGAAGGTATGTGTGGAGTTGTTCTGCTTAAAACTCATATATAACTCCTGGAAATCCATTGTGATTGGCCCAAGAGTGTGAATCCATTCAGCATCGAGGAAAATGTTGCACCCTCCCATGTGTATGGCAAACATGTGGGTCATCAACTGATAATCCCCCATTTGAAATTTGACATTTTCACAGCGGCCTTCACATTTCATTGTGCCCCCATCCGCAATTTGGACTTGGAAGTTAGAAACTACTCGTACAAAACAATGCACTGCTTCCGCGACTTTTTGATGGATGAAATTATGTGTTTTTCCACTATCAATCAAGACTACTACTAGGCGATGTTTAATAAAACCTTTGATTTTGAGAGTTTGAGGTGCAAAAATCCCTGCCAAATCATGCAGTGAAATAATTGTTTCGTCAGGGACAATGTCCTTTTGGTTGTCCTCTTCTACCGGCTCATGTTCCTCCAATGGCGGATCTTCCCCCGTTGAGCTGTAGTCAATGGCATCAATTTGAAAAAAATTGGGCTTCTTGCATTTATGACCTGGGGAGTATTTTTCATCACAGTAGTAACATAATCCTTGCTTTCTTCTTTCGGCCATTTCTGCAAGTGACACCTTTTGAACCTTAATTGTTTGAGTCGTGCTGTGAGCCTGTGGGGGGCGACCGTTAGCAGTGAAATTTTGGCGACTGTACTGGGCTACTAACACACGTTCCACGTTACGAGCTACCATACAAGCCTCCATCCATGTGGGAGTGTGGTGCAGTAAGACGTGGACTTTTATGGCTTCTTTAAGACCAATGATAAAACATTCTATGTAGAACACATCTGGGAGACCGCTAGTGCGGAAGGCTAAGGCTTCAAAGGCTGTAACATATTCATCCACTGTGCCAGTCTATCAGAGCTTAGTAAGACGACCCAAAAAAGAGGATTCCTGGTCAAAGCGTTCTGTAAGAGCTTTTTTGAAGGAGTTCCAAGTCCTAAAATGTCCATTGAAACGTTGATGCCATTCCCACCATTGCCACCTTTCATTGTCCAAGTACATGCTCCCCAACATAAGCTCAGTCTCATTATCTAAGATGTTATTCAGATTGAAATACTGCTCTATTTGTGCTATCCATGCTGCTGGGTGAGAACCATCAAATTTATGCATATCCAACTTGGGAGGGCATGGACAGTATTGTTGGTGGGGGCCCCCAAGGTGAAGAGAGCGGCTAGACTCACCCTCATTGTGTCCATTGCCAATATATGCCTCCTCATGGGCTTCCTCCTTGTCCGTTGGGATTATGCTCGGGACCATGCTATTTAGTCGCTCAAACTGAATTTGGAGGGATTGCAAGGATTCTTCAAGTTTGTCCATCCTTTCATTGGCCATAGCTTGAGCTCTAGTTTCTACCACGCACTGACCTGATGTTCTTGAAAATTGGGACCGTCTAAATTTTTATTTTTTTCACTAAGAATTGAATGGTACCACCATGCTCAGCTCTTCGTCCTGATTCTGAAGGGCTAGATCACCAATAAGCACCCCGGAGATCTCAGACTTTTTTTTTCTGAAAACTCCTAACGAAGTTTTACTCCTTCCTTATGAATACTGCAGTCGCCAAATCCTCAAAATGTCAATGCTTCCAAAAGTCCTGCAAAAATTATACCCCGGTATAGGAACCCCACACCACTACTCAGATCTGGTGGATCTGAGAGATCTGAATGGCGGATCGGACAACTCTGGGCGGCGGAACAGACTGCTACTGCGGATCTGATGGATCTAATAGATCAGAATGGCTAGTCTACTAACTCGGAACTGTGGGACTGATGTCTACTGCTGCTTCACCTCTTTGCGCGTTGATCTGGTAGAGATGATGCGTGATACCGAAATAGAAAAGGGAACTATGGTCTCGAGGAGTGTCTGACAGTAGTACTCAGCCTAATGTTTCAGGGCTCTAACTAAGGAGGATCAACTATACCCTTATCCGTACAACCCGACTACCTCATCGTACGGGCGAGTAATCTCTCCGAGTGTTGTTCTCGGTGTACTATAGCAGCAATATGGCCGACGGTTTATCTATGGCGAGGTTGCAGAGGAGCTAAGGGGCTTTCGATATACCTAGAAGGCACTTGGAAGACAGTCCATACGCGGTTCTGTCTAATGCGCTACTACTCGAAGGGGTACCCACAGGGGTTGCAAGGGAGTCCAACAAGCGTGACCACCTCTTGTATTTCCTGCGTGCATGCCTCCCAAATCCGCAAGTTTATGTGCTCAATGACAGATCCTGTGGTTTAAAGACACCGGAACACGTCTCTAGCCAAAAAAAATTTTGCTAAGAAATGGAGATCCCACTGGCCCTGGAAAGTGCTCTCATACCACTTGTTATGCTCTTAACCTACAAAAAGATACCCAAATACAGAATATGTGAAGAAAGATACCGAGAACATAGAATAGTAAGTGACAACAACAAATATTTTATTATTCAAAAAGCAATGTTCAATGGCCTCTTCGAGGGGGCAACCTCCAATAGAGCAAAGCTCAATACAAAAATAAGACACGATGCTCCTCACAGGGAGTCTCTATCCTTTATATATGACTCATACATGCAATACCAAGGATCAATACCATGGGTTTTATTAATACCATCTATCTAATACCGCGGCCCATTTGCAACTAATTGTGGTCCCATCATTAATTGTGGGTTAACCATTTACAATTATTAATATGGGCTTTATTGACTCTTGACTATGACTCGATCCCATTACATAAATAAGGGGGCTAGGGTGGGACCCTAACAAAGAATGTTGTGAACATAGAGGGGTCCATCTCCAGCTCAGGCTTATCTTTGATTCCTGATGTGGAGGCTGAAGCGGAGCTCTTCTTAGCTTCCATGAAGGTTTTCTGAACGCGCTCCATATAAAACTCAGCTTCTTTCATCGGGGCTTTGTGAACCCAGGTACTGTCTTCCAGTTTTTTTCCCTTGTCATCTCCTATCACGATTCCACTTCAGAGCACAATGTTTATGTTCAGATCTTCTTCATGTGGCTTAGACCTCGTCATCTACAGGTTTTGAATTGGGGGAGGTGGTAGCGCTCCTTTGTAACATATCCTAGCTATCAATGTACGACAATCTTCTGTCTCATGATCAAACAATGTGCAATACTTGCACAATGTGCATGTTGGATAAGTGCAATCAAGGGCATAGTGTCCTAGCCCTCCTTAATTGTAGCAAATCAATTGTCCCTGACCTCTACCAGGTCCTCCTCTGCCTCGGCCTTGTCCGCACCGTTAGAGTCCTATCCACACCATCCCTACATTTTGATCAAGGGGCTGCGTTTCAACCTAAACCCTGTAGGCGGGAGTTCTATCCATAATCAATTCATAGCTCCTACAAGTGTGCTCATCATGTCCTACTGACTTACAAAAGTTGCAAAACAACTATTGTGGAGTTTGCGTATACTTTTGTAACAAGTGGCAGTTATCCGTGGCATGCTTTCCGCTACTTGACAGATAGCGTGCCACAAAGCAGGTGTCGCGCTGGGTCCTGCTTGAGATTCTGGCCTTAAAGACATAAGTCCTCCTCCTGCAAGGTAATTTGTAAAGACCAGGCAGTGGTCTTTGTCACGACCCTGACTTTTTCATTTCAGGCACCATACTTCCTTGAGCACTTCTGGTCAAAATGTCCTATCCTGCTTCAAGATCTGCATCTCAAGGCACAAATTCTTCAGCTGTGCGTGGATCTTCTGAACTCCTAGATTAGGATCTTGCATCGGGGTCTCATGTAGTCTCATGGCAATCTCCAACGCTTCTACCTGAGTTTTTATTTTTTGTTGCAACAATACACTCCTTAAGTGTGGTAGTAGCGAAGCTACAAACCACTCATGATGTTTTTCATCTGTCAAATTCATATTTTCTTCATGAATCATATATTTCAGCCTCTCATCTAGTTCCCAAGGTGTCTCACCTAGTAGCATTGTGATTTCTTTGAATCCAATAATCAATTGTGCTTCAGATTTAGGCTTGCTAAATTCCCTATTCAGTGCTGCTTTGATGTTCGCTACTCTCGCATTCAGGTTATCATTGGAGTACTTAATTTACGAAGTCAACTTGCGATCCTACAAGGCGCTAACCAGTGTTTCTTTCTTTATATGGTCATCTGTAACACCTTGAGCTTCCCATACAACCTTCACTATGAACTAAAATTGGTCTGGGTCCTTATTTCCCAAGCCTTTGAACAAAGGAAAGTTCACTGTTTTCACCATACTAAATTGCGGTGGTGGTGGAGGTGGTATGGGTGAAGATGGAGGTGATGGCAGTGAAGAAGGTGGTGGTGTGGGTGGAGGTGGGATTTGTAGAATTCTTTGTCTTATCAGATCAATAGCACTTCGCGGAGAGACATTCGCAAGCTCTTCCTCATCCCCACATAGAGGTGAAATCAAGGGGCTATTTTCAGGGCCCTTATTTCCTTTGTTCCTATAAACCTTTCCGCTTCACGTAGCCCCGAACATCAAGGAAAATACATAACCTACTTTTCCCACATCAACATTTTAATCCAAGTATTCAAAGACTTTACATACTTACCTCGCGGTCCTTTAAGAAAGTGTTGCTCCACCTCGCTATAGCTAACTGAGGTTTCAACTGTGAACTTAGTAACAAATCCTCCTATAATATGATTGAGCTAATGATTGACAGTGCGTGCGATCTTACCCTTCTATGCTTCCAACCTTCGCACTAGCTCTGGGGTCCACACAATAGGACCATCAAGTTTCCACTTTCCTTGGCTATCTATTAGCTTCGTGATCCACTCGTATAGCTCAGTAGGGAAGGATGCGAGAAATATTTCGTGGATGTCCATATATGGGTAGCTATCTAACCACTATTATTTTGACAGTTGTGAGTTTCTATTTTTCTACGCAGCGAACTCGTGAATTCTTCTATCTAGCCAACCTTCGATTTCTTTCTTAGTTGGATTCCAATGATACAACGTCACACATCTCTTATGCAGATTACAGTCTTGGAAATGGAAACATTTGTTGGCTTGAGGGGGCCTAACACAGTTTCAGCGTTAGTTAGCCAAACAAATCCCTACACTACTGGTCCTTCGGCATTAGCCCGCAGAGCGCGGATTGAAGTCTCACCTGAAGCAGTATGGGGGGGTTATGGAACCAAGTTTTTGCACCCTTGAGATGGTTGTGATGTCAGTTTATTCCAACTATACTTGCCTTTGCGTAGGATGCTTCATGCTTCGACCTATCCTTTAGTACCTTCGCAATCTATTACAATTGGCTTTCGCGCAACCCTAAGTAGGGGGTGATGTCCTTTCACGCTGATACGGAAGCGAACTACGCTATTTTCCAAACTAGACTAAGTATCTTACTTACCTTATTGACAGATCTTGATTATCGTTGCATAGACAAATGTTCTTACTTACATTCCCTTAACCAATACAGTTATTTTCATTCGTGCATCATATAAGAATTAGAATTGAAATTCATACCCAATATAACAGATGCATAAAGAGAAAATAAAGGCACAGAAATGATAGAAAATTCTCTTTATTAATACTTCTAGATGATTACAGACTTGACTTGCCCTTTGCACTCAGCTGTAGGGTTCTGCGCACTTAGCTACGGACTACTAGGCCTCTGCGCACTTAGCTGCAGAGCCTCTACCTATGCTATGACCAAAAACTTAGACTTACACTCCAAAGTTATCTCGTATACTTCATATCCTCATTATTCGATCTTAGATGCCTTTTACTACTTACAAATTTGCTCTATTTATACAATTCCATGGTCCACGGACCATGGGTAAATCTTCTACAGATGACATTACATTATCAAAATATGGGCGGAAAACCTTATGACTCTTTAACAGCTACACACTCCGCACCCACAAAATTTGAAGTCTTTACATTGGAATTACAACATTGGACCAAAATCTGGGCTCTAAGCCCCAAAACATCCCTTGGGGGATCCCGCGCCCAACATTTTAGAATAAATAAAAATATTAAAAAAGTTTAATTACAAAAAATAATTTGGAAAGTAATTAATTAAAAAACATAATACAAAAGCCCTAATACAAAGAATATAAAATATAAAAAGTCAAAACTTAACAAGTCACATCAATTTTTTTTTTCTTCAGTTGTTAATATATGAGATTATACAAGTGCATGGAGGAGGGGAGGGTCAGATGCTCCGAGCCCCATAAGGTATTAAAGAGGGGAGGGAGGAGTTGGGCTCCACATGGAGTGGGCCTTCCCCCTATACTATCCTTTTTATTAAATGAAAATGAAAGATTCCAATAAAAACAAAGGAGGATGGGTGGCCTAGGAGCCCGGGAGGTTAAGAGCTAATTAGAAAGAATACCTGGAGGTTCGAAGGCTTGTAGACTATTGGGAATTTCTAATTACGTTTTGTTTTGGGATCCAAGCATCACGTTATTTTTAAATTAATTTTTTATTATTTATTTTAACATTTTATTATAATATAGTATTCATAATACATTTGTTATTATATAGTTAACTATTATACAATCTTAATTATAGTTGTTTTGTAGAGTGGTTTGTCAATAAAATAAAAAATAATTAAAAATAATATTTAAATATTAATATTAGCCTAATTAATTAAAATTAATAAAATAATTAGCTATATATTTAAAATTGATTATTTTACAAATAAAAGTAAAATATATTTTGCACAATTTTAAGCTTAGGTGGTGAAAATTACCTGAACTTTGAATAAGCGTTATTTGAAAACCATAAGCCCAAAGTCTATAAAATTAGAGTCATTTGGACGCTTGTAACAAACCTCACCCAATGAAATAATTAAAACACAAATCTAAAGAAGGTGAAAATCCCACAAATTTAACCAAACTAAAACATTAAAATAATGATATGACTGAAATTTACATAGATTGTCCCCATTATTATTATAGTGGTAATAAAGTAAAAATGGGGGGTTGTTTTACCACAGCAATGTTGACACATGGGGAATATGCATTTATCTCTGGTTGAAAAGATAATGATGTCAAATTTACCAAAAGGTTGAAATGATGAATTCTATCAAGCCTTCAACGTCAAAACATTTCCCATGGATCTCAAATTAATTGATCAAACTATATGAGCTCTGAAAAAAGAAAGACTTGAAAGAAACTATGTCTAAAACCATGGATACATTCTTTTAGGAAAATGATAAATTTTAAATTTACCTTTTATGAGTGACATAAGAGGTACGTATAAGAAATTTCAAATAAAGTATATATCCATGAATATAAATAATCTCCCTTACCTGACATTGCTTCACTGCCAGTGAACATCCATAGCCCCAACAAAGTTGTCTTAGTACCACACAATCATAGCCTCGCTGCCAGTGATCTTGTTCAGTACCCTGATGATTTTACTTTTGTTTCCCATACATATGTGCTTTCAACAGTCTTTTATCACCCTTTTGATTTATTGAGAGAATTTCCTTTTGCCATTGGATGAAGAGGGCGAGGTTTTACAAGAGATTTTAAAGAAAATGGATATAATACTCATAAAAAATTCACTCCTTAGCCTTTGCCTACAACTATCAATATAGAGGATCTTTATGTGGAGTGAGGGGATGGGTGAGATTCATTGTGTTAGACTCAAACCAGTTCTTTCCTTGAAAATATAAAGTATATCACTTGGAAAAGATGTATGTTCCTCCATGGGAAAATAATTAAGGAAAGAAGAATTTAGAATTCAATGAATATATCCCTTTAAGGTAAATGAAAACCTATGTAATTGACAAAGTAAAAATTTCCAACCAATGTTGGGAAGAATAATTATTTCCATACAAATTTTGGTAATTTCACCAAAACCAATCTAGAGAGAAACAGAAATCACCACTCCAAAAATTGCATAAAGAAGAAACGAGGTGAAAACTAAAAGCACAGAGTTGGATGAAAATTCAATAACTAAACAAGAACATCCACAAGATGATTTATGAAAAATATCCCAACAAAAGGACAAGTATGAGGGACAAAACACAAGTTTTTATTAACTTGACATTTCGTTAAGTTATCTTGTAAAGTTGCAATTGATTAGAGTTTTATTCAAACAAAATTTTTAACTATAGATAATAGTTATGATAGAGAGTGAATATAAAGAAGAAGTTTCTCCCCTTGAAAATTTTATTGTTCCAACATTAATCTTGCATGAAAACATCTTAACATTTTTTCTAATAAAAATAAGGGTTCTAAAACACATTAAAGGTTTAGAGGCTCCTCAATTTAGCTGATTTAGAATTTGATCGACATTATAACTGTTTCTCCAAAGCTTGAAAGAAAAAAAAAATGAAGAGAGTGAATTCCAAATTTGAGAAAACAGGGGTGCAAAGTTTTTAGAGTGAGTCTTGAAGACCTACAAATACACGGTTTTAGGTCAGCAAACAGTAAAAACAAAGTTGAAACAAAAAGCATAAGAAAATGGTGACAAATGAAAATGGGCATACAAGATTTACCTTGAATAATTTCACTAAGATTTACCTTAAAGATATAAATTTTCTATAAAAAATTAACTTCTTCTTTTAATTGAGATTAAAATAATGAAGAAGTTCCATTCTATGAAGTTTCGATTTTCCCAAGATCAATATTTTTTTCAATATAAACTATAGTTAGCATTGAACTAGAGAAATAATGTCTCATGTTCAAGGAATTAGAAATCATCATAAGTGAAAATGTGATTTTGTTTGAATTGTAGCCAAAATTATTCTCTTTACCTTTTCTACTTTTATATCGTCCCCAAATATCCATAAAAACCCATGGAACCAAATTTCAAGTCCTAACCAATTTAAATTTTCATAAAAATATAGATAGAGGACTTGATTCGTACATGATCGTTGAATTGGAGTGACACATATAAAAGAAATAAACCACAAGAGAATTAGAAATCAAACTTAAACTGACCATGGTCCATTATCTTTGCATATTTTGTGTTTTCTTACTAATTTTCTGATTTTGCATAACGGCTACTCAAGAGTGTCCCAAAAAGAAAAAATGGTGCACACTAAAAATATTGTCAGGATGATGAGATCCAATACGGAGAGAAAAGGAGAAAAATGGATGAAAATTCAAGAGTAAACCATGGAGAAAAATTCAAGCAAGTCACAAGTTATGATAGCTCGAAAGGTTGGAGAAGAGGAGGTAGATAAAATTATCCAAAAAGAATTACCTAGGTACTTTAAGCGCAATATTATTAAAGGGGTCCAGCTACAACACACCAGAGAAAGCTAGGCCCATCTTTTTCAGAAAGGTGAATTAGAAATACTTACGGGCTCAAGAGGATGAGGCATATTACTAGTGCAGGGCAAGGCCCATCCTATGTTATGGAATTGAAATTCTTAGAATAAATCTGAAATGTAATTTTATGAACTAGTTGGGTTTATGTTCATTTGGAAGTTCAGTGACAAATTCCAACCATGGGTCTAGATTTCCCTTTTCAAGAGGAACAATTTTGACTACTGAAGCACTCAATTTGGACAAGGGAAAGTGTATTCTTGAAGACATCATTGATGGAAGCAAGAGAATACATAGAAGACTAAAATAAGGCTAGGGTTTGAAGGAACCCTTAGGAAATTTGGTTATTAGTGTTTGATGAATATTATGAGGCTAGGGTTTGGAAGAAACCCTCGATTATGACAAATATTTGAGAGATGCAATCTGGAAACTTGTTGTGCTATAGAAAAACCCTCCCCATTTCAAAATTATCATATAAAAATTTAATAAGAAATGGGTCCCCTTTTATAACTTAAATAAAAGCAATAAAACTTCAAAAAAATCAATATTTGTAATAAGTCTTTTTCTTTTAGGATAAGTTAAATAATAATCGCAATTTGCAAAATCCACACAACACATGAAAATCCTTATGATAAGGTCCGATCCGATTTAAAATTATAACATAAACCTTATCATAAAGGAATATGTCGCATCGCGCACATCCTTTGTTTCAATGGTAGACTTAAGAGATTCCATTGACTTTCGCCGATGCGATAACACTATCAGAAATCGCATATCGCTACTTATCAAGGAACCATTCTAATTGTTCACATAAGTCCTCCGATGCGATAAGTCGATCGCAATCGCGCATCACTCGAATCATGAAATACATATCATAAGCCCCTTTGAAATAGTCCGATGTGATTTCATTATTGAAAAGCGCACTTTTCGATAAAGGTGAAATGTGAGCCATTACGAAGAATTGTGGGTTAAAGTTATAAATCAATTATAAAGAGAAAAACAAATGATTTATCAATTTTAAAAGCCATCCCGCCTCCCCATGCCAGCTCATCATTAATCGCAATCACAAATATGCAAAGGAAACGTTTAAAGCATAACGCTTGTACCTCCCAATCTGCGATATGTGATTATCGCTAATCGCCGATTGGGAAGTCACGATATTCATTTTAAAAGGACAGTTATAAATTTGCGATGCGACATGTTATTACGACATTTAAGTGTCACGTTGGAAGTTATGGGAAATCATTAAGAGAGAAGTTATGGTTGAGTCCTTGAAGGATTTCATCCGTGGTATCATAATATATCAAAATCCGTATCACCCATTGCAATTAATTGCTGTTAATATTGTATATTGTGTATTATCTTTGAATGAATTTATCTTCTGATACGTTCTTCTGTTTTGTTTTGCAGAGCAAGTCTAAATTCATCAATCTAGCAAAAATGACAAAGAAATCAAAGAAAATAAAAGTCCCCGTCATAACCAAAGATGAACCAGTAAAAAGGGTACTAATAGCCAATACTACTTGCCTCAGTCTTGGCAAGGCTTCATTGGAAAGCATATGTAATTTACTGGAAGCCGAGGATTCAGCCAAAATTGAAGAAGAAAGAGGAATGGCTGACTCCACTGATAAATCATAAAGTACTCTTAAAGATTTGGCCAGCTCCTTCCTCCAGAGAATAGCAGCGCGCGCCAAAGTATTACCCTACAATGACTTGGTTAGATGGGTAATTGAGAGTATCAGCATAACAGGTAGGGATTTCTTTACCGCTGATGGAAGGATGTTTGGGTCATTTAGGGCAGAAGATATCAGAAAGATGTACCATTTTCCGGAACCACAGAAGCATTACAACAAGGCATTTTTAGAAGCTTTCGCCAAGGAGAACAAGGTGGAGTCCAACCCTATCAAGTAGTGGAGGAATCTTCCAAACAAACACAAGCATGAATCTTCAGGTATGTACTCCATAGACTCCTTAGCATCTCCTTATTGCTATGCTGGTGCCATGATATGTAGACTCTTTGGAGTCTCTGATTCAGCTAGGTTTTCTATAGAAATGGTGCCCTTGATGGAAGAAGCAATTGACTCTTATATCATGGATTGGGCAACCATTTTATCTGATAAAATGGCCAACCAAATCCTTGATTATAGAAGAAACAGGTTTGTCACTACTCGAATAATTCCCCCGTTCTATATGAGTTCCTACATTATGGATACTATTTGCTTCAATTCTAATCACCCCATTTTAGGCTGGAAATGGACTCCACAAGACCCAACTCCCATTCATATCTGTCATAAGTATTTTTGGAAGGCCATTATAGAAATCATCTTTATAGAATCTACCATGGTTTTGTCTTGCCCGTTCATTATGCTATATTCAAAAAACCTACTCCTCGATTGTCCAATGAAGCCAGTGTTGACCTAACATCAATTGGTAGTTGGTTCGGTGAAGAAACGTTCACCTACATCAGACTTTTTGGCAGCACTAAAGATCCACATGTCCTCCCATTATACATTCCTGATAAGCTATTGGCCAGATAAGTAGCTTATTAGATAATAGAAACAAGGATGTCCAAGAACCTTAAGGAATCAAGAAAGAAAATGTGGCCTTCATTCCCCCTCCGATGTGCTACTTACACACTGCATGACTTCAAACATACAGAGAAAGAAACAGAGAAAATAAAAATGTTAAAGTTAGTAGTCATTCCAAAGAGGCAGTATGATCCAAAAGAAATGGCATACAACTTCACTTTTCATATGAAACTTGCCAAGTTTGAACATGAGAAGGATGATTATGATGATTTGTTCACTTCAGCTGAGTTGTTTTCTCAAGTAAAACATCCAACAAAAATCATATTGGGAGCAAAGGGATTAGAGAGATTTATGGAGTTCAGAACACAAAGGTTGCAAACATTACCTCTGGACTTGTTAAATACTACCTCTATGGTGCAACATGAAGACCACAGTGAAGAAAAGACTACTGAGAAGACTCCTGAAAAGGAGAAGACTCCTGAAAGAGAGAAGAGCCCTAAAAGGGAGAAAAGTCCCGAGGAGGAGTGAACAAATGAAGGAACCAGTGAGCTCCTTGATATCGATGTAAATATTGATTCCAGCTTACTCAAGGAATGGGAGCAGTTCGATCAAATGATCAAGAACTAGAATGACTCCCAAAAGCTCACTACACCAAAATCACCCGCAACACAAGAGCCTGGAGTTATTAATGTTCCAATTGAAGGGGCAATTGGCACACCCAACATTCAACAGGATATTGAGATAATTCCTGAAAATCCTATAGAGGAGATTGTACTGAAAATAGAAGAAATACCACCCCTAGATGTATTCTATAGTCCAAAGCATAGGGCTGTGGTTAAAAGACAGAGGAAAAAGAGGAAAATTGATCAAGGACCTCTTTCAACTCCTCATGCCGAAATGATGAATGTGGTATGGAAAAACTCAGAAGTTAATCCTTCTGAGGATTTAACCAAATTATCTCAATATGCAGGGGCTTATACAGCTACAACAACAGACAAAGCCTCAGAAGTTAGCCAGCTAATCAGGGAAAATAATTAGAGGATCACTCAAATCGAAGAGCAATCAGTGGAAGAACAACGAAGGATTAGTCAACTTGAACAATAGCTAGCAGAGCAGAGATAGCAAAATGAGCAACTAAAAGAATAGTTGAATGTTGAGAAGCAGAATATTGATCAAAAGGCTCTCCAGAAACAACAAGAGTTATCTCAAGAGCTAAGCAGGCTTCATATGGAAACTTAGCAGGAAAAGAAGGCTAAAGAAGATCAAATTACACAATTTCAATTATAGATAGAAAATTTCAATGGTTATCCACAGGTTAATGAATTCAGGAAAGAAGCCTTGGAAGTAACCAAAGCCTTATCTCGGCAGTTAAACATCCTTTGCCATAATCTATCATTGGTTGACCCGTTGTGTGATATCTCTGCATCGTTGTTTGAAAATGCAATTGAAACTAGATTGGAATTTGAAAAGGCAGATGAAAAGATAAGAAATTTTCTCTTTTGGAAAAATTCAGAAGAAGGCATGGCTACCAATTTACCAAAAATACAAGAAACGCACAACGAAATCTTGTTTTCGGAATGGGAGTCATAGCTAATAAAAGCCGAAATAGCAACTTCTAGAGCCAGGGCTACAATGAACGGGGTAATCGAATTAGTAAATGACAGTTTATGTATCACAAATTTGGTCTCCGATTGCCTTCTAGGAAAACTCTCAAGAGAAAAAGCACTAGAAGATCAATGGAGATAGGACATGGCAAGCAGAGAAAAACAAATTGGAGAGGTTCAAAATTTTACATGGGATGCATTCTGGTTTTTCTTAGTTGAACCACATAGCCAACAGATGGCCATAAAATTCCTCTCCAACACAATCAACTACATGGTTCCTGAACTCTCTGATCCCACATATACAACCCAACTACATTCTAGAATGAGTCACACTACGGAAATCCAGCCAATGCTCGCAATCTGTCAACTGCAAGCACAAGAGAGGAAGTAGATTTAGTGTATTAGTTCAACCGCTATCACACTATTATTTTTATATCAAATCCTAGATTTTCATATTGGTAGTTTTAACAGCTCACAACGATTATTATTGATAGTTAGTTTTTATTTTGATTATTTAAACCCTTTCATGTCTTTTAAGAAAGGGTCCTCAATTTGTATAAGATTTGACTTAAGAAGTTGCACTTTTGTACTTCTAAGTATTTTTATCAATAGTGGATCAAGATTCTACATTTTTGTGAAAGAAGCCTTTTAAAGACCTACACTTCTGTATTTCTTGGAAGTTTTCTCAAATAAGAAAGTGGAATTGGAGTGTTGTTTACATCAGAAGGATTCAAATGCATGTAGTATTCCTATCATTGCTTTTGTCTTATTTCCTTATGTGAATAAACATTTCTTTTAAAAAGTTGATATTGGTGATATATATGCATGCGTTTTCAAACAATTCATTAGCATATCATTTCTGAAGGTTTTAGAATTGTTATGATTTGAATATATATGTCATCGATATATATTACGATGAATGTGATATGCTTTTATTATTGCTTCGTTTAAATTTTTAAACGAAGTAATCATTATATGAATACATCCTTATATTGACAAATAAGCTATCTATATGATTATTTGTCTATTAGAAATAATCAAAAATCACATTGTTAACAGGATACCCAGGTTATATAGCTATACTTGTATATTTTGAGTTATAAGTTGAAACATCTATCCATCTCCACCACACAAAACAATCATCCATTAAACCATTTGTTAAGGGAAACTAGTCCCATAATATCTAGTCAGATCCACCACACCAATTGATGGAGTTGCACTAAGGTCTGGACCAGGTGGTCTACAGGCATCAACAAAACCCTAGCACGATTAGTGTGAAGATGGTCTAGCACTCATGATAGGTCTAGTGTAGCACTAGATGAGATAGTCTCAAGTAGACCTGGTTGTTGATGAATTTGGTTGAAATATAATGAAGGCACCATTGTTATATGGGACATGTACAATCATGACTCTTAAAGGTTGGTTCAAGAGGGAAATGATCACCTCTCATTGAGGATGACTACTTTTTGATTTATGTTAATTATTTATGTCTTTACTTGATCATTGATTATAATTCTTGCATGTATATTTGAGTATTTGGATACTTCTAACTTCTTGATGAGATGTGATAAGTGGATCCTTCTTAAGGATCATCCAAGGTGTAGGATGGTATAGCTAGTATAGGAAGAGATTATCTACATTTTCTGATGAAAAGTGATACAAAGTGCAAAGCTATATGAATTGTATAAGGTATGTATAGTATATTGTTTCACATGCAATATTGGATGGAAAGGTAAGTTGTAAGGTATGATGGGAATATCACCTTCATCAATGACCCATATATGAATATGAAAATAAATTTGATTTATGGTACATGTGATATATTGGTGCACTTGATATTTGACAAGTATCTTACATTTTAGACATAATGGATTTCTTGATTTTATGAAACAAGCTAGATATATTGTTTTAGATATATGGTGACTTGATACTACTGTTAATACTTTTTATAAACATGATAAACTTGAATATAAAAGTGTAATAGTAATATTGATACTGAGGACCTTCTTGTTAGGTTCTGATAAGCTTAGTAAATTTGACAATGTGGTAAATATGGATTCCATCTCTTGATGGTTGGATAATGTGATAAAGAAGTGATGTTGTGATTATGATCATTGAAGTATACTCCTATTATTTATTCTAATTATTTGATTTTAACACTTGATGAATTTTTTATGTCATGTTAATATGTCATGATGAAGTAGCTGATGTATATATGTTATGAGTATGATGCATAAATGTTTGAAAAAGCTGGTATAGTTTGATTTCATTAACTGAAAGTTTTGTTGATGCATGACAACATTGTGATAGACAGGTTGTTTTTTTAAATGATGATGACTGAAGTGGCTTCCCATTTAGAGGGAGAATTTTTTCATGAGATTTTAACACCTATTATTATTTGAAAATAAGGTGCTTGACTATTGGAGGAAGGATTGTAGACATGAATAAACATCTGATTTCATGGAAAAGGTTTTGACATGTTTTGATTTTAGCAGAGAAGGGTTAT
This sequence comes from Pinus tabuliformis, assembly GCA_031772625.1. Lineage (NCBI taxonomy): Eukaryota > Viridiplantae > Streptophyta > Pinopsida > Pinales > Pinaceae > Pinus > Pinus tabuliformis. Next base: position 800,006,709 of record CM062818.1, on the reverse strand, counting down.
CCTAGTCTAAGTCCCAACCACATGGAAGAAGGATTAAGGATGTGGTTTTAAGCCTCCCATTCACATAGAAGAAGGCCTATGTGTTTGGTTGTTCCTGTAGGACACAAAAAATGAAGCATTATGCCTAAGATCGGGAGCGCACCAAGAGTATAATAGTCCCATAGATATGGAGTAGGAAATAGAAACTCCTATGAGCATGGAAGTTTGAATATTTGACTTACTATATAGAATGAGAATGTGTTGACTAAAATTATGTTTCTATGGGACTAGAATTTGCATTTCAATATGATATTTTGATTCGATCATTGAATTTAGTATATGTCGGTATTAACGATCGCAAGGGTTTGAGAAGATTTTGCTTATTGGCTTGACTTCATATAGATAAGCAGTATTAGAACTTTGACATGACACTTAACAATTCATAAATATGTCTCATTTTATGGATTTATTGAGGTCATAATGATAATGAATTACGGTTTTCATCAATTTTGGTTCTTGATAATGGTAATTTTCCTTGATGTGAAACAATAGTGTTATGTAGACATAATTGATTTTGTATTGGAACCATTGGCACTTGGCACATTCGTTGAGGAGTAAAACGTTATGATTTAGTATGCAGTGATCTCATTATGACTTATTATTAATGTACGCATTCACATTTAGGGACATAAATGATGATCATAAGGATGACATTGAAGTTTGGCTTGATATTATAAATGAAAAATGTCGTTAGGTCAAATAGATAAGGTTATAACTTGGTACTTGTATGTGAGCTCTATTTGCAGACTTGGATTAAATGGTTTAACAAGTGATACTAGTAGGAACTTTCATCGATTTGATGTTTGTTCTTGATTGACAAGTAGACATAGCTGATTTGATTACAAAGTATTGATTTATGTGAGGTTGAGCATGTTTGTTTGCTCAATTTTTATGTTTACAAAAAGCATTATACAAAGAAATCTCCCCGAGCCTGGTATGTTTGTGATCCAGACTTAAACAAGAATGCAATAGATTACAGAGATGACCACAAATACAGAGATGCAGTGGAAATAATACTTCATTTCATTACTATAAAATACTGAAATATGCTTACAAACAGAAATAGAAATAAACCAGCTAGCGCGATGGTAGCTTATCTCTGAAAAGAGATGTGGTGGCTACATGCCTCTGAACTATTACAATGAAGCTCGAAGGCCTATTTATTTTTGAGAAAAAATGGAAAACCCTTCACATCCTGAAACCTAACCCTAGAAGATGAAATGCCAAACTGTGGGCCCCGTTTGGGTAAATTGGTACATCAACTTCCCAGGGTCGTAACTTTGGCATATGATCTTCGTTTGATGCGTATAATAGCTCATTAGAAATATCTATCCGAGCACTACCACTTTGGGAGAAAACAATGGTCCATGGACCCATGTTGCCCTAGATTTCCAAAAAAACGTCGTTTAGGGCCTCAAAATGGCTCTGGAAGTTCAGGACCCAAAAAATTGCTAAAAATAGTAAACTGTGCTATATTTTTGGAAACTTAAAAGACTGAAAGAGACAATTGTGGAGGTCCAAATGGAATAAGTGGGTGGCCACCAACATCCACCTAGATCATTCCTCCCCCCTTAGGAAGCAATGGTCCCCATTGCATTGAGTTCCCCGTGAGATGAAGAAGCTTTTGCTGATCTGGGTCTCTGGTGAGCTGTTCTGCAATCTCTGATGTGTCCAAAAATGGTGGGAAGCATGGTCGACAATGGTCCACATTGAACACTCGGTGCAAGAAAAGGAATGGAGGAATGTTGTGCTTCAAAGCATTGTTGCCCATAGCCTTGGTATTGGTGTAAGGACCATGTTAGAGTGGTCTGAGTTTCCGATGGGTTCTGGTAAGGCATTCTCTCTGTAGATGTAACCAAACTTTGTTGCCCACCTGAAACTTATGTGGTACCCTTGTGGGTGAGGAGAAGTTGTTCCTGTGTTCTGTCATGACTGTATCCCTTTGCTGCTGCTGCTGTGTGGAGGAGCCCTTTGCAGGGGTCATGGATGTAGCAATGATCTTCCCCTTACTTTGGGAGTGAACCAGACAGATGAATTTCCTAGCCTAGGAGATGAGCTTGCTGCCTTTCTTAGTAGTGATCAAAGGGGTGGTAGTAGGTGGAGCTACCTCTGGTATCTTGTATAATGAATTACTCAAAAGAAATAATCACAGCACGGGGCCTTGACTCATACAGAACATGCCGCCTCCACAAGTATGGTTGGCCTAATAATACATCACAAACATCCAGAGGTGTAACATCACACAATACCTCTTCTGTGAATGGTTTGATGTGTAGGGAAGGCGGCACTGCTGGCGAACTTTGAGATCTCGTCCTTCATGAAGCCACCCGATACTGTACGGCTGCGGGTGTGGTGTAGTCGGTAGGCCCAACTGCTTCACAACCTCTGCTGAAATGAGGTTCTTTTGGATACCACTGTCGACAATGAATTGTAGCGGTGAACCCTTCACCCACATCTGTGAGTGGAAAAGATGCTCGCACTCCTCTGGATCTTCGGGCTCATTTTTCTAGATCTTGGCAGTGGCAGCAGTTGTGCTGGGATCCGCATCAATGATCTGCTTCCCTTTGCCATTTCCCTTGTCAGGTTCTAGCTCAGGGTCGGAACATGCATCTGATTCGGAAGCCTTCAAGTAGGCCACCAGCAACTACTTGGTTCGACACTCACTTGTGTTAGAGTGGGACTCTTGTGGAACTCACACCACTATCCTGTGTCCTTCTTCAACTTCGTGGTGTTTTTCTTTTCTTGTGGATTCGAGGGGTTGTATTGGGTCACCCCACCTTGGCTTTGTCCTTTGGTCTTCGGATTTGCAAATCCAAAGTCTCGCTTCTTCTGTTTGAACTTTTGCTCAATTTTGACAGTGTATTGGTATGCAGTGCCGAGTGATGAGATGTTCAAGAACTCCATCTCTTCCTGGATGTATCTATGTAGGTAGCCATGTATTTGAGTACCAAATGCAGCTTAGAATCTTTGATACCCAACTGTGTGCGAAGGGTATGAAAATGTTGCTGAACTCCAGCACATATTGGTCCCTTCCCTGCCGCAGCGTGGTCCGCTTTATGTATTTATCCTCATAGCTTTTGACAGGGTAGTATTGCTCCTTGATGGCATCCCGGAAGTCATTCCAAGTGGGTGCGGCTAGAAATAGTGAGCCTGTAATTTCATCCTTCTTCTCGTAGTAGGTTTCCCACCAGTCCTTGATGTGGAGGGCTACTTTGAGAAGAGTGAAAACAATCTTTTCCTGACTCGAAAATTCATGAACAGAAAAATACCTTTCTAGAAAATTTAACCATTTATCTACAGCATCTGCGTCTATTTGACCCTCGAAAATGGGGATTTCAAAATTAACTTGTACCTTGAAGGGTGTGGCATTTCCAGAGTAGCTGTTGGAAGCCGATGCATCGCCTCTGGGTAGCCGCTGAAGAATATATGAAAAGATATCCATCATCACATTCCTTTGTTGCTCGAGGGCTTCTTCGAGCAAGATTTTGATAGGATATCCTGCCCCCTCATCTTTCTTCTTATCCACCATGGGAGGTCATCGGGATTTGTGAGGCTGGTCTCATAAAGGTTTGACTAGTTCAAGCCCTAACTCCTTATATCCTAACCTCATTGGGGACATGTAAAGAAAAACAGAGAAAAAAAGCAGACCACTCTGATTCCCCTGATATAGACTTAAATAGGAACGCAATATATTACAGAGATAACCATAAATACAGATATGCATCGGAAATAATTCTTCATTTCATTACCGTAAAATACTAAAATATGCTTACAAACAGAAATAGAAATAAACTAGCTAGGGCGATGGTAGCTTATCTCTGAGAAGAGATGTGGCGGCTACATGCCTATGAACTGTTACAATGAGGCTCAAAGGCCTATTTATTTTTGAGAAACAATGGAAAACCCTTCACATCCTGAAACCTAACCCTAGAAGATGAAATGCCAAACTGTGGGCCCCGTTTGGGTAAATTGGTACATCAACTTCCCAAGGTCGTAATTTTGGCATATGATCTCCATTTGACGTGTACAATAGCTTGTTAGAAAGATCTACCCGAGCACTACCACTTTGGGAGGCAACATCAGTCCATGGACCCATGTTGCCATATATTTCCAAAAAAACATCAGGGCACCTCGAGTTGTAGGAAATCTAGACAATATGGTGTTACCAGTATTTGTTACCCACAGGGTGGAAGATGCTTCTTCCCTATTTTGGTCTATGTAGAGTATACCCCAATTGGCATCATATCCATAAGTTAGGCTTGTTGGATTTGTGGCTCCCCATTTGGACAACGGGTTAAGAGAGATCTTGGGGGTATGTGATCCTTACGTTTGATAAGTCAGATATCTCACACAAGCTAATTATGATGTAGGTGTTCTACCACATGACTCCTTAGGGTCATTGTTGTGAAGATCAACAAGAAATAGGATGATTTTGATCATTACCTTGTATAGCAATTGGTATCTCACCTGTTGATTGCAAAATGGGGTAGTTATGATTCTTTCTTAGTAAGTTGTATCTTTCTTATTGCTCGATGAGATGCCTTGGGGTGAGAATGTCATATAGGACCTTCCCCGCTGTCATAGACATGACGTGAGAGTGTCCCATAGGACCTACCTCTTTTTCATTGGATTTCGGGTTGATATGTGCTCCCCGATGTGGTTTTAGGTTTATCTAGGATTCCTGATGATAATCTCTCTTATGTTTCTTGAGTAGTAGCATTAGAATCCCTGCTAGAAGTGATTCTAGGCGGTAGCACACTACAGGAAAAAAGGACATTGGTGAAGGGCGAAAAATGTCACCATAAGCTCATTAGTGACGGTCAAAAGAGCCTTCATCACCAAAAACTGAACGTCACCAAAACTAGCGTCGCCAAAAGTATAGGTGTTGTAGTGACATTCAAAGTCTATCACCAGTAATGATTTATAATTACGGATAGCGACCATCACCATTTCATATGAGAAATGGTGACGAACCATAGCCTTTGTCACCAAAAATTGAACGTTACTAAAGGTGGTGTCACAAAAAGTATAGGTGTTGTAGTGACATTCAAAGTCCATCACCAATAATGATTTATAATGACAGAAAGTGACCGTCACCATTTCATATGAGCAATGGTGATGGACCATAGTCTCTGTCACAAAAAACTAAACGTCACTAAAGGTGGCGTCACCAAAAGTATGGGTGTTATGGTGACATTCCAGGTCCATCACGAATATTGATTATAATGGCGGATAGTGACTGTCACCATTTCATATGAACAACAATGATTTATTGTGATGGATCTTTCATGGCCATCACTATTGGTGCATATATATGGTGACGTTCGTTGACTGTCACCAAAAGTTGCATTGCCAGAAGTATAGGTGTTGTGGTGACATTCAAGGTCCATCATAAATAATGACTATAATGATGGATAACGGCTGTCACAATTTCATATCAACAACAACGATTTATGGTTACAGTCCTTTGAGGGTTGTCACTATTGATGTGTATATATGGTGGCGTTCATTCACTGTCATCATTTCATATTTTGGAGAGGGTCGAAAACTATTACCAAAGCTCATTGGTGATGGTTAGAAGAGCCTCCATCACTAGAAATTGATCGTCACCATTTCATATGGATGTCAGGGCACGATGGAATCGAGCCACCAACCTCCTGCTTGTAAAGAAAGTGCTCTTCCATTGAGCTAGCACCCTTTAAAGAATTAGACTCTTAAAAATAAGACCTTGAAACTTTATAAATTTTAAATTCTACAAATTTCAATAAATTAAAGACTTGGCAATATTTTACTAAAAAAGCAAAGAAACATTGAAGCTGCAGGTCCCTACTTAATGGTTATGGAAGTTATGAAAACTGGGTGGAGGGAAAAATAATTATGTATAAGAGAATCAATATGTTCAGTTGAATACTCAATTAGAAGTGAAACTCTGAAGACTTTTATAATCTATAAATATCCTATAACTAGCAAATGCACCAAATATTTCAAAGGAAATGTCATAAGTGGATAGCATATGGAAGAAGAACATTGATGAAGATAGATGCAATATGTTATAGGTTGAGTGAAAGAAAAATCTCAATGTCATTCTTGTTTGCTGTTTAGATATCTAGATGATATCTAAACTTCTGTGCAAATGTAACACGGATCTCTGGAAACCATGAACAACATATGATAAAAAAAGACATATATATATATCTATCTCTCTCTCTCTCTCTCTCTCTCTCTCTCTCTCTCTCTCTCTCTCTCTATATATATATATATATATATATATATATATATATATATATATATATATATACACATATATTTCCCCTTTACATAAACCAACATGCAATTTGGAATTTCACAAGTCCGCACTCAAAACATGACAGCAACCAACAAACAAAAGAAATTGACTAGGACAGAAAGAAATAGCTTCACCTTCATTCTTGAGTTTCTTTTGTTTATTTGAATTTGACTCGTGACATTATTTATCTGACACGGAATCAAAAGCATCATTAGTATTAAATTCATCCAACACTGACTTTCGATATCCCATGAACATCTGCGTTTTTGTTGCCATGCCTGAAATCCATGGAGTTTCCTGTCGATAGTAGAATAAGATGTGTGTATGTTGCTCAAGAACGCATTGCTTATTAACCATTGTTCCCTGACAGAAGCCAAAGAGACAATAGAATATCAGCGTACACAAAATTCCCTACCGAAATATAATCATAACTTAGCAAAGAAGCCTAAACGATGTTCTTAATTAATAAACTTTGTATGTGGAAATATTTTTTCTTTAGATTTAAAAAAGACTATGTTGTACAATACTTATGTCTATTTATCCAGGCAATTATATCATAGCATATGTCACACAATATTAATCTACAGTACCTAAAGTAAAAAGACAAATTTGCTCAATAAAATAGATTTAGAAAAGAGCTTTGAAAACTATATGTTTGTCATCAAAGCTTTAATTAATTTAACAACAAACTAGTTCGAGTTTGAAAATCAAAATCATTCATAGGAAACGAACAGGACAATGGCCAAAGTCGCTATTCATACAAATAAAGATAGAGTCACTATTGCCATTGCAGATAACTAAAATTTGGGCAATGGTCCAACAGTTAGAGCTTATTTGCCAGGAAGACTCATCAATACCATCAGTTTCTTTCCACGGTCTATTGTGTCTCTAGATCCAGATCATATAACTTGCCATTCTCAAGTTCTACCTTTCAAGTACTGATTTATGGCTCACCCTTTAAAACACAATTCTACCACTCCATTTTATTTTGTTTTGTCAAGAGAATTGGCAGGACCTTCCCATCCTTTGTTTTACATCATCAATAACCATCCATCAATGATATAAAGAATAATAGATACACAACAAAGGCCAAAGATGTGCTTGTTGTATACCTATGTTATAGGACTCATCTGACCTTACTGGTGCAAAGAGCTCACCCTAAAAAAATAACATCCATGTGGAATTTACAAAACTTTTTTTAATCAAGCTTGAAGTAAACCAATCAAAATATGAACATCCTTTTAATCAATAAAATCTCTGACTTAAAATAAAAGTGGCCTATAATTGAATGTTATATCAACCATGTCAAGTAACTGACATCAGATGAGAAATACAAGCCATGCATATTGGACTACTGAAATAATTGATTTGGTAAAGCTCAAAAACAGATGACTTACAACTAAGAAATGCAAATAAATGACTTAGAACTAAGACATGAGGTTTCCCTTTCAACCCTGTCGTTAAATAAATCTTCTTTATGTCACTTACCATTAAACTTTTTCTGATGCCAAGTGGAAGTGGTATTGTAACATTAACCTATGATAGTTTGTATCCATGACTACTTCTCAAGATCTGCTTCATTACTAGCATTTGGGGCTAGATAAGATAAACGCAAAAACTATCAACATGAAAATGAAATCTACATCCTTGTAAAAAAAATGGAAGGAAAAAAAAATCTAAAAATTGAAACAGACTGTAGGATACCTCATTCATGTAACATGATTATCTTGTCATGAACAATAAAAAAATAAATTAGGAGAAATGTAATTTTTTCCACATTTTGACAATGAAATATTTTGCATATTCTATGAACAATTGATGAAAAAGTCAACTAAAGCTTGTCAGCGTTAGGATTATAGTAAAACATAAAGGAACCGCTCCAACACATATATAATCCTAAACATAAGTATCTATACATATAAGTATTTATTGATGACATTGTATTTTGTGAAAATATGGAAGTCAAATCCTTGAAATAACACAATTTATGGTTCCACTACCTTACAAAGTCCATTCATTCAAGTATTTACGAAGTCCATTCAAGAATTTCTTCTAAGTTAAAAGTTCAAACAACTAAAATGTAGCCTAAAAAAGCTCAGTTTTGAAAAGGAGATAACCCAAAGATGCAGAGTATATATCTCACATTTATATATCATAATTTCCAGAGATTGAAACAACAATTTTTAGCATAATATTGTGAATTCATCCCAAAATGCTAGGAAAAATATTTATAGTTATTTTGCTAATATAGAAGTTTTATACATGCATTTATTTAAATAGTTAACTTGCAATCTCAAACATATCTAAGGACGCACACAATGCATTGCATCTTTAGCACTGTTGTGTGAACTTGAGATAGCAAAGTCCAACATTTAACAGTTTTCCTACAATATGCACTAGCTGAATAGGTGAACAATATTGTAGGTATGTGTTATGAATATATGTATTGTAGGCCAATAAGAGTATGGTTGGAACAGTCATGTCCAAACCTTCCAAGTTTTCCTATAATCCACATTGGTCTAATAGGTGAACAATAGAACTTTAGGTGTGCATTCTGCAGATGTACCTATGGAGAAGTCATAAGATATAGTGCTACATTATTTCTCGTTGTGCATCTTCCTACCCTTCCATTTATAGCAACCACTGACGATGGTTCCAAAAGTTGGTTTCACAAAAAAAAAAAATATTGTTCAATGATAATCTATGACTGTGTCATATATAATAAAGGAAAAGCCAATGGGTAGTCTTCTGCATCCTCATGAAAATGCTATCATGAAATGTAAGAGGCATGGGTCCAAAGGTTAAACAAAGGTCACTTAATAGAAAGATCATCCTAGAAAAGATAGACATCATATTCATTCAAGAATCTGAGCTTCATGAAAGTAGGATGGAAGACACCAAAAGGAGAATGTAAAAGAATGTTGAAGAAATCTCTATAAGGGATAGAGGGCAGAAGTGGAGGGATAGCTACATGGATGAACTTGGAAGTATTGGATGTTAATAAAGGCATATTCCGGATAACCTTAAGGTTCCCTCCAAAATATGGGACAAATATTTCTACCTCACTAATGTTTATTAGTTTATGGTCCTTTCTTAACAATCCCCAAACCTAATTGCTAGAAAATGTTATCTAGAGAGAGAAAATATTGAATAAATTACAATGGATAATTGGTGGGGAGTTGAACATAATTCTAGGGGTGCATGAGAAGAAAGGTTGGCTGCAGCCTATATGGAAATCCAACTTCAATTTCGTATGATTTTATCCAAAAGGATTTCCACATTGACATTACCCAAAGAAATGGATATTTGACTTCGAATAAAAAGATAAATGAGAAAGGTTTTGTTATGAAAATATTACACATATTTATTCTTAACAAAGAATGGATAGAGGGTGACTTTGACTTAGATTCTCTCATCCATAGAGGAACCCTCACAAATCATTAGCAGTTCAAACCCTATTAGATCTTTTGGTTATCTCTCTAATCATAGAAATGATGACAAACCACACAACGACCCCTTGAAATTAGAGCTTATGTGGCCCTCTCACTCTGATTTCCTTATTAAAATTTAGAAGTTGTGGAAATATTATCAAGTGGTGGGATCCAAAATGTTTATCATGCAAAAGAAACTCCAACATCTCAAAAATCCAAACTAATAGTTTGGAACAAGGAGATCTCTCATAATACTCTTAAAAGAGAAGAAATCGTTGAAGCTACGAATGCAAACCCTTCAATCATCTCTTGAAATAGTGATATTATCAATATATTTTTGAAAGAGAAGGAATCCTTGGATTTAGGAATGCAAACCCTTCAATCATCTCTTGAAATAGTGATCTATCTCTAGATTTTAAAAATAAGGAAGTTCATCCAATAGCCAAGTTGGAGGAGAGCTTTAGAAAAAAGAGGAAATTTTCTTGTGTCATAAATATAGAGTTCATTGGCTTCAAGTAGTAGACCCTAACTTTATATTCTTTCATAATCTTGTGTTGGTTTAAAATAAATTAAACATATCTCTAAAAAGATAGCAAGCACTGTAGACATAATGAAATGGAAAGGCACAAAAATCTCTATATGGAAGCAGTAAATTACTTGAAAAAACTCCTTTCAGAGCATGGAAAGGGTTTTGAAGAAGATATGATGTAATTCTCAAATTTTCCCAAGCATGGTCTCCAAGAATACCATTGAGAACTTTATTAATCGCATTCAAGAGCATGGTATCGATGGGTTCCCTATTGATTTTTTCTAGATGGCATGGGAGATCATTAAAATAGACTTCCTAGATTAAGTTGTTGAAGAATCAAAGAAATCAAGGGTTATATTCAAAGCTTTAAACACAAATTTTCTAATAAAAAACACCCCATAAGAATGAGCTAAGTTTTAATATCTTTAGGCTAATGTCCTTATGCAATTCTTCATTTAAGATTATAACCAGGATTATCTCTTTGAGATTTAGGACAAGTATTGATTTCAAATGAACAAGGAGATTTGCCATGACACCAAATCTTAAATTTCCTTGTGATAGCCCAAGAAGTCACGCACTCTCTAAATACGAGGAGGATGGGATGTTCTCAATATTGATCTAGCTAAAGCCTACAATAAGATTAGATGGGACATTCTTCATGCAATTCTACCTAAACTAGTTTCTCAACCCAATAGGTCAAATGGGAGTAACATTTCTTTTCTTTTTCCTCCTTTGTTATTCTCATCAATGGGGGTCCCTCTAATTTCTTCAAGGACTCTAGAGGACTGTTGTGGAGGTAAATCCCCTCTGTGGACAGAGGCGATCCCTACTAGCCTAGACTGGGTCTAGCAACAATCAAACAATGATATCACGCAAGTTCCTAATTGCAAATTAAAGGTGGATGATGAGAACCTACTTGGATTCCAACGCTAATATTCGTAGAAGAGACGTCGCTCTCATTCCTTTGCTTCGGCCGGTCACGATCCCCACGATCTCCGTGATTGGACACCTGCACATGCAAAGAACAACACAAATACAAGCATAAAATCCAATAGATTCAATTATATATCAGTCAAAAAGGATATAACTCAACATCAATCATAAGACAATGAGAGTGGAACCATAATGATAGTCATCTATTATTGATAAATAACAAAGAAGAATACAACCATTGTTCTGACGTCAAATCCTCCTTTGGCTGGGTAGTCAGCTACACAAGTCTTGCAAAGCTTGTTAGGATAGGGAACAAGCCTCTCTCTCTTTGGGTGACAAGAATCTCCTTACATGGATTTGGCCTTATGGGTGCAAAGAAGGCTCTTGCAGCTTCAAACTCTTGAACTCCTGGTATTCTCTATCACTATGCTGGAACTACTAACTAGCTTGCTCAAGGCATAGAGACAAGCTTTTATAGATAGAGAGGAAAGAGATAAGATCCACCACATTATTCATGGGATTGGCTTTATCACTTGGAAACTTCCATGAAAGGTGGAAAACCACTCCCCTTCTATGGAGATTCGAAGCCAAACCATCCTAGCTCAACATAGATTCAGTTGGTGAATGGGTTAAGGAGAACCTTCGAAAGCTTGTTCGTTGAAAACTTTACTCAATTCGGTTGGCGCGAGTGCGACTTTGAGACAGAGCGCCAATGGCACGCCCTTTTTAGAGGATTTACCTCATTGGCACGGGCAGTGAATTGTGGACCCGCGCTGATGCAAAAAAAAGCTGTTTTCATGGGTATTTTGCAGGAGATGTCTTTAGGGCATATGAAGCTCATACTTAGAGGAATATGATGCAAGTGGTTTCAGGTCATGTCACTTCTCACAGGTCCCGGAATGAGTCCTCCAGTGTGTGGGTGAGGGGTAACAGGGACGGTGACAAACAGTGACAAATTGCTGTGTAACAGATGCCCCCTAAAGCATGAGGCCCGAGGGAGAGAGAGGGGTGAAATGCTTTACAAGAACATGCGTGACTGAAAACACGGCCGCCGGAGAACCTGCATAAAGAAGTACAACTGATATCTCAAGTACATGATATATGTGGTATGGGCACAGCCATCCATAACAGAGTTCATAATAATCTAGATCCAAGGCATGGGCACAACCATCCAGAGAGGATCGATAAATAGACTCAGGCATGGTCGCAGCCATCCAGTGAATGAGTCATGTAGTGATCATAATAAACCACAAATCGCAGCCTGGATTCCAACAAACAAAATCCAGGGTCTTGCGCTCCATCTTGACCCGAACAGAGTACAAGTTCAGGCATGCGAATACATGAGTTGAAGTCGAACATGCATGAACATCGTCTGATTACCAGTCAATGATGAAAACTGTTAATAGACGCGAGAGGTACCACCAATAATGACAATGGCCCTCAAGGTACTATAGGTACAATCTACGACATGCGAATAAGTGAGCTGGCGTCGAACACCCGCAGAATCATTCGATCGGAGGCCAATGATGAAAACCTCTCGTCGAACAAGAAGAACCTGCCATTGAGGCATGCAGGCTCCAAGGCACCAGAAGGGAGTCTCTAGATCAGCTTCCTGGATAATGAGCTGAAGTCGATAGGAAGTGACCTTGATCAAAGGTGGGCCATAATGTTTCCCACATCATTGACACGAGACAGAGGAAGAATGTTGTGGTGAATCAGAATTATGTGAGGTATCAGAGGGGGGTTGTAATTCCGCAGAGGTCAACTTCTCTTGAACATATTGGCGGCACGACAGTGGACTTGGCAATATTTGACATCAAATCAGCAGAGGTCATGGTGACAAGGCAATGAGCAGATGACAGGTCAAATAGAATAACCCAAACCCACGGAGGCTAATGTAAAACAAGATGAGATGTCCCCACCCAGACACGAATGTAGACAAGTGCCATGTTCAAGAGCGACATACTGCCGACACGACAATAATTATGGGTCCATTTTCCCCACCATTTCTGGCGAGTACCCCAGTTATTTTTAACAAGTTTGACGGGGATAGCATATGCTTATGAGCGTCATTTCGACAGAATCCGATGTCATTAAGTTTTAACGAGTTTGACAACAGAAGAACTCGGCGTCTTTTCTTGTTGAGAGAGTTTGAAAAGACAACAGAAAAGAAAACTCCAGGGGGGTCCTTTTTCATAAAGTTGTGTCTCCCAAGCCTGAAAAAGTATAAAACAATGCTCGAAAGAACCGCCTGACCATTACGATCGAGAAGTACTTTTCATATATAGTGACATCGACCTAAAAAAGTAAAAAAAGCGATCAATATCACGTCGTTTCGTAACCATTAACGAACCTGAAACGACAAGGGTCCGACGATCTTTTCGTTTTTACACGGTCGGAAAAGGGTTTAAAGACGACCGCCTCTTATTTATGTTTAACGAGTCAAGAGGGATAACTCGGCGATCTTTTCATTTTTAGCGAGTCAGAAAAGAGCTGAAAGAAGACCTCCATTTTTATTCTATTTAACGAGTCAAAAAGGGAAAATACTCGGCAATCTTTTCATATTTTACGAGTCAGAAAAGAGCTTAAAGGTGACTCATCCTATAGGAACGAGTGGTATAAAGGGTAGCAACTGGTTCCGGCAATGGTGGAACTGCTCAAAACATGTAATGGTCAAGAGGCTGGCTAATAAAACCACTCATCGCTGTGGTTCCTCAGGAAAGGAAAAACAACCAAGTGAAGGCATATGATCGGCCAAAGAGATGGTGGCAATGGGATGAAACAACCAAGGCTCATCTAGCAGAATTAGCGGATAAAAATGGAAATCACGAGATGTAAATTGGGTATGGGTTCATTTTTACACAAGCTTGAACCATGGAGAACTTTGCTTGGATTCTGTTTCATGTTTACACAAGCTTGAAATGAAAAACTATGCTTGTTATAAGTTCACATGCCCCCAACATAATAACGCAAATCGAGGTACATGCCCCCCAAGCTTCATTGCATTCAACAAAGTGGATGGAATGAAGGTTCACTTTCGAGATCTTGGAAAGACTCGACTTGGATTTTACGAGATCTTAATCAAAGACTCAATTTGGAAAAGGAGGAGTTGTTTCATTTTTTAATGAGGTTGACACAGTAAAAGAACTATCCTCATAACCCTTGTTTCATTTTTTTAACGAGGTCGCCACAAGATCAAAACTATCCTCTGCTAGATCCAGTTTCATTTTTTAAGGAGCTTGACACAGGAAAAGAACTATGCTCCGCCAAACCTAGTTTCATTTTTTAAGGAGCTTGACACTAGAAAGGAACTATGCTCCAATGGAACTTCACCATAATGAATAGGAATTTGAGGCTCCCAAGAGTGCCACTCCTGATGGAAGGCCAACATCTTGGAAGTCAGGGCCCAATGCCTCCATGACATGATGCATGACGGCGACATCACTGGATCCAAGCACGGGATAGGTAGCCACGTAGTTGATCTGTGATGGGGCAGATGCAACTGGTGGATGAAAACCAGGAGGGGATGACAACTGCGCAGGAGGCACCTGGGGACGGACGAATGATAATTGATCTATCGTCACTATTCTTCCATCGTGTCGAAAGAAAACCACCGGGAAAAGTGAAGAGACCAGGGCCCCCATGGCATAAACATAGTCACGGCCAAGGAGAAGACTGAAGTCTAAAGCACCTTGGGTAACCGATACGTCTATATAGACGGTCTTGCCTCCCAAAGTAACAGGGAACTGTGGAAGGATCCCTAATGGTTGACTAGTTCCTCCGTCAAAAGCCGTCAGATTCGGTGCGACTGGGACAAGCTGTGGGGAACCCAAGGCTTGCCAAGTAGTGGCAGGCATAAGACTAACCGATGCTCCCTCGTCCAACACAATGCTAGGTAGCGCCTTATTATAGGCATGTACCGTGACCCAGAAGGGCACATGGGATGGAAGGGGGGAGGTAGTCAAACGACTCCAGTCGACGGAAACGACTGAACTACTTGGTGGGGGAATCATATGATTGACCCCCTGCTTTAAAGGAACTGAAGCAGGACTCTCGGGAGCAGCTGGGATAGGAGAGTCATTTCCAGACTTAGGAGAATCTGAGGAGATGAGAAGAACATGGGAGTGATGCTTTTTCGAAACAGAGTGATTGACGGGTGGTGAACTCGAGTCGACACTCTTTCTGACCAATGGTTGGTCTGGAATAGGCTTGGCACAGCCAGGTTTGGGAAGAGGAGGTTGGACAAGAGAAGGATATGAATCAATCTCTTTGTCAGCAGGGGAATGATCTGCGGCTACAGAGGGATGTTGATAACCAGTGGGAAGTTGGGGTGAAGGAGCTGTAAGACTTTCCAAGACAATGGAGGCTTTATCCATGAGTGGACAAAGGTGAAGGGGATCATTGCCTTCACAAAGTCTACAGGGGATTCGAATCTTCCCTTTTCCCTTACCATTCCCGACTGATAAGGTAGCATCGCCATAAGCTTCAAAGGACGATGAGGGGCGGGCCAGATCACGAGACCATACTTCTAATACCCTGGGAATGCCAGGACAATAGCGAAGAAGATGGTCCTCCTTGCATAATCGACAAGGAAACTTGACCTTCCGTGGAGGAGCAGAAGGTTGGGGTGAAGGAGCTGTACCTGTAACCTCTCCCTTAGGAGCCTTCTTCTTCTTCGTCTTCTTCTTCTTCTTCTTCTTAGCCACCTGGTTACTCGAATCGAGACTTTCACCAGGTGAAGTGGAAGATGAGGATGTAGAAGTGGGCATAGAAGGGGAGAGATCCACCTTAGAATCAACATGATGTTGTTTAGGTGGAGGGACGGATGGACTAGATGGTGAGATGGCAGGGACCAAAGAGGTTGAGAACAACCAGACCGGAAACCCAACAGTTAACCCTGGGAGGGACAACGTCGCCATATAAGGAGCACCAACATTTCCAAAAGGAGCGAAATGACCAGGGTTCCCGTTAGAGGGGATCCCTGGGTTGGTGAACCCCGGAAAAGTTGCCATTGAGAACGAAAAGAAGCCTACTCAAGCTAACGCAAATAAGATCTAACCAGGTAAATGTGAACGTAGCCGAATAAATTTTAAGAAAAAGGAACTGAACTTGACCTTTTCATGTTTTAGGAGTCGAGAAAAGGACAAAAAGGTGACTCTAGTCACCTTTGAATGTTTTGTGAGCCCGAAGTGACAAGTGCTCAAGTGAGCCTTTTCTTTTAAGGAGTCTGAAAAGGATCAAAAGTGACTACTTTGGAGAAACTAGGCAAAGGTTTTACCAGACAACCTGTAAAACTGCATATACACCTTGGCAATCATATGAAAACCAAGGACTTTCCGTACGGCAATCAATCCTCCCGAATGCTGTGTTCGGTGCGTTACGGCTTGTAAGGCGACAGACACGGCTTCCTGTAGATAAAGGATGATAACCTAGTGGGGTCTCCCCATATACTCGACGGTACGTGGGAGCTCAAGTCCGTGCTAGACCACTTGTTGCGTCACGGAAGGAGGAATCACCCAACCTTAAGTGAAACAAAAGTGACTAGGTTTAACGACGCTGGAGCACATCTCTAGCCTAGACCTCTAAACAGTGAGCGTTATGTTCCAATGCGTTTTTAAGTTCATTCAGTTCATTTTATGGTTGATCTTTGATTAAGTTTCAATTTCCAGGTCCTACCGTATGTAATCTCTCACAATTCCCTAAATGCAAATTTCACTCAATTTAGACAAAATGTGAGACAAATTTCACTCAATGAGAACACAATTGAATCCCCAAAACATCAAGATAGTCCTTCAAACCAAGATGAAAACACAAAGACCTCTATGAGCTATGTAATCTAAGCCCAAACGAAGCCAAGCGAAATCCAAGCAGAAAAGAAGCAAACCACTTGAATATCAATAAGAGGCTTTAACAACTACTGAGCAAGCGCAAAAAGTAATCACAAAGTCGACTGGACGATCAAAGAACCCAAGACTCCTACGGAAGGCTCGATGCACAAAGCCACCAGATGCCCTAGGGCCAAAATGTGAAATCGATAGAAACAGGCAAACACCCAAAGGATGGAGGTCTAAAACCAGTCAAACAAGGATCAAACACACTCCAGTAATTGAAAAAGACGTGGCAAGATACCAATCCAAGCTGAGAGGGCTCGAAAACAAGAAAACTGGAAAAGTTGACAGGCCTCGCGCGACTGTCAAGCTGCAACTCACGCTTTTATGGGATTGGCGCGGCTCTAAGGCTAAAAAGCGTGCTAATCAAGTTTGCTAAATCAAAAACAAAAGCAAGCAATCCAGGGCTTGAAAACAGTATCCAGGTAGACCAGGAAGCAAGAGACAGTAAGAAATCTAACCCAGAAAGCTATCTAAGCAATCAAACGAGAAACCAAAGAGACAAGACTCCCCAGCGGAGTCGCCAAATTGTTGTGGAGGTAAATCCCCTCTGCGGACAGAGGCGATCCCTACTAGCCCAGACCGGGTCTAGCAATAATCAAACAATGCTATCATGCAAGTTCCTAATTGCAAATTAAAGGTGGATGATGAGAACCTACTTGGATTCCAACGCTAATATTCATAGAAGAGACATCGCTCTCGTTCCTTTGCTTCGACCGGTCATGATCCCCACGATCTCCGTGATTGGACACCTGCACATGCAAAGAACAACACAAATACAAGCATAAAATCCAATAGATGCAATCATATATCAGTCAGAAAAGATATAACTCAACATCAATCATAAGACAATGAGAGTGGAACCATAATGATAGTCATCTATTATTGATAAATAACAAAGAAGAATACAACCATTGTTCTGACGTCAAATCCTCCTTTGGTTGGGTAGTCAGCTACACAAGTCTTGCAATGCTTGTTAGGATAGGGAACAAGCCTCTCTCTCTTTGGGTGACAAGAATCTCCTTACTTGGATTTTGCCTTATGGGTGCAAAGAAGGCTCTTGCAGCTTCAAACTCTTGAACTCCTGGTATTCTCTATCACTATGCTGGAACTACTGACTAGCTTGCTCAAGGCATAGAGACAAGCTTTTATAGATAGAGAGGAAAGAGATAGGATCCAGCACATTATTCATGGGATTGGCTTTATCACTTGGAAACTTCCATGAAAGGTGGCAAACCACTCCCCTTCTATGGAGATTCGAAGCCAAACCATCCTAGCTCAACATAGATTCAGTTGGTGAATGGGTTAAGGAGAACCTTCGAAAGCTTGTTCGTTGAAAACTTTACTCAATTCGGTTGGCGCGAGTGCGACTTTGAGACAGAGCGCCAATGGCGCGCCCTTTTTAGAGGATTTCCCTCATTAGCATGGGCAATGAACTGTGGACCCGCGCTAATGCAAAAAAAGCTATTTTCATGGGTATTTTGTAGGAGATGTCTTCAGGGCATATGAAGCTCATACTTAGAGGAATATGATGCAAGTGGTTTCAGGTCATGTCACTTCTCACAGGTCCCGGAATGAGTCCTCCAGTGTGCGGGTGAGGGGTAACAAGGACGGTGACAAACGGTGACAAATTGCTATGTAACAAGGACCTCAGCAAGGTTTCCCTCTCTCCCTACTTCTTTTCACTATTCTAAGGAACCACTTGGTAGAACTTTGGTTAAGGACACTTGGTAGATCCCATGAAAGATTCCACCCTAGTTAGTAAACCTACTCTAAGGTTTTTCTTTTCCCATAAGTTATTCAATCATTTTCTGAGTTATGGTTGGAAAGATCTTTGAGACAATGTTTTTCATACCCCAAAGGCACATTCGAGGCACTTTATCACTTTATGTGGAACTCGCCACATTCCCTGGGGTAAATTATGTATTGTTGAGATTTGGTGAGAGATTTCTTGAGGTTTTAGTGAAGCGAGAATACATCTACAAAGTGATCTTGAACTACAGTTGCTCTTTCCACAGAGAATTACACAGATTAGTTCAGGTTATGCAGGTTGTAGAAGAGTACAATTCGACTAGTAATTTAAAAAAATTTAAACTATTTGGCAAAAAATATTGTGAAATATTACAACTATTGTTTGTTGAATAAGTCAATTCTGTGTATTGTGCCATCGATAGATCATATTACTGTTGACTCGAATATTTTGTGTTTGTAAAGTGATATCTGTTGTTGTGTAAAGATATGTTGAATTTTTGTTGAAACCCATAGAATTAAGTCCCTAGGAATGACAAAAATCACCCAAGGTCACTACAAATTTTACCACAAAAATAAAGAAATATTAATTTAAAGAATACATCGCATTTTATGTTTGATGGGAACAAATAATGAACAAATATATCTGACACCCTATGGTATAAATCTACAGCAAGTCTAGGCAGAAGCTTACAATAATATATGTATCTAACACCTTGTGGTATAAATTTACAACAAGCCTAGGCAAAAGCTCTAATAAAAAAGATGGCTTGTTAGTTTTAAAACTAGTTTTAGGGATGGCAACAAATGAGGGTGTTCAAAAATTCAAAGAATTAGTGATTCTCTATTAATTATAGAATGGATGAAGGGGGAAAGGAAATTAGAAAACCTTACTTTAAGCCCCATCTTTGAGGAGATCTTGAATATTAAAAATGCAGTAGTTGATGTTTTTTTAATGCATGTTTACAAATAAAGGATCGAGAAAGAATACTTATTATCAAGAAAGGTACTGCAGAGCACAGGTGTGAAAGGCAAGAAGACATTCTTGTTGAAGATGATCCAAGTCCCATTATGTGAATTCCTATCAGTAGAAATCCTCAAAATTGAGTTTGGAAAAAAATGCTTATTTGTCGGGAGATTCTAACATAGTTGCTCCAATCACAACTACCAGAACCTTAACAGTGATAACAATATTTGGTGTTATGGACGTACAACCTATTTCATGTGGGTGTTCATGCTTGTTGACCATTATAACATATGATATTTCAATAAGATATCATTTCATTGTCCCCATGCTTATATGTTCTTTGCGAGCTAACTCCAAAACGTTTGATCATTTCCTTCTATAGTGCACCTTTCCAAGGGAGGCATCCGAAAATGTGATAGCTGACCTACGTATGAATCCTAGAAAATTTTTGCAAATAGAATCACACAACTTGATTTTAAATTAGAGTAAATTTCATGTTGAGACGTGAAGGATGGGTACACACTACTCACATTTGTATACTTTTAAAGTTTTCTAGCAATATTCTTTTTAAAAACTATACATTTGAAAGGAAAAACATTGATTTTTAACCATGAAATTCCTAGTATGTAAAGAAAATACTTGTGATTTAGCACTTTGTTGACAATGTTGTTGTAATTATCCCCCAGAAAAGACATAACCTATAATATATGTTACAACTTGCAATATTCCAGATGTTCTCTTTATTGGGTATGTCATTCCCTTTCAGATGTAAACCAAGAATTTCCTCATTGAAATCTAGTGCTTCTCACCAGTATTGAAATCATTCTACCAAATTTTGTTAAAATTCATTTTTATTGTGCTTATAGGAATAACCAAAGTGTTGGTAATTTCATTGAGAAAGCAATTTTATGTACATCCCATTCTATAGAAGACAAGGAATGAAGTTAAGATTAATGCCCTTGATCCAAGGACATGTTTTTGAGCAACATGTCAACGACACGTATGTTTACATATCAAGATAAGAAATAAAATATGAATGAAAAGTGAGTGCATGTTTGTGGCCAAATTAGTGGATAATGAATCAAATGATTATGTCCATTGCTTTGCCACAATTATTTTACAATGGATTTAATACACTAGGTATTTAAGTGAGATCGCATATACATTTTGTGATTATTGTAAAGTATCTATTTATATATATTGAACAAATCCTCTAGAGTGGATGATAATGTTGATTCAAGTTATATAAGGATACATCATTGAGTGTTGTAACACTGTTTTGGTCAAGTTATAGGCCCAAATTTGGTCTCTTTGAATATTTGTACATTTTTAATATGATTTCCATTTTGATTTATTAATTTTAAAATAAAAAATAACTTTAACTCTCATAATATATATTTTGTAGTATGTTTTATAATATTTAATTTAATTTATTGCACAATATTGGATTCATATATCTACCATATCGCACATAGATCCCATGATTTATATATAATACAATGATTATGAAACAAACATAACACAAGCACTCCAACACAGGAACTCATAACTTCCTCTCCTTTTAGGCAACAATCACTTGGAAACTTACAAAGTTTTAAGTTTGCAATTCAAACTGATGGAACCAAACTAAACTTACCAATGTTATCTATCTAAATTTTCTTCATCTCTTTCTTTAATTGACTTTTTTTCATCTCATTCTAAGGTTTTCATTTTGTATGTTTTTAATATTTAAATCATTTTTACAGATATTGTGACTGCAAACTACTAGATTTATAATGGTGTTTTCTATAATCATAACATTTTGAGTTAAAGTCAACTTGTGTATTTCAAATTTTACTTCTACTAGATTTATTATGTGCTCATACTTTCACGTCCATAATGCTTCATCCTCGTTCTACTTATATGCATCAAACTAGCCTACAAGTTGTTGGCTACTTATGTCACTAGTTCTGAAGAAATTTTGCAACAAAAACTAGTGAATAGAGACACTATTGCTACAAAAGTTAATGGATTTTTCTCCAAATCAGCTTATAGCAATGGAGATAATGCCAAATCGATGTGATAAGTTATTGTTGAATTTGTTAACACCAATAAGGTTGTGGAAAGTAGCCAAAAGAGATTGGATCCAATAGTGAAAAGCAAGAAGCTTTTCTCTAGTGGGCTAGGTTCAAATCTATCCATTTCAGCCTTTTCTTGAAGCCATGGGGTCACCTTGAGGTAGTGATTATATCTGTGTTTGCACACAAAAAGATTACATAGTCTCATTACCCTTACTCACATAATTTGATCAAAACCCACCCTCATGTCCCTCAAATTAAAAGTCAACTAGGTCTAGCTCAAGTGGTTGAGAAAATTATTGTTATCCATAGTTTTAAAACTCGGCTTCAAACTTTAACTTGATCACTTATCAACTCAGGTTACAAGTTTCAACTCAAACTCGAATCAACTTGAATTCTATGACTTGGTTTTCAACTTAGATCAAGTTGAATTAAATGAATCAGTATTCAACTCAGATTGTTCAGGCCATATTGTTACCAAACTGGCCCAAACCATCCCACCCAGCCTAGTTGAAGGCCAAGTTGGCTCAGTGGCCAATCAACTTGACTGGTTTGACCAATTTTAAAACTATGGAGTTATCTTCCCCACCCAAAGCTCATTCCCACAAGTGACATGGAGAAATCTTAATGAATATATTGTTGTAACTGCTACAAGCCCTATTATTGACGGGTATTTGCAACCTAAAAAATCTAGGGTTTACCCAAGGTGCCAACCTTAGAAAGTTTGGTTTTCCTAGATATGTTACTGGGAAAATAAAAGGTTGTGGAGGGTTCTCACATATAATACAGTAATACCTAGCCAGTTGAGTGATAAATGCAAATAGTCAAGGTGAAATTAGTAAAGGTGGAAAATGGCATAAGATTAGGTTTGGGCTGGGTATTGTATGTCAGTTAGCAAACTTTTACTACCATATTTTGTTGAGAAATCTCAAGAGCCCTGAAGGTAAAGGGGGATACCAAATTCCAAGTGGATTCCTGTTTAATATAGTCATGTGCTAACTACACCACTGATATCTATAAATGGTTGGGATTCAATATCGTAACACAGACAGTTGTTGGCTACACCTTTCTGGCTGTAACAACTTTAATTATGACTAACTGGGCTCTTGCCAAGCACCGTCATTTGAAGAAGGTGAGTCTCTTCTTTGTTAATACTTCAATCTGAAATCAATTGCTTAAGATAAGTGTAACAACAAATAATGCTCTTACATATTTATGGGCATGAAATTTCTGGCCAAGGGCATGGGCATGGGCATTGGCAGGTACATTACCAGCATGACTTTCGTCATGGGAGGTTATCAATGGGCTATTTATTTCTACCCTGACGGCAAGAGTGCAAAACACAATTCGCTTTATGTTTCGGTTTTCATCACGCTGGCCAATGAGGGCACGAAGGTTCATGCTGTCTTCAAATTGACGTTGGTGGATCAAAGCGGGAAGGGCGAGCACAATACGTTCCACACTCATTTGGGCCCGGGGCTGAAGAGAGGGCCTTACACTCTTAAGCATCGAGGAAGCATGTGGGGTTACGGACGGTTCCGCCAACGGGTTGCACTTTAAAAATCCAATTACCTCAAGGATGATTGCCTGATATTAAGTAGCAAAGTAGGTGTTGTGGAGTCTGCCAGCGAATACGCTAGGTTGCACTCACTAGCTGTTCCTGAATCAGAGTTAGGTTTACACTTTGGTGCACTTTTAGAAAATCAAGAAACCTCAGATGTAATTTTTGATGTGGGTGGGGAGAAATTTTATGGCCATAAACTTGTTTTAGCTGATACCTATCAATGGTTGGGATTCAATATTGCAACATAGACAGTTGTTGGCTACACCTTTGTGGCTATAGGAACTGCTATTATGACTAACAGGGCTCTTGCCAAGCACCCTCGTTTGAAGAAGGTGAGTCTCTTCTTTTTTAATACTTCAATCTGCAATCAACTGCTTAAGATAAGTGCAAAAACAAATAATGCTCTTACATATTCCTACAGCTTCTGTATTCTAACTTGTAGATTAACCTGGCTTACAGTTGTTTGTTGGAAAAGATGGTAGACCCAAATATCCAAGGCGATGGGTGATATTACCTCCTTTCCTATAAAAAAGGATGCTTATTAATTCTGGGGACACTTTCGTTGGTTTCTGTATTGAATTATCAACAAAACTTGGGCCCTTCTCTGGTTCTACAATGTCTAAAATTCGGTGCCTTTAGCAGGATGGGACATTGTAATTGATTGTTTTGTGGCTGTAATTTATTTAATTGTGCTTTCTTAAGAAGCTAGTAAGAGTGAATTTCTCACGTGGGTATGTTCCCGGTATTTTAAATGGAGAATTTTTAATTACTATTTTTGTTGATTTTTGAAGTTACACAGATTTGTTCTACAGGTACCATCTTGGTACTTTCTTTGCTATTTTCTCACATATAATTGTTGCTTGCATTAGTGTGATTACTTTTTTGGGATATGACTGTTGCAACTCATTTCTTCCATGGATGATGATGGACGATTGGATTCTCGTAACTTACAATTCCTATTTTTCTGTTACAGATGGACCCTAATTGCATATGTTTATCTTTAGTTCTCTTCATTATATGTTTTTTTTCCTTTTTGCATATTATTTATGATTCCATGTATTAAGAACTTTATCTTTGCAGAGAGAGATGTATCTTAGAATTATGATTTAGGTCGTCTATGTTCTTTTATTGCAGATGTATCATTTTATTAGATTAGGAAAATTTGTTTTATATTGTCATTTGCAGATCCATGAGGTTGCAAGAACGTGGATGGATATCTCAATTTACATAAACAACTGACAATACGAAATAATGATTTCTCAGATGTATGCAACCGTGAGATGCATATTAGACTCGATTTTAAATGGGCCCATACTAGAGTGCACGTTCAATGCACCTTCACAAGCACAATGGAAATCACCAATAGTTGATAGATCACCCTACCCCCAACCAAGCCAAGTTATGAAATTCACCTCGCTTCTCTCAGTGCGATTAAGAAAGAAAAAAACTCAACTCTGAATAGCATTAGCATAGTTGTAATTCTAAAATTTTTTCACTTTTTAGTGTATGTCTATTGGAGAATCAGATTATTGTGTTCTCGGTTAAATACTTTGATTTATAAAGTTCTGGGGCTGCTTTATTCTCCATTCATCTGGTTGTAACTTTCCCTTGCAGGGCAATGATGCAAGAGAAAGACAGGAAAAAAAGGCGATCGATTGGAACGCCTCATCAAAATTGTGCAAAAACTGAACAATGCCCATTTGAAGATCCAAACCTTAAACCCTAAATCCCATCTGAAGCCCACAATGGGTATAAGGCCCAAAGTTTTCTCCAAAATTTTGAAGGTTTATAAGATCCAAAAACTCATGTAAAACAGCCAAAAGGCCAAAGCTAAATCCCATTTCTGAGGATTCTATGATACCCAACGCATTAATCAAACTCTTTTAGGTGAGGGAGTCGAAATTAAGGGATGTCTAGGATTACTTACTTGAGTTATCCATGGAAATCTAACTAAATTTATTAGGATCGAGCCAAAATTTTCCTTTACCACACATGAGGACGCTCGTTGCTAGTCGTTTCTGTATCTTTAACGACACCATTTTTGCCTATGAATCGAAGCTGTTTCAGCAAATCAAGAGTAGAAATGCACCGCCGCCCTAAAAAATGATCCAAAAGAGAATCTCCTGGTCTATCTATAAAAATATATAGAGAGGGAACACTAGGGTTTTAGGAGTGATGACCTAACCCAAGCTTGGCCTTAGGAGTGAAAGGAAAGAACAGCGGTAGAGTAAGCGTTCCATATGAACCTTAAAAATCCAAGTGCGTTATCTTGTAAAATCTTAAAACTTTTGCATTATGTTCTTTCATCATACATTCACAAACCAAATTTCATTTTTAATTCTAACCAAGACATAAGGCGAATTGGGACCAACAAAAATCTTAAAACTTTTGCATTATGTTCTTCACCCTACCTTCACAAATCAAATTTCATTTTTAATTTTAACCAAAGACATAAGGAAAATTGGAATCAACTTTGTTTAGTTATTTTCATGTGGAATTAGAAAGGAATTTGGCCCATTGTGATAAAGCTCAAGGAATAGACCTGGATAATGTAATGTTGGTGTTATGGTGACGATGGCTAGATTCAATCTTGCCTATATTACTCTAACAAATTACCAATTCATCATAATAAAAGAAAAGTTAAAAAATCAAAAATCTTAAAACTTTTGAAAATTCCTATGGGAGAAGAAATCTAGGTAAAATATGGCACCAAAATCCACTCAAGTTATAGGCTTTTATACCAATTTGTACTTAGTAGGTTTATAGGGTGCATCTTCTCATATATGGGCAAGTTATATCTAATAGTATTTTTATGTGTTACATTATATTGATATTTTAAAAGTTGGGTTCAATGTTATGGTATATCAAAATATATTTTTTATACAATGGGAAAATCTATTATAACTCAATTATCAAAGTAGCAGTGGGGATATTCATTACTAGTTGTTAACCTCAAATGCAATGGGGGTAGTCATTATTGGTTGATATCCTCAAATGTAGCGGGGATAGTTATCATTGCTTGCTATCCTCAAATACAGTGGAGATGGTCATTATTGGTTGTTATCCTCGAGTTATAGCCTTTTATACCAGTGTGCACTTAGTGTGTTTGTAAAGTGTATCTTCTCACATGTGGGTTAAGCTATATATAATAATATTTTTATATGTTACAATATGTTAAGGTGATATATCTATCTGACACCCTATGGTATAAATTTATAGCAAGCCTAGGCAAAAGCTCTAATAACAAAGATGGATTGTTATCACAATAAAAATGAATTTTAACAAAATTTGGTAGAATGATGTCAATACTGGTGAGAAGCACTAGATTTCAGCCGGGCAATTTCTGGTTTACATCTGAAAGGGAATGACATACCCAAGAAAGAGAACATCTGGAATATTGCAAGTTGTAACATATATTACATGTTATGTCTTTTCTGGTGGAGGGATTACAACAAAATTGTCAACAAAGTGCTAAATCTCAAGTAGTTTCTTTACATACTAGGAATCTCATTGCTAAAAATCAGTGTTTTTCCTCTCAAAAGTATAGTCTTTAAAAAGAATATTGCTAGAAAACTTTAAAAGTATACAAATGTGAGTAATGTGTGCCCATCCTTCACATCCTAAGATGCAATCTACTCTAATTTAAAATCATGTTGTGTGACTCTATTTTCCAAAATTTTCCAGGATTCATGCTTAGGTCGACTGTCACATTTTGGGATGCCTCCCTGGGAAAGGTGCACTACAGAAGGAAATGACCAAAGGTTTTGGAGTTAGCTTGCAAAGAACATATAAAGATGGGAACAATGAAATGATCTCTTACTGAAATATCATATGTTATAATGGTCAGCACGCATGAACAACCACATGAAACACGTTATACGTCTATACCACCAAATATTGTTATCACTGTTAAGGTTCTGGTAGTTTTGATTGGAGAAGCTATTTTAGAATCTCTCGACAAATAAAAATCTTTTTCCAAACTAACTTTTTAGGATTTCTAGTGACAGGAATTCACATAAAGGGACTTGGATCATCTTCAACAAGAATGTCTTCTTGCTTTTCTCACCTGTGCTAATATCCAGGAGCCATCTGTAGTACCTCTTTTGATAATAAGTCTACTTTCTTGATCCTTTGTTTGTAAACACGCATTAAAAAAATTCATCTGCTGCAT
This sequence comes from Pinus tabuliformis, assembly GCA_031772625.1. Classification (NCBI taxonomy): domain Eukaryota; kingdom Viridiplantae; phylum Streptophyta; class Pinopsida; order Pinales; family Pinaceae; genus Pinus; species Pinus tabuliformis. Next base: position 799,979,095 of record CM062818.1, on the reverse strand, counting down.
TTTTAATATTCAACATCTCCTCAAAGATGGGGCTTAGAGTAAAGTTTTCTAATTTCCTTCCCCCCTTCATCCATTTTATGACTAACAAAGAATCACTAATTCTTTGAATTTGTGAACACCCTCATTTGTTGTGATCCGTAAAACTAGTTTTAAAGCTAACAATCCATCTTTGTTATTAGAGCTTCTACCAATTCTTGCTATAAATTATACCATAGGGTGTCAGATAGATATATTATTGGGAACAAATAATGAATCAGTCATTTCATGTGTAAATCTGGCAAATGAGGAGTAGTTACAATAGGTAAATTTGTTCAATAACACTTGATTTCAAATGTAATTTATGTTTTTAGATGTAATAATGTTCCTAAGGTTCTAAAGTTACAAGAAGAGCTCCTAAGGCTACAAAGCTAAAAAAGAAAGTGAATTGGTGAGGTGGGCCATCCTACCTCATTAATCACTTAGACACCAAAAGAAAATTATAAAAGCACATGAAGGAGCACATTCACACTCATTTGCACTTGTCTACCATCCTAGCATCGAGCTCCTCCCTCTCATTTGCAAAAAAAATTGATTCCATAGCCCTCATTGGCAAAAATTGAGTCTCGCTGTGCACTTGGACAGTACGTTGTGCACCTGGGCAGTGCACTGTGCATAGGAAGCCTTCGTTGCGCATGGGGTAGAGTTGTCCAAAATTATTGTTTGACCACTAAAATTCTTTTTGCAAAGCTCCTCTTCAGTCATTTCATTCTCCAGGCTCTATAACAAGTAAGTTTAATCATTTTCATGCCCTCCTTTGCCTCGTGTGTCAAGAAAATGGTCAAATACTTCTTCTTCTAGGGTTTACTTGATTTTCATGGTTTTGATCCTCAAATGATGAGGTTCTACCCTAAACCATAGATTCCTTGTCCCTATACATCTGTTTGTAGCTAATACATCATTTCCATCCATCACAAAGCCTTATCCCCTGATTTTCTATCATTTTACTCTAAACCCTAATCTACCCTATCTCTTTCTAGGATAGGCATGTGTTTTGGCCTTTTCCACCCCCTCCCCTCACTCATTTCCCAAAATTCATTTTTCCCCTACTAAATGACATCATCCCCTACCTTCCTAAATTTATTTACAAGTTTAGGGAGCTCCTAAGTCCATCATACCACCTCATTCCCTCACAACAACAAATTTCACTGTGTTTTCTTGCCTTTCACCTAGGGTTTGAAGTATGGAGCTTGACTCATCACCATCAGAGAAGAGGAATTACAACAAGGGGGGAAAGATACTGAGGTTTGAGCCCTCTAATTGCAATGAAGTCACCTCCTCCCCATTTTCCATGAAATACTTTGAAGATATCAATTGTTTAGGGTTTTGTCAAAGAGTGCAGGGAGTAGGTTACCATGAGCATCTCACAAGTATATTTTCCCTCGCCTTGAAGGAAGACAAGATCACCATTGCAGGAACTGATTTCATGTTTTTAGTGGATTCCATCTCTCAAGCTACAGGCATACCAAACCATGGTGAAAATTGGTTCAAATGCATGAACCTAGACCTCGAAGAGTACAAACCCTACTTGAAATCACAATAAGAAGGAGCTCACTCAGATGTTTTTCCCATTCAGATACTTGTTGGAGAGATATGCACTATTGATGAAGGTTGTCATCAAGTTCTTCACATGTGAGGGTAGATTTTCTAGACTATATCAATACCACATAAGACTGCTCATGCACTTTGCAGCTGCCAAGTCTCTAAATTTGTCTACCTACTTCTATAGAAGCCTAACCAAAATGTCCAAAAGGGTGTAATTGAAAGGAAAGGTGCATTATGCTAGCCTCTTTCACAAAGATGTACAAAGATGTTCCAGGTACAAAGATATTCCAAGACATGTGAGGTGCCAAGGAATATTAGTGTACTTTTCCAAAGCATGTTAAGGTGTTCCATGAGTGTTGAGGAGTGATAGGTCTCTCTCATTAATAGAATTGTCATAGCTTGGTTATGTACTAAATAATATAGTTCCTACACACACTAATGGAACTTTATTTAAAGGAAATTTGTTAGATAATAAACCTAATAGAGATGAATCATGTCTTGACTCATAGGAAAACTATATTCTTATGACTTGAGGGAAATGATACACACTAATTACTTCTTAACAAATTTACTGACTATTATAACCACCATGAACTTGGACACATAATGAAAAAGACTCCACAATAATGGTCTTAAATTATTATATTTTGACAAAAAAATGTAGTAACAGGTACAAAGCATCATCAAAAACTCATCGAAATGATCAATGTTGACGAAATTTTTTTGATCGTCACCAAAAGGAACCAAAAATAGAATTGATGAGAGACAATAAAAGATCGTCACTAGAAGTGTCACCAAAGAGAGAATTAGTGATGGGATTTTAACGACCCTCAACAAAAGTGTAACCAAAGAGAGAATTAGTGAGGGGCCTTTAATGACTCTCACCAAAAGTGTCATTGAAAATGGATTTGGTGACAAACCTTAAAGGACCATCACTACATACACTTATAACAATGATTTCTTAAAGACCGTCACCATATGAAACATTGGTGACAGACCTTCAAGGTTCGTCACACGCATGAATCATAATCAAAAACTCATTGGAATGATCAATGATGACGAAAATTTATTGACCATCACCAAAAGTAACCAAAAATATCATTGGTGACATCAATAAAATATCGTCACTAGAAGTGTCACCAAAGAGAGAATTAGTGATGGGCCTTTAACGACCCTCACCAAAAGGGTCACCAAAGAGAGAATTAGTGACAGGCCTTTAACGACCCTCACCAAAAGTCTCATTGAAAATAGCTTTGGTGACAATCCTTAAAGGACCATCACTATATACACTTACAATAATGCTTTTCTAAAGACCGTCACCATATGCGACGTTGGTGAGGGACCTTAAAGGTTCGTCAAAGGCATGACCCTCACCAATGACGTTTTTCTTTTAGTGGCAGTAGATCCTTGATGGAGAAATGTTGGTAGCTTGGGCTCCCCTACGATGTCAAATTCTTCTTCTTTTAGATTCAAGAATGTTTAGCATATGAGTAGATACAATCAAGAGATAAGAAGCGATAAGAAAAGATGAGCAGAGTTGAGAAATATTGGCATTTGATGACGAGATACTTGAGAAAAGATATCATTTAATGACATGATACTTACAATGATTAAATGATGTAGTTGAAATTTCTCCATGGATTAGAGGGAGTGTTAATTCGACAACACAATGACAAATTTCAACCATGAATTTAGATTCCTATTTTTAAGAGGACCAATTTTGACTATTGAAGTGCTCAATTTGGACAAGGGAAAGTGCATTTTTGAAGAACATCCCACATGTGCACAAAGGGATAGGTCGACCCTAACAGGAAAATGGACACCTTTGGAAGCCTATAAATACAAATGACCTCAAGCTAATTTGGAGATCATGAAAGATTATTATTTTCTCTTCATATGGTTTGGTTCACACAGATGTGAGGCCGAGTCATAGAGATTGGTTCATACAGGTATGAAATTACAACGTCTAAAGCTTGCACGTGTGTTTAGGGTTTTAGTTTCCAACCGAAGTCTAAACATAGGACAATTTTGGTCACAACCGCAAGAATGCAAACTCATGGGTGCAGTTGGTGGGTTTTAACTACACGCACATACACTCTCTATGCGAGTTTGGCATCTAGGGTTTTAATTTTGTAGTTGACCTTAGATTTCATCATTTTACTGCGGAGTTTGACAGTTGAACACGGTCTTTTGAATCAGGGTTTTGATTATTAGAAGAGTTGAATTCATATATTGGATATGGTGTAGTTAATTTTATTGCATAGTCTTATGGATAAAGTAATGGATCATTGTACTCTCTTTTTTTTGAAACATAGAATGAAAATCTAATAAGAAATAGAATTTGAAAGGGCTTCCCCCATAGTGGGATTTTCCCTCGTCTTTGACCAATATTGGTGTCTCTATGTGTGAATGATTTTATTATTTTATCCATTTATATTCAGCCACATTGACGATGATATTGTTATTTCTATATATTTTCATATGTTATTGAATAATGTTATGATAATATGGGGTGAATTTAATATGTAAATAATGAAATGAAATTATCAAAGCAAAGAACAATATATCCCTAAGAAAACTAATAGTTTATGGGCTTTTTGTCTCACAAGTAGTAGAAGAGTGAGTGTAATTTTAGCATCCAGGATGGGAAGAACCCATATAACATTAATAAAAATTATGGGTATAAGACGTGTGGGCTAAAGAGAGGAGAGAGGAGTTCCCATAGCTGGGATGCTTAAAAGGTATTATGAATTGGAATTTGGAAAATGTTATAGGCTTCCATACATGTGGGTTATTCACCCAAATCAGATCATTATATTCTTTTTCATCCATCTTGATGCATTTTGGGGGCGAAGTGGAGGAATCATCTCACAGGATCATTTTTACCAGTAGGACCTAGTTTGGCAAAACAGGGTCTGAAACCTTGCATCGTCGTTTTGAGGCATCAAATAGTGTTTTTTGGAGTAAATATTTGTCATTTTAGTGATGCGTATTTCCATTCTATTCTACACAAAAATACCTTTCCAATGGTGTAAGAATCGTATCTGTCAAGCCAGGCAGTAACTCCACAAAGCAAAAACTGATTCGTATCTAATTCCACAAGGTAGGTCTTCATTATATACATGAGGGAGAGACTGTTTAGTTCATCTCCCGATGACTGTTGATATTTGTAATTTATTTATTTACATAAATTCACCCAATCACAAGGATTAGGTGTCAACATTCCCCCCCTTAATCTGAAGGGATGTTGGTGAGTCCAAGCATCATTCTAAATTGTTCAAGCTTTTCTCTTCCAAGCGCTTTGGTGAAGATGTCTGCAATTTGCTCATTTGTGGAATAATGACGGAGATGGATTGTTTTGGCCTCAACATGATGTTGAATTAGATGACATTTAGTATTGATGTGCTTCGTTCGATCATGGAACTTTGGGTTCTTTGCCAACTTTATTGCAAAGGTATTGTCAATCATGAGTGGAGTTGATTGTACTTGGTTTACCTGCAAATCTTCAAGAATTTTCCTGAGCCACACAATTTCTTTTGTTGCTTCAGCTGCTGCCACGTGTTCTGCTTCTGTTGTGGAATCTTCTAGAACTTATTGTTTGCATGATCTCTAGAAGACAACTCCTGATCCAGGACTCATAGCATATCCTGAAGTAGATACCCCAGTTTCTTTGTCTCCATCGAAGTCTGAATCAGAGTATCCAATCAAGCTGAAGCCGTCCACCTGTGTATACTTGATTCCAAAGTCTTTAGTTCCCTTCAAGTACCTTAGAACTCTTATTGTAGTAGACCAATGTCCCTCACAAGGCTTTTGCATAAACCTGGAGAGGATTCCAACAGCAAACAAAATGTCTGGTCTAGTAGTAGTTAGGTAGTTGACACTTCCTACAAGCTGTCTATACTTTTTTGCATCCTCAAATTCTTTTCCTTCAATAGATGTGAGCTTTAGGTTTTGTTCTATTGGAGTAGTAAGAGGATTGCACTCTATCATGCCAAACCTATTCAACAGATCTCTAATGTATCTCTTTTGGGAAAGAAATATGGACTTTGGATGTTGGGTTACTTCAATGCCAAGATAGTAATGAACATAGCCCAAATCAATCATTTCAAAACTTTTCCCCAATTCCTTCTTTATGGATGCAATGTAGCTTTCATTGTTCCCTGTCATCAAAAGATCATCTACATATACCACAACATATACAACTGTTTTGCCAACTTTCTTGACAAATAAAGTTGCACCAGCAAGATCATAATGTTTGAAATTGAGTTTCAGAAGATGCTCAGTTAATTTTTCATACCAAGCTTGCGGTGCTTGTTTGAGGCCATACAAGGACTTCACCAGTTTGCATACTTTATGTTCATGTCATTTCATAGCAAATCCTTTAGGCTGGGACATAAAAACATTCTCTTTTAGATCTCCATTCAAGAAAGCAGTTTTTACATCCATTTGATGGACTTTCTAACCGTTTTGAGCTGCTAGTGCAAAGAGTGTCAGAATGGTAGTCCATTTTGCTGTGGGGGAAAAGTCTCCTCATAATTGACCCCTTCCTTCTGTGCAAAACATTTTGCCACAAGCCTAGCTTTGTGCTTGTCAAGTGATCCATCATCTTTATACTTGTTCTTGTAGACCCACTTACAGCCAATTGGTTTGGTTCCTAATGAGGGATCAACCAGCTTCCAAGTGTCGTTCTTTATGAGGGCATCATACTCCTTTTGCATCGCTTCTTTCCATTCATCATGAGAAGCAGCTTCTTTGAAGGAATTTGGTTCAAAATCTGTAGACAAGTTCAATTCACAATCATAAGAAACATCCATATCAACAGGTGAATTAGAGTCATCTACATCACCTCCACTTTGCCGGTTTGAATTTCTAGTTCCTGTATTTCCACCTTCATCAGGATGAACACTTTCAAGTGTCTTTGTCACCCATTTTGGGGGACCTTTTTTAGATGATCCAGGCTGCTCCGTTGATTGAGTCTCCCAATTCTATCAATTACATCACTTAAAGCATCATCCATTGTTGGAGTTTCATGCGAGGGAGAGTGTTCTTCAGAAGAAGATTCCACATGTTGATCTAGTATAGGAATCCCCCCTTCAAGATGTGGAATCTGATTATCAAATTCTTGAAATGATTTTGCTTTTGCGAATCTATCCAAGCGATCAAGTTTCCGCTTAACAACATTGTCAATTTTGAATGATTCAAGAAAAATTACATCTCTAGATACAACAAACTTTTTATTTACTTCATCATAGAGACAATATACTTTGGAGGTGTTTGAATACCCCGGAAAGATACACTTATGGATTCTAGCACCAAGTTTGTTTCTATTACCTTTTCTATCAAGGCATAACAAGTGGAACCAAAGACCCTGAGATGCTTTACCGAAGGAACATGTCCATACCACATTTCATATGGAGTCTTGTTTCTTATAGCATTAGATGGACATCTATTCTTTATATATGTAGCACATAGAACAACATCAGTCAAAAACATTATCTTTATATTTTTTAAGAAGAGCATGGATCATTCCATATTTAATATTATCTTATTCATTCTTTCAGTGACACCATTCTATTGGGGATTATAAGGCACAGTTGTTTGATGTTTGATCCCATGTTGGCGAAGATAGTTTTCAAATTCATTTGATGTGTATTCTTTTCCATTATCAGTGCGAATAGACCCAATATGAGATTGTGCATCATTTTCAATCCATTTATGAAAATTATTGAATGTTTGAAAAGCATCATATTTGTTCTTCAATAATAAACCCAACACATTGTTGTGTAGTCATCAATAAATGTCATGATATATTTATTTCCATTTGTAGAAGGAATAGGCATTGGACCACATAAATCTGAATGAATGAGTTCAAGTTTCCTATGTGCTCTTGAATGTGAATCATGAAAAGACTGTTTGCTATGCCTTCTTAGAATGCAAGCATCACATTGCTTAAGATTCTTAGGAATTGTAGGCAAACCAGCAACACCATTTTTCTTCAACAAGCGAAGACTGTCATAGTTGAAATGTCCAAATCTAGCATGCCATAATAAACTTGATGGAAGTGTACCTTCTTCATGATGAGAATTGTATGAGGAATGTTGTGCATGAGCAGAGGTTCCTTGCAGCTTGATAAGCCTTTCTTCTTCTATCCCCCTCATGACAATGAGTAGTCAGATGCTTTTCTTACCTCAAGCTTGCCATCAAACATATGAATGGAGTGACCTTGCTGGTGGATGTGGACCAAGGACAACAAGTTTCTCTTGATCTTTGGGACATATAGAACATGATCCAGAAGAAATTCTAGAAGGCCAAGTAGTTTAAGCCTGATTGTGCCAAGCCCTGATCTCTTGATTTTTGATTGATTTGCAAAGTATATTGCTCCATCAACATTGTCAGTGAAATCTTCAAAAAAATATTTTCTATGAGTCATGTGGAAGGTTGCTCCTGAATTAAGCAACCAATCATTTTTCCAAGAAGCAAGTGAAGCATTAAATAAATCTTCATTTACTCTAATGTTACATTGTGCCACAACATAGTGAGCGGATTCAGGTGCTTTATCTTTGTCTATATCATCAGTTTTACCTTTGTGTTGGTTTATTTTCTGCTCAATTTTGTCCCATGGTAGCTTGCATGTAGAGGCATCATGTGATCCATTTCTTTTACAGTGTATGCAGTGTAAATCTACCTTTTCTCCTTGAGAATGTCTACTCCCTGCCTTTGAAATATCTTCCTCTTCCTCTTCGTCCAACTCTTCCTCTTGTAGAATCTTGAGCAAGATACTTTTCTTTATGAGCCAGGCACACAACCTCTTCAGAAGATTCAGGGGTTGTCTTCTTTCCAAAAGCTTTCTCTCTTTCAGCAAACCTTTTCACAAGAGAGTCAAAGGTTATATCTTTGAGATTTCCATTTGCTTGTAATGACTCGAGATAATTAGAGTAAGTAGGATAAAGTGCCTTAAGAAAAGTGATAAAGGAATATCCAATTCAACCTCAGTGGATTTGATATCATGCATTATAGACTTTACTTCAGACGCAAGAGTAAGAGGATCATTATTTTGCAGTTAAAGAGTGAAGAGTTTAATCATGAGTTGAATAACTTCAAGTGCAAAATGTGAGTCATATTGTTCTTTCAGATTTTGTAAGGCTTCAAAGGCAGTTGAATATGACGAAATATGGTGACTCACCTCTTCATTTACAGATGTTGCGATTAATGCATAAGATTTGCTATTCTTGTTTTCCCAAATGACGAGCTCTTTGTCTGAGGTAGGTTGTACTAGTTCATTGTCTCCATCTCCGACACACACTCCTTTCCACAACTCATTGAAAATGAGGTTGTGTTTTATCATTTGGGACCATTCAGGATAGTTCTCCTTGTGAGTGACAACTATTCCCACCATGGATATGATTGAATGCATACTGTAGCAAAAAAAAATTCTACTGCAAAAATTTTACTCTTAAAAAAATATACTTCTGATGTGACTGGACAGCAAACTCAAATGTCAATTCACATTCATCTGGATAGAATATAATTGAATTTGGAAAAGTTAGCACCAAGAAAGGCTTATCGATGGAATAAGATGACAACCCATGAAGGAACGGATCATATGAATAGAGGAAATAACGCATACACAAAAACTCATACTCGCCCTGTTCATTTATATGTCAAATACATAAATCTACATAAAGCACAATGTTGTATGCGATATCTTTTGCTACATCCTTTGCAACATTGGTGGTAATCTCAGCGGCCATTCTATGATTTACAAATGAATGTCACAAAAAAATTATGTGAAAATGACAAAAACTATGAAATGGGGGCGACACAAATGCGTATTGTGAGCGAGGGAAGGTAGTGGATGGACGAGTTGATGGTGAGAATGGGCGAAGCAAATGAGAACCGCTGGTTTTGTTTGATGACAAGACAGAAAGTAATTCCTTACATTAACCCCGCTCCCCGGCTAAAGATCTCTAGCTAGTTGTTGAAGAAGCCTGCTGATCTCACGCCACCTAAGTGTTCTTTGTCGTTAGCTCTGATTCCAAGAGTATATATACAGGATGAAGTTCTGAGGCTTGCTGCAATGGTAAGGCTGAGTGCTGTTACAAATGAGGTCGCGTGGTATATATACAAGATGAAGAGCCGAGGCAATGGATGGCATGCCACTGGAACCAATACAATCACGCTCAAACTGCATATCGCCGTGTTGTTGATCTCAACTCATCAGTCCTGCGAGCTTGGCAAGCATCTGAAAATTTTGATAAGGTTCTGAAGGCCGAGGTTATTCCAACAGATAGTAAAGTCTGAGCAGCGTAACAATTCAACGCATGGTTATATGCCAAAATAAACTTCAGACCAGCATTTCTTACAAAACAGGAGCAACGTACAAATTTAGAATACCTTTGTTTCTTACAAAATAGGAGTAGCACACAAATCAACTATTCAACACATCATGGCAATATTCCACCGAAACTTCTTCGGGCAATATTCCAGTGCTGAAGCCATCCCTCTGTAAACGCTTTCTGAATTTAGGCAGGAAGAAGAGTAGATAGGCTGCATAGTAGACAGAGAGGATAGAGAGGACAGAGAGCACAATACATAGTGGATAGAGAGCTCAGTAGGAAGACTCCAGAGGGCTAGAGGACAGAGATCAATAGGCAGAAGGGAGTTACAACTATTTTGGGAACTTGGCTCTGATACCATGCCAGGCTAGGCAGTAACTCCACAAAGAAAAAACTAATTCGTATCTTATTCCACAAGGTAGGTCTTCATTATATACATAAGGGAGAGACTGTTCAATTCCTCTCCCGATGACTGTTCATATTTCTAATTTATTTATTTACATAAGTTCACCCAATCACAAGGATTAGGTGTCAACAGTATCAATCAAAGTTCGTATGCAAATGTTATGCCACTTAGAATTTGACCTTCCTGTTTTCACACCTATAGTTCAGGATGATGCCACTTGAGCCCCCATTGTTTATGGAAAAGGGGCTAGCCATGTGTTTGTGATGTAAAATAATATAGAAGAGTTTATTTTATAACTCTAGTTAAGAGTTGATGTAATTAAACATAATCATTAATAGGCTATGAGGTCGTGTTATAACCAGGCCACTAGGAGGAAGAGGTAGTCCATTCTTTCGAGCGAAATTTGTTCCATAGCTGAGCAAAGATAGCCAGGAGAGATAGGTGGTAGAGAAAAAAGAGAGGTTTTGTGCGTTGTTGCAGCCCACAGACCATAGGAACTACTTCTTTGTAACTACAACCATATTTCTAGATAGAGAAAGAGAGTGAAGCGACCTCACCTTGTAGTTGGTTTTCTCCCGAAAGGGTTTCCCAGAGAGAATATCTTGTGTCTTATGTGTGTGTGAGCTTATTTTATCATTCTCTACTTTTCTATATAATTCACATTCGAATGCATGCACTAATTACAGTTAAATCCACAAATCTTAAAGTTTAATAAATTGTAATAGTGTAGAATTTTCAAAGTTTTAATATAATATTATTAGATCTTTTGTGACAAAATGTCAAGTGGAATATCCACGGAAGTTTATAGATCAGTTATTGAATCAGAGTGGGACAACTACTCATAAGATAATGCCCTAATATGTAGGAGTGGGGAACAAAAATTTTATGCGCATAAATTAAAACTCATGATGATGTGAAGCCCATAGCCTGCATGCCTAGAAATATTTGGAATTAGATTTTAAGAGGTTATGGGCTTCTAGGTAGAAGAATAGCATGAAAAGTAGGAATTATTATGGTAAAAAGATATAGAGAAAGAGTAAGAAAAAGAGGAATCCATGTGGTGATGGAGAAAATGTCATATCATCAAGTACTGGATGAGTTGAATAAGGGCCTATAAACGATATAAAACTAAAAGGAAATTTATGAGATAATTACCTCTTAGACAAATATAGAAGGCTTAACTTATACCAGCATTAGGAAAATGAAAATGTTCAGAGAGAGTAGAGTTCTAACAATGTATAGGCATACTATTACAATTGCTACGCGATCGTTTACGGTTTTCCTCACTTTCAGAACCTTCTTTAATTTTCCATTTTTTCTGAAGCACAAAGGCCCAAAACATATCAAAATAAGTAGAACTCTAGAATTTCATTTTAATTGAACATTTTTACAACTTGGAAGGGATATCTTCTCACTTTATTCGAAAGCTAATTAACTTACTCAAATTCAAGTCTTAAAATCAAGCCAATGAAAACCTTCACAAGAAGTACAAATGAGAAATAAAATGATTGAAAGGGAAAACAAAATTGAAATGTGAACTCACAATAGACGGGGATGAACATGTATATGCATACTTAGAAGAATATGATTACAATTTTACCTCATAAATCTTAGCATTCTCCCACGAATTTAACTTAGAATTAACATATCTTCAAAATCATTTATTTATTCAATCTATATTAAATGTTATGCAATAAGCCATCAGTTTGTACGTGGATTTATATTGAGGGGGAGGAGTGGTAAGAGCTATCATTAGGAAATGGTTGTGAATCAAAATCACCTAGCATGTAGTGATTCTTTGAGACTTCACCATTAATGATTTTCTTTGCAAATATACATTTCAACAATGTGATGAAGCTTTGCAAAGAAGGATAATCAAGCGTAGCACAAGTCTGCATGATATGAATATATTGGATGATTGATATTCTCTAATCCTCTCTTTAGTAGGAAATAAAGGGGATACCAAGGGAAATATTTGGTCTCATTACTTTCTTATTGAAAATCTGCATTACGAAAGAAATAGAAAGAAAAAAATAATCTAAATTTAAACTAGTCTATTCCTAATCCTAATCTAATGAGTAGATTAAAAATAGGTGAGATCATACCTCGAATGTAACCATTCGAGCATCTTATTTTCTATAGAAATATCCACATCAAGCATCAGTAACAAGAGTATCGGTATGATTGATCTAACAAAAGTAAATCTATGTGCAATATGTATATTTATTGTTAACATATTTACAAAGAGAAGTTTCTTTACAGTCACTCTCCCTTGAAAATTTGTTTCTAACGAAATATCTATTGGATCATAAAAATAAGGATGAATGTTTGATAGAGAATGTAAGAGGTCAAATGAAAGATAGGATGAGCAATCATCAGTGCCCTCCTTCAAGCACAAAAATGTTGATGACCAAAAATGACCTCTTCAACATTTGAGAAGGCCATCTAGTTAGAGTCACAAATCAAGATCTTATCTGTTTAAATGATGGCTCTGACTGGTTCTATTAGGTCTAGTGACACCTGTTGGCATTATGGCTAAAGTGTTGTCCTTGATGGCAACCCATTCAGGTGATAGATCACAGTACTTCAAGTCAGCAGCAGAGATTGATGATCAGCTATCAAATATTGAAGAAAATAAGGGGTACGCAGGTACACCTTACAGAAGGTGCGTACACGCAGACCAATGTTACATAAAGTGCATACATACCCGCAGGTCCGCCGTTCAGGAGGTGCGTACCCCTAGTGCACACATTTCAAGGCAAAGAAATTCACATGTGGGTTTTCTTATGTTTTACTCTTGGTATTTAGCCGACGGTATTGGGTTATTATGGTGTCGGCTCGTGGTATTGATCCATGTTTTAAGGAAGAGCTTTCCTATATAAAGCAAAGGAGATCATTTGGCTTGAGCATGTTTTGGGTAGAATATCTTATGAGGGCTAGATTTGGTCTAGATCTAAACAAGGCGAATCTACTGATGGACCGAGATCTCTTCGGCGCATGTTCAGATCTGTAGATCTAACTGTCTGGGTTACTTCTGAAGTCTTGAAATCATCTATGCCCGGAGGTACGCAGGTGCAGTAAGAGAAAAGTGCGTACGTACGTAGGAACGAAGCGTTTCAGGTGCGCCGGTACGTAGGCACAGAAGGGTTCAGGTGCGCCGGTACGCAGGCAGTTCGATGGACTCAGAGCGAAGTACGCAGGCTAGCAGTTGAGCAGGGTGCGTACTGTACGTAGGCTAGCAGTTGAGCAGGGTGCGTACTGTAAGCAGGCCAGCAGTTGAGCAGGGTGAGTACAGTAAGCAGGCCAGCAGTTGAACAGGGTGCTTACGTAAGCAGGCAAGCAGTTGAGCAGGGTGCTTACTTCTCTTAAAATCTTTGTTTATCAATGCTGTGTTCTGGGTTTGGTCCTATTATTGTTGATGTAGTTACTACAGTTGACTGGGTGATTCTCTTATACTTGATGATCATTTGATGCTTTTGGATCCAGTTTGAAAATTTATGAAAAGTGGTCCTTGTAAGAAAAGAAGTAGGGGGTTGTAGCTCCCTTCCAGGAGAGACTGGAAAACGAGAGAGAGTTGTAGCTCTTTGCAGGTTGCAGCCTGTGTACTGGTAAAGGACTGCACCAGTACAAAACCATTGTAAAAGGAGTTTCTAATTTGAAAGAAGATAGAGACATATTGCAGCAGGTGGTTTTCACCCACATTGGGTTTCCACCTTACATCTTGTGTTCTTTGGTGTGACTATCTGTTTTCTTTTGTTCATGCTCATTATTTTATGGTACTGACATGCAAAAATAATTCAAAGAACAAATAAAGAAGATTTATTAAAAGAATTAGATAATACTGATTCACCCCCCCTCTCAGTATTATTTCCAACAATTGGTATCAGAGCCGGTCCTTCAGAGAAGCTTGATCGCTTGAAGGTAGATCGTTCATCATGAGCAACTACGAGAGAGAAGCATCAATCAGGCCACCAGTTTTTGATGGGACAAACTTCAATTATTGGAAGGTAAGAGTTACTGCCTATCTTCAATCTCTTGGTACAGAAGTTTGGGACATCGTAGAGACAGGCTACGCTTTTCCTTCAGCTACTCCTACAGATGCAGCCGAGAAAAAGAAGTATGAAACAAATGCGAAAGTAGTCAGTACTCTATTAGGATGTATATCTCAATCAGAATTCATGAAGGTAATGCACTATAAATCCGCAAAAGAGATATGGGACAAAATTGTCACGAGCTATGAAGGAGATGAACAGGTAAAGCGTGCTAAACTTCAAACTCTCAGAATTCAGTATGAGACTCTCAAAATGTATAATGATGAAAGTGTGGCTAACTATTTTCTTCGGGTAGATGAGGTTGTTAATTGTATGAAAAAATTGGGTGAAGAAATAAAAGAGGCTATTGTGGTTGAAAAGGTTCTAAGATCATTGTCCCCCAAGTTTGAATCTAAAGTATCTGCAATAGAAGAAAAGGAAAATCTACGAATTCTTACTATGTCTCAGCTACATGGAATTCTAACTGCTTATGAAATGAGAAAGGGAGGTCCATCAGACAGAAGAGAAGCTGCTTTCAAGGCATCAGGCAAAGGAGATAATTATGAAGCAAGCCACGTCCCAGAAGAAGAGGAAGAAGAATCAAATTTTGTCAGAAATCTTCAAAGGGGTTCTGGAAGGTTCAGAGGTAAGTTAACTTTTAAATGCTTTGCTTGTGGAAGAGTAGGTCATTATGCTGCAAAATGTCCTTATAAGGATAAAGGAAAGGAACCTGCTAGATGGAACAAGAAACAGAATGCAAATAAGAAAAGCTACTACACTCATGAAGATAGTGATGGCCTATCAAACAGTGATGAAGATGAACAAGGTAATGAATATAAGTTGTTAATGGCATTTGAAGATGATGATTATATGGATGCTATAGATGTGGATAACCTTTATGATGAAATTACTAGACTCAAGAGATGTTTAGAAGAAAAGAACATGATCATTGATACTCTACAATTTCAAATTGATGAAAAGGAAAAACATCTTGAAAAATTAGAAGGTGAAATTGTTGGTCTTAGAAAAGAGATTGAGAAAACAAAAGCTATTAATCTCAAGTTTGTCAAAGGATCTGAAACTTTGGATGAGATTATCAATGTGCAGCGGTCTCCACTAAACAAGACAGGTCTGGGCTATAATGGAGAAACTTCTCAAGCATCCACCTCAAAAAGTTATCTTGATGCAGCAAGAAGAAATGAGCAAAAGCACAATGAAGATCATCAGGTAAAGCAGGGACGAATTACAAACAGAAACTATCAGGGGCAATCCATCTTAAGGGTGAACAAAAGCTACAACTAGCCACAGGTAAAATCTTCTCAATTTGGTTCAAGAATAGATGACAATAGAAATTACAATCAATTGGCTGGTAGATTCGATAACCGCAGAAGTTTCTTCAATGGACAATGCTTTTCTTGCCATAACTTTGGTCACAAAGCAGCTCAATGTGTTGCATATAAAACAATCATGACTAGGGAAGCTCAAAAACAAAGAAGTATGACCGGGATTACAAAAAGGACCTATAACAACTTTTCGGTTCTTGAAAATGAAGTTGAATGTTCTATTTGCAATAACTTTGGTCATGAAGACTCTGAATGCAGGAGCAGGTTTCAGCAGAAAAAGGAACAAGCCTCAAGCACCAAAACATGGAGAATAAAGGAACCACAAACAGAAAGATGTGGGATAGCATTTTATGCAGAGGGACAGGAAAATCTATGGTACATTGACAGTGGATGTTCGAAGCATATGACAGGTGATAAAGAAAAACTTGAGTCATTTTCTGCTCTAGAAAAAGGAAAGAAAGTCTCTTTTGGAAATGATACTCCTGCAACTATAAAAGGAAAAGGCATTGCTCAGTTAAAAGAAAAGGTCAAGGCTGGAAATGTTTTGTATGTTGATGGATTGAAGCATAATCTTCTAAGTGTCAGCCAGATGTGTGATCAAAGAACCGAGGTCATATTCAGATCAAATGGATGTCTTGTTCGTGATCTTGATACAGGTAAAACAGTGATCAAAGGCAAAAGAACTCCAAATAATCTGTACATATTTGAAGAAGGACAACAACAATGCTATCTGAGCAAGGATGATGAGCACTGGTTATGGCATCGGAGGTTGGGACATCTAAGCTTTTCAAAAATAAGGAAAGCATGCAAATATCAGGCAGTTCGCGATCTCCCAGATATCAAAATTCCTGACAACACCATATGC
Organism: Pinus tabuliformis; assembly: GCA_031772625.1. Taxonomy (NCBI): domain Eukaryota; kingdom Viridiplantae; phylum Streptophyta; class Pinopsida; order Pinales; family Pinaceae; genus Pinus; species Pinus tabuliformis. The sequence goes on along the minus strand of CM062818.1, from coordinate 799,962,533 downwards.
AAATCATGTCAGTTTGGAAAACAAACCAGAACTAACTTTCCAGAGAAAGAAGGTTCAGCTAGCATGCCTCTTGAGCTAGTACATACAGATACATGCAGTCCTTTTAGGAAAAGAACACCTCGAGGAGAAGAATACTTGATATTATTCATTGACGATTTCTCTAGATTTGTCTGGTTAGGACTTATGAAGCACAAAGATGAAGCATTCGAAAAATTCAAATCCTTCAAAGCCTTGGTTGAAAATGAATCAGGTCACAAAATTAAGTGCCTCAGATCCGATAGAGGTGGGGAATTTACTTCAAACGAATTCTTCGATTTTTGTGAAGAACATGGGATAAGAAGAGATTTCTCTACAGCAAGAACCCCTCAGCAAAATGGAGTTGTGGAAAGAATGAACAGAACAGTCCAACAAATGGCTCGTGCTATGCTTGATGAGTCAGGAACTCCCACAACTTTCTGGGGTGAAGCTGCACATGCTGCGGTTGTTATTCTTAACAAAACAAATGTCCGGGTGAACAATACTCAAACTCCTCATGAGCTCTGGAGTGGTAGGACTCCTTTGGTAAAGCACTTCAAAATCTTTGGGAGCAAATGCTATATCAAGAATACTGATGAGCAGCTTGGCAAACTTGAACCTAGAGCAGATGAAGGCATTCTTCTTGGTTACTCTCCACATAGCAAAGCATACAAATGCTACAATAAAAGACTTGGCAGAATTGTTGACAGCATTGATGTAGTGGTTGATGAGAAGGGATACATTCCTAGGCAAGTACATCATGAAGAAGAAGATGAAGGCTACCCCCAACGACAGAATGATGAAGAAGAAGAACCTCAAGAAGAACCAGAGGAGCAAACAAGAATAGAAGAAAAGACTCCATCCTGATATGTTCAGAAGAATCATCTAGAATCTCAGATTATGGGGCAGAAAGAAGAAAGTGTACAAACAAGAAGAACAGTTGAAGAAGCTTCAAGATATTTGGCATTACTCTCCTCTACTGAACCACAAAATGTGAAAGAGGCATGCAAAGATGAATGTTGGGTGAAAGCAATGGATGAAGAACTTGAGCAGATCGAAAAGAACAACACTTGGGAGCTGGTTCCTAGACCAAAAGATAAGAATGTTATCGGGACAAAATGGGTCTTCAAAAACAAATTGAATGAAAATGGAGAAGTAATTAGAAACAAAGCCAGACTTGTTTGTAAAGGGTATGTGCAGCAAGAAGGAATAGACTTTGAAGAAACCTTTGCTCCTGTTGCAAGACTTGAGGCCATCCGAATGTTCCTTGCTCTCTCAAGTTTTCAAAACTTCAAAGTATTTCAAATGGACGTGAAATCAGCCTTTCTGAATAGAGACTTGGAAGAAGAAGTGTACATTGAACAGCCAGATGGGTTCATTCTTGGAAATGATCCAAATCTTGTATGCAGATTGAAAAAAGCTCTCTATGGTCTCAAACAAGCTCCAAGGGCTTGGTACTACCGTTTGGACAAATATCTTCATCAACAAGGTTTTTCAAAAGGATCGGCAGATAGCAATCTTTATATAAAAGTTGAAAATGACAAATTGCTAATACTTGTTGTGTATGTAGATGACATTATTTTTGGGAGCAATGAAGAAGCTATGAGTCAAAACTTTGCCTTGGTCATGCAGAAAGAATTTGAAATGTCCTTGCTAGGAGAACTGAGATATTTCCTTGGTTTGCAAATTCAACAAAAAGAAGGAGGAATCTTTTTATCTCAAACCAAGTATCTCAAACAGATTTTGAAGAAATATGGTATGGAAGATGCAAAACCAGTATGTACACCCATGGTCACAGGATGTAGCCTCAGTGCAAATGATGAATCTGCAGCAGTACATCAACCAACCTATAGATCTATGATTGGAAGTTTACTTTATTTGACAGGTACCTGCCCAGACATCATGCATGCAGTTGGAATAGTTGGAAGATTTCAGGAAAATCCGAAGGAGACTCATCTTCAGGCAGTGAAGAGAATTTTCAAATATCTTCAAGGGACTCAAAATTATGGCTTATGGTATCCTAGAGATACAGATCTTACACTTCATGCTTATACAGATGCAGATTGGGCCGGAAGCGTGGATGACAGGAAAAGCACAAGTGGTGGTGCGTTCTTTATGGGTTCCAGACTGGTATCTTGGTTCAGCAAGAAACAGAGTTCGATTGCCTTGTCTACAGCTGAAGCGGAATATGTTGCTGCTACATCTTGTTGCACCCAACTCCTTTGGATGATGCAGACTTTGCAGGATTTTCAAATCACTTGTACACCACCAATCCCCATCTTATGTGATAACACAAGTGCAATTAGCATCTCAAAGAATCCTGTTATGCATTCAAAAACCAAGCACATACCAATCAAGTATCATTTTCTCCGGGAACAAGTGCTTGAACAGAAGGTCAAGTTGGAGTATGTTCCTTCTAAGGAACAAGTTGCTGATATTCTCACCAAACCATTGCCCAGGGACACTTTTGAATACCTCAGGCAAAAGCTGGGGGTTGTTGATGCATCATCTGTTGGAAATAATACTGAGAGGGGGGGGGGGGTGAATTAGTATTATCAGATCATTAAAACCTTTTCAATGCTCAAAAACATATACGCTACTTCAGTTAAGTGAACCCGCGTGTACACGCAACTGTGTCTCAAGAAACTAGCGTATATCCAGAAATCTTATGATTCAGTTAGCTTATCTTCAGTAAATGCATCAGAACAGATCATCACACAAAAGCCACACACATGAACACAAAGATATAAGGTGGAAACCCAATGTGGGTGAAAACCACCTGCTGCAAGTCATCTCAATCTTCTTCTTAATAAGAAAATCCTTTTACAATATTTGTACCGGTGCAGTCTTATACCAGTACGGGAGCTACAACCCCCTTTGCTCTTGTACTAGCCGATCCATTTACTAGTATGCAGGCTGCTACCTGCTACAATGCTCCAAAGATCTCCCTTAGCTTTTGTACTATCATAGATACTAGTACGTAGGTGCTTGCCTACAATCTTCTCACCTTCAGGTACCACGTTTCATCAATTTTCAGACTGGATACACTGAAGCACAACACATAATCTGAAAGGCCACTTTTCATCCAATTTTCATACTGGACCCATAACTATCATTGAAGCTCAAAACAATCATCAAACTCTGAATCACTGAAACCCTGTTAACAACAGTCACCAGAACACAGAGCAGACACAGAACTCTGTAATAACCATCAGATCCATCTGCAACTTCAAATATCAAGCTTTACAATGTATACGCTACTTCGATGAATCAAACCCGCGTGTATACGCGCTTTTGCCAAAGACAACCCGCGTACAGATCTAAAAATAATTTCTCATAACTTGCAGTTGTACCAGACATCAGTCATACTCATAACACTTATAGAACAATACATGCGTCAGTATGTAGATCTAGAATAAGCATCATAAAGATAGTTCATTTCAAACCATTTGATCCCGATCGCTCCTTAGATCTTGTTCTCCATCAACCGGTGAGATCTCTCCTTAGCTCAGATCAAGCAATGCATCATCAACCCATAACCCTGCATACTGGATCTAATGCTTCATCAGATATTCAAGACATTTCAGATACCCTTGCCTAATGATTTCCTTCTCCTTATATAGCCTTAGGCCTTGTTCAATACCAAGGGCCAAAACCATAGAAATCCAACACCATCAACTTCAAAACTAGGGATCAACACGTCCGTCGAGACACCAAGGTCCAAAACCATAGGCACAACTTCCAAGGAATAACCGTCGTGGACCAAAGATAAGTTTTCCACATACACGCGCTTTTGCTGAAGCCAATCTGCGTGTACACTCGACTTGGTATATAGCGAACCTGTGTATACGCGACTTGGTATATAGTGAACCTGCTTGTATATGCGACTTGGGCTTAATGAACCTGCGTGTATGAACTTTCTCTTCTTCTTATAGTCTGATCATCAATTCCTTGCTGCTGACCTTTTGCACTATGATCTGTCATCAGTGTGGTTTGCCATCAAGGACAACACTTATCTCATAATGCCAACAATCTCCCCCTTTGGACTTGATGGCAAAGCTAACTTGTCACACTTAGAACTATCATCTGATTCCTTTGAGCTGTCCTCCATCAGTCACATCTGATATCTCTTCTAAAGATTCATCCAGTTATACATAAGTGAGATATTCTTCTATGAGAGGGTTGCCATCAAGTACAACATATGCATCATAATGCCAACAATCTCCCCCTTTGGACTTGATGGCAACAACACCAAATCACTCTCCCCCTTTGACATCAAGGGAAAAGGGTGGACCAAGATATTCTCTTCCTTTGTTGAATCATTCCACTGTCCATACTCCCCCTGAGTACCTGCTGAAATCTCTGAATAGTCTCCCCCTTTGTATATGCCAAGGTGTACCAATCTGTCCATGCTCCCTCTGAGTACATGCTGAATCTCTGTACTGCTAAAGTGTGATGTTCATGCTCTTCCTGACTGTAGGCAAGATCTGCAAAAGATGTTCTTCAAGAAGAACATGACTCTATACGTCATAAAGAACTTCCTATCACCAAAGACTCATACATACATCCATCTCTTAACTAAGTGAGGATATACAAAAATTGACTCATCCACCTAACCAAGTGGGGATACATCAAAAGTTTACATATAACAACCAATTATATTACATAATTCATCCCAGGCATAGTGGGGAAACCAACATAGGCCGTTACATGACCTTGACACCATGAAAGAGATACCACAAAAGAGATGTATGACATAGAGACGAAAGAACTAGACCAAGACTTATGAAAGTTACTAGCAGCATCTGATAATCACCATCCAGATCAGCAACCAAGAGATCCTTCTGTTCTCCTTTCGCCTTTGTTCCACTTGACACCAACAACAAATGTGAACTAGAACCAAAAGCTTTAAGATAATGCCAACAATGCATCATTGGAAGATTATCTGCTCCCCCTGAATCTGTGCCAGATGATCTCTGTTGGACCCATATCAGACTTTCTTCAACCAACATCTGTCCCTGCTGATTTCCTTCAAAACTCCATATACACATCTTCATCCACATAAACAAGCGTATATACGCAGATAGGCCTTATGAAATTCGCGTACAACCATTTTCATATCAGCAACCTGTAAATGTCCTGCAGCAAGGTATGTCTGAACATAGATGTCAACTCCTCCTTTTAAACATCATCATGAAATCATTCACATTACATGTGAAACCACCATAGCCATTACATCAACGTCAAGATCTACATGATCCAAGTATCATTACTTGAGAACATATGCATCAATCAACATATGTAAGTATCAACCTATCATCATATAGATAAGAACTCATCACCATGTCTCCAATAAAGCAACTTTGAGTAGTCATCCATGTATCATCACTATGTATCTTGAGCTCAAGCTCATTTGACAAAACTTCTTGATATCATCAACAGCAACAATCCTTATCCACAAGAGTGCCTGCATCATAACTGTATGATTTTTATGCATATGACAACAGCAGTATATGAGTGACTCATCATCAAGTGAGGAAGATGTGTATTCAAGCTTTGTACTTCTCCTTGTCCTTATGAAGATCACCATGTAAGCACCATATATGCATCATCAAAGAATCAACCATAAATCTGATCTGATCGTCAACTATGTAACCCCAAGAATCATATGAGATTTTATCATAGACAACTCACAAGCACATCATAGCAAGATATATCATTTAGCCATATAAGAATCATCACCAAGGACTATTAACCATAATGCCAACAATGAATTATTAAAGGCATATGCTCCCCCTCAACCTGTGTCATATGTTAGATCTGATCATGCATATATCAGCAATAAGCATCAAGACATCATCATCATCATCAAGTTAGGATCAAAACACTTCTAGACATCTTACAAGTATCAAAACATTTTTACACATCCTCAGCAGACTATAACTATTAACCAATAGAGAAAAATAATGGACTGAATCATATCAGATCCCTTTTCTGAGCCTGTCCCCACTGCTTTTCCTCAGACTGACATATACGCGACTTTGCAGTGTCTAACTCGCGTATATACGCGACTTCCCTTTAAGGAACTTGCGTATGAGATTCAGGACACTGATGTTTTACACTTTCAGCTCCCCCTGAGTCTGATATGTCTGTGCTGTGTTGTGTCTCAGTACATTGTGTTGACTGTACTTCCTTCTTCCTCCATATCTTCAAGTGTGATGAGGTTTTCTTCTTTTGGTGTGATGTCCATCCTTTGTTCCTGCATTCCTTTGCTATATGTCCAAGCTTGTTACATGCATAACATCTAACATGTTTCATGTTCCTCCTGTAGCAATCAGCAGCTTTGTGACCAAACATATTGCAAGAAAAACAATATCCATTAAAGTACCTTGAATGTGATGATCTTTCTACATGATGGTCTTGAACCCTTCTTCTTCCACATCTAGCTGCAACATGTTCAAGATTATGACATACATAACATTCAACATTATTCATAGGAGGAGTAAAAGATTTTCTTTGAGGAGTCTCTTTCCTTGATTGTTGACCTTTCATCTCCTTGTTGATCATTTTAGTTTTCTCTTTAGAGTTCCTTGCCTCACCTTGTGAGCTAGATTAACCTTCAACAGATTCATGAAAACCAAGACCAATCTTGATAGCAGGAGACGTTTGACTACTAAGAATATCATCCAAGGCTTTAGTACTATCTTGAAATCTCAAAAGTTTATCCTTTTCTTCTAATTTACCTTTCAAGATATTTACCTCAACTTGAAGTTGTTCCTCTTTTTCTAGACATTGCTTCTTCATGTCTTCTCCAGCTTTCTTTCCTTCTTCCAACTGATGCCTTAGTTTGAGAATCTCCTTTTCTTGTTCTTCATTCAGATCCTGCTGCATTTGACGAACTCGGAAGGCACATTCTAGTTGAGATTTTAAGCTGGTGACTTCGTTTTCTTGTTTTGCAATAGCTTGGAGTAGATTTGTATTCTGCTTCTTTGATTCTTCAAGATCTCCTTTTAGTGAGAGGATTGTAGCTTCAAGATTTTCACAGTAGCTGGATCTATCTTTGAGTTTCTTGATGGTTGTGCTTCTTTCGTTGACTTCTTTTCTTAATGATGTCACTTCATGCTGCAATTTTTGACATTGGTCTTCCTTGTCCTTGAGAAGCTTTCTTACCTTGTTTCCTTCTTCTAGTTGGGCCTTTAGTTTGGTAACTTCTTCTTTGAAAGCACATTCCCTTTTGTTCAATAGATCTTGTTGATCTTTAACTTTGTCTGCAAGCCTTCTAAATACTGCCTCTATTTGATACTTTTCTTGCTCACCCATAAAAGCATGTTCAGTAGTTTCACTATCACTTCCATCACTTTCACAAGGAAATATAGCAGGAACATCAGAGGATAACACATTCATACTTGATAATGATTCTGAATCTGATTCTGAATCTGAAGAACTTCTTATACCTAATCCCCAATCGACTCTCCCACTGTCATAGATCTTCTGAGATGTCTTCTTCTTCTTATGAGCTTTCTTCTTAAGCTTCTTTCCCATTGTTCCACGGATCTCCTTCAAGCGATCAAGCTTCTACCAAATAACCTGGCTCTGATACCAATTGTTGGAAATAATACTGAGAGGGGGGGGGGGGGGGGTGAATCAGTATTATTAGATCATTAAAACTTTTTCAATGCTCAAAAACATATACGCTACTTCAGTTAAGTGAACCCGCGTGTACACGCAACTGTGTCTCAAGAAACTAGCGTATATCCAGAAATCTTATGATTCAGTTAGCTTATCTTCAGTAAATGCATCAGAACATTGTTAACAGTAAACAGGTGCAGTATAACAGAACAGATCATCACACAAAAGCCACACACATGAACACAAAGATATAAGGTGGAAACCCAATGTGGGTGAAAACCACCTGCTGCAAGTCATCTCAATCTTCTTCTTAATAAGAAAATCCTTTTACAATATTTGTACTGGTGCAGTCTTATACCAGTACGGGAGCTACAACCCCCTTTGCTCTTGTACTAGCCGATCCATTTACTAGTACGCAGGCTGCTACCTGCTACAATGCTCCAAAGATCTCCCTTAGCTTTTGTACTATCATAGAAACTAGTACGTAGGTGCTTGCCTACAATCTTCTCACCTTCAGGTACCATGTTTCATCAATTTTCAGACTGGATACACTGAAGCACAACACATAATCTGAAAGGCCACTTTTCATCCAATTTTCATACTGGACCCATAACTATCATTGAAGCTCAAAACAATCATCAAACTCTGAATCACTGAAACCCTGTTAACAACAGTCACCAGAACACAGAGCAGACACAGAACTCTGTAATAACCATCAGATCCATCTGCAACTTCAAATATCAAGCTTTACAATGTATACCCTACTTCGATGAATCAAACTCGCGTGTATACGCGCTTTTGCCAAAGACAACCCGCGTACAGATCTAAAAATAATTTCTCATAACTTGCAGCTGTACCAGACATCAGTCATACTCATAACACTTATAGAACAATACATGCGTCAGTATGTAGATCTAGAATAAGCATCATAAAGATAGTTCATTTCAAACCATTTGATCCCGATCTCTCCTTAGATCTTGTTCTCCATCAACCGGTGAGATCTCTCCTTAGCTCAGATCAAGCAATGCATCATCAACCCATAACCCTGCATACTGGATCTAATACTTCATCAGATATTCAAGACATTTCAGATACCCTTGCCTAATGATTTCCTTCTCCTTATATAGCCTTAGGCCTTGTTCAATACCAAGGGCCAAAACCATAGAAATCCAACACCATCAACCTCAAAACTAGGGATCAACACGTCCGTCGAGACACCAAGGTCCAAAACCATAGGCACAACTTCCAAGGAATAACCGTCGTGGACCAAAGATAAGTTTTCCACATACACGCGCTTTTACTGAAGCCAACCTGCGTGTACACTTGACTTGGTATATAGCGAACCTGCGTATACGCGACTTGGTATATAGTGAACCTGCTTGTATATGCGACTTGGGCTTAATGAACCTGCGTGTATGAACTTTCTCTTCTTCTTATAGTCTGATCATCAATTCCTTGCTGCTGACCTTCTGCACTATGATTTGTCATCAGTGTGGTTTGCCATCAAGGACAACACTTATCTCGTAATGCCAACAATCTCCCCCTTTGGACTTGATGGCAAAGCTAACTTGTCACACTTAGAACTATCATCTGATTCCTTTGAGCTGTCCTCCATCAGTCACATCTGATATCTCTTCTAAAGATTCATCCAGTTATACATAAGTGAGATATTCTTCTATGAGAGGGTTGCCATCAAGTACAACATATGCATCATAATGCCAACAATCTCCCCCTTTGGACTTGATGGCAACAACACCAAATCACTCTCCCCCTTTGACATCAAGGGCAAAGGGTGGACCAAGATATTCTCTTCCTTTGCTGAATCATTCCACTGTCCATACTCCGCCTGAGTACCTGCTGAAATCTCTGAATAGTCTCCCCCTTTGTATATGCCAAGGTGTACCAATCTGTCCATGCTCCCTCTGAGTACATGCTGAATCTCTGTACTGCTAAAGTGTGTTGTTCATGCTCTTCCTGACTGTAGGCAAGATCTGCAAAAGATGTTCTTCAAGAAGAACATGACTCTATACGTCATAAAGAACTTCCTATCACCAAAGACTCATACATACATCCATCTCTTAACTAAGTGAGGATATACAAAAATTGACTCATCCACCTAACCAAGTGGGGATACATCAAAAGTTTACATATAACAACCAATTATATTACATCATTCATCCCAGGCATAGTGGGGAAACCAACATAGGCCGTTACATGACCTTGACACCATGAAAGAGATACCACAAAAGAGATGTATGACATAGAGATGAAAGAACTAGACCAAGACTTATGAAGGTTACTAGCAGCATCTGATAATCACCATCCAGATCAGCAACCAAGAGATCCTTCTGTTCTCCCTTCACCTTTGTTCCACTTGACACCAACAACAAATGTGAACTAGAACCAAAAGCTTTAAGATAATGCCAACAATGCATCATTGGAAGATTATCTGCTCCCCCTAAATCTGTGCCAGATGATCTCTGTTGGACCCATATCAGACTTTCTGCAACCAACATCTGTCCCTACTGATTTCCTTCAAAACTCCATATACGCGTCTTCATCCACATAAACAAGCGTATATACGCGGATAGGCCTTATGAAACTCGCGTACAACCATTTTCATATCAGCAACCTGTAAATGTCCTGCAGCAAGGTATGTCTGAACATAGATGTCAACTCCTCCTTTTAAACATCATCATGAAATCATTCACATTACATGTGAAACCACCATAGCCATTACATCAACGTCAAGATCTACATGATCCAAGTATCATTACTTGAGAACATCTGCATCAATCAACATATGTAAGTATCAACCTATCATCATATAGATAAGAACTCATCACCATGTCTCCAATAAAGCAACTTTGAGTAGTCATCCATATATCATCACTATGTATCTTGAGCTCAAGCTCATTTGACAAAACTTCTTGATATCATCAACAGCAACAATCCTTATCCACAAGAGTGCCTGCATCATAACTGTATGATTTTTATGCATATGACAACAACAGTATATGAGTGATTCATCATCAAGTGAGGAAGATGTGTATTCAAGCTTTGTACTTCTCCTTGTCCTTATGAAGATCACCATGTAAGCACCATATATGCATCATCAAAGAATCAACCATAAATCTGATCTGATCATCAACTATGTAACCCCAAGAATCATATGAGATTTTATCATAGACAACTCACAAGCACATCATAGCAAGATATATCATTTAGCCATATAAGAATCATCACCAAGGACTATTAACCATAATGCCAACAATGAATTATTAAAGGCATATGCTCCCCCTCAACCTGTGTCATCTGTTAGATCTGATCATGCATATATCAGCAATAAGCATCAAGACATCATCATCATCATCAAGTTAGGATCAAAACACTTCTAGACATCTTACAAGTATCAAAACATTTTTGCACATCCTCAGCAGACTGTAACTATTAACCAATAGAGAAAAATAATGGACTGAATCATGTCAGATCCCTTTTCTGAGCCTGTCCCCACTGCTTTTCCTCAGACTGACATATACGCGACTTTGCAGTGTCTAACTCGCGTATATACGTGACTTCCCTTTAAGGAACTTGCGTATGAGATTCAGGACACTGATGTTTTACACCTTCAGCTCCCCCTGAGTCTGATATGTCTGTGCTGTGTTGTGTCTCAGTACATTGTGCTGACTGTACTTCCTTCTTCCTCCATATCTTCAAGTGTGATGAGGTTTTCTTCTTTTGGTGTGATGTCCATCCTTTGTTCCTGCATTCCTTTGCTATATGTCCAAGCTTGTTACATGCATAACATCTAACATGTTTCATGTTCCCCCTGTAGCAATCAACAGCTTTGTGACCAAACATATTGCAAGAAAAACAATATCCATTAAAGTACCTTGAATGTGATGATCTTTCTACATGATGGTCTTGAACCCTTCTTCTTCCACATCTAGTTGCAACATGTTCAAGATTATGACATACATAACATTCAACATTATTCATAGGAGGAGTAAAAGATTTTCTTTGAGGAGTCTCTTTCCTTGATTGTTGACCTTTCATCTCCTTGTTGATCATTTTAGTTTTCTCTTTAGAGTTCCTTGCCTCACCTTGTGAGCTAGATTCACCTTCAAAAGATTCATGAAAACCAAGACCAGTCTTGATAGCAGGAGACCTTTGACTACTAAGAATATCATCCAAGGCTTTAGTACTATCTTGAAATCTCAAAAGTTTATCCTTTTCTTCTAATTTACCTTTCAAGATATTTACCTCAACTTGAAGTTGTTCCTCCTTTTCTAGACATTGCTTCTTCATGTCTTCTCCATCTTTCCTTCCTTCTTCCAACTGATGCCTTAGTTTGAGAATCTCCTTTTCTTGTTCTTCATTCAGATCCTGCTGCATTTGACGAACTCGGAAGACACATTCTAGTTGAGATTTTAAGCTGGTGACTTCGTTTTCTTGTTTTGCAATAGCTTGGAGTAGATCTGTATTCTGCTTCTTTGATTCTTCAAGATCTCCTTTTAGTGAGAGGATTGTAGCTTCAAGATTTTCATAGTAGCTGGATCTATCTTTGAGTTTCTTGATGGTTGTGCTTCTTTCGTTGACTTCTTTTCTTAATGATGTCACTTCATGCTGCAATTTTTGACATTGGTCTTCCTTGTCCTTGAGAAGCTTTCTTACCTTGTTTCCTTCTTCTAGTTGGGCCTTTAGTTTGGTAACTTCTTCTTTGAAAGCACATTCCCTTTTGTTCAATAGATCTTGTTGATCTTTAACTTTGTCTGCAAGCCTTCTAAATACTGCCTCTATTTGATACTTTTCTTGCTCACCCATAAAAGCATGTTCAGTAGTTTCACTATCACTTCCATCACTTTCACAAGGAAATATAGCAGGAACATCAGAGGATAACACATTCATACTTGATAATGATTCTGAATCTGATTCTGAATCTGAAGAACTTCTTATACCTAATCCCCAATCGACTCTCCCACTGTCGTAGATCTTCTGAGATGTCTTCTTCTTCTTATGAGGTTTCTTCTTAAGCTTCTTTCCCATTGTTCCACGGATCTCCTTCAAGCGATCAAGATTCTACCAAAGAACCTGGCTCTGATACCAATTGTTGGAAATAATACTGAGAGGGGGGGGGGGGTGAATCAGTATTATCATATCATTAAAACTTTTTCAATGCTCAAAAACATATACGCTACTTCAGTTAAGTGAACCCGCATGTACACGCAACTGTGTCTCAAGAAACTAGCGTATATCCAGAAATCTTATGATTCAGTTAGCTTATCTTCAGTAAATGCATCAGAACATTATTAACAGTAAACAGGTGCAGTATAACAGAACAGATCATCACACAAAAGCCACACACATGAACACAAAGATATAAGGTGGAAACCCAATGTGGGTGAAAACCACCTGCTGCAAGTCATCTCAATCTTCTTCTTAATAAGAAAATCCTTTTACAATATTTGTACCGGTGTAGTCTTATACCAGTACGGGAGCTACAACCCCCTTTGCTCTTGTACTAGCCGATCCATTTACTAGTATGCAGGCTGCTACCTGCTACAATGCTCCAAAGATCTCCCTTAGCTTATGTACTATCATAGATACTAGTACGTAGGTGCTTGCCTACAATCTTCTCACCTTCAGGTACCACGTTTCATCAATTTTCAGACTGGATACACTGAAGCACAACACATAATCTGAAAGGCCACTTTTCATCCAATTTTCATACTGGACCCATAACTATCATTGAAGCTCAAAACAATCATCAAACTCTGAATCACTGAAACCCTGTTAACAACAGTCACCAGAACACAGAGCAGACACAGAACTCTGTAATAACCATCAGATCCATCTGCAACTTCAAATATCAAGCTTTACAATGTATACGCTACTTCGATGAATCAAACCCGCGTGTATACGCGCTTTTGCCAAAGACAACCCGCGTACAGATCTAAAAATAATTTCTCATAACTTGCAGCTGTACCAGACATAAGTCATACTCATAACACTTATAGAACAATACATGCGTCAGTATGTAGATCTAGAATAAGCATCATAAAGATAGTTCATTTCAAACCATTTGATCCCGATCTCTCCTTAGATCTTGTTCTCCATCAACCGGTGAGATCTCTCCTTAGCTCAGATCAAGCAATGCATCATCAACCCATAACCCTACATACTGGATCTAATACTTCATCAGATATTCAAGACATTTCAGATACCCTTGCCTAATGATTTCCTTCTCCTTATATAGCCTTAGGCCTTGTTCAATACCAAGGGCCAAAACCATAGAAATCCAACACCATCAACTTCAAAACTAGGGATCAACACGTCCGTCGAGACACCAAGGTCCAAAACCATAGGCACAACTTCCAAGGAATAACCGTCGTGGACCAAAGATAAGTTTTCCACATACACGCGCTTTTACTGAAGCCAACCTGCGTGTACACTCGACTTGGTATATAGCGAACCTGCGTATACGCGACTTGGTATATAGTGAACCTGCTTGTATACGCGACTTGGGCTTAATGAACCTGCGTGTATGAACTTTCTCTTCTTCTTATAGTCTGATCATCAATTCCTTGCTGCTGACCTTCTGCACTATGATTTGTCATCAGTGTGGTTTGCCATCAAGGACAACACTTATCTCATAATGCCAACATCATCTTATTGCTGAACCTCTTCTGATTGATGGTACAGGTTCAGGGGGAGCATATAATGCATTGTTGGCATTATGGAGGATGTGCAGAAGGAGATCTTGGAAGTAGCTGCAATATGTCTCTATCTCTTTCATGGTGGATTATGGTTCTTCGTTGCAGATCTGGTTCATATTCAGGGGGAGCATGTTCTTAGGGGGAGCATAACCCTTTGCCCTTGACGTCAAAGGGGGAGAATGAAGCTGAAGTTTTGAGGTTGCCATCAAGTCCAAAGGGGGAGATTGTTGGCATTATGGCTAAAGTCTTGTCCTTGATGGCAACCCATTCAGGTGATAGATCACAGTACTTCAAGTCAGCAACAGAGATTGATGATCAGCTATCAAATATTGAAGAAAATAAGGGGTACACAGGTACACCTTACAGAAGGTGCGTACACGCAGACCAATGTTACATAAAGTGCGTACATACCCGCAGGTCCGCCGTTCAGGAGGTGCGTACCCCCAGTGCACACATTTCAAGGCAAAGAAATTCACATGTGGGTTTTCTTATGTTTTACTCTTGGTATTTAGCCGACGGTATTGGGTTATTATGGTGTCAGCTCGTGGTATTGATCCATGTTTTAAGGAAGAGCTTTCTTATATAAAGCAAAGGAGATCATTTGGCTTGAGCATGTTTTGGGTTGAATATCTTATGAGGGCTAGATCTGGTCTAGATCTAAACAAGGCGAATCTACTGATGGACCGAGATCTCTTCGGCGCATGTTCAGATCTGTAGATCTGACTGTCTGGGTTACTTCTGAAGTCTTGAAATCATCTATGCCCGGAGGTAAGCAGGTGCAGTAAGAGAAAAGTGCGTACGTACACAGGAACGAAGCGTTTTAGGTGCGCCGGTACGCAGGCACAGAAGGGTTCAGGTGCGCCGGTACGCAGGCAGTTCAATGGACTCAGAGCGAAGTACGCAGGCTACCAGTTGAGCAGGGTGCGTACTGTACGCAGGCTAGCAGTTGAGCAGGGTGCGTACTGTAAGCAGGCCAGCAGTTGAGCAGGGTGAGTACAGTAAGCAGGCCAGCAGTTGAACAGGGTGCTTACGTAAGCAGGCAAGCAGTTGAGCAGGGTGCTTACTTCTCTTAAAATCTTTGTTTATCATTGCTGTGTTCTGGGTTTGGTCCTATTATTGTTGATCTAGTTACTACAGTTGACTGGGTGATTCTCTTATACTTGATGATCATTTGATGCTTATGGATCCAGTTTGAAAATTTATGAAAAGTGGTCCTTGTAAGAAAAGAAGTAGGGGTTTGTAGCTCCCTTCCAGGAGAGACTGGAAAACGAGAGAGAGTTGTAGCTCTCTGCAGGTTGCAACCTGCGTACTGGTAAAGGACTGCACCAGTACAAAACCATTGTAAAAGGAGTTTCTAATTTGAAAGAAGATAGAGACATATTGCAGCAGGTGGTTTTCACCCACATTGGGTTTCCACCTTACATCTTGTGTTCTTTGGTGTGACTATCTGTTTTCTTTTGTTCATGCTCATTATTTTATGGTACTGACATGCAAAAATAATTCAAAGAACAAATAAAGAAGATTTATTAAAAGAATTAGATAATACTGATTCACCCCCCATCTCAGTATTATTTCCAACAACACCCTCTCTCTTTGTGTTGACTTTTGTTATTTTCATTACTTACCAACAAGAAGAGACATATTGCTTCTACTATCTTTCTAGTTTGAAAGAAAGAAATCCTCAAGTTGAATTGAGGGCTCATCCATCCACACCTAAGGTTTCTCCTCGATAAGAAGAAATATAAGAATAAAATTAATTAATCTAACTATGAATATAAATGTAAATTCAATGCGGGGAAAAAAAAAACAAAAAAAACAAAAAAAAAGCAAAAAACAAAAAACAAAAAGAAAAAAAAAACAAAAAAACAAAAAACAAAACAAAACAAAACAAAAAAAATAACTTGATATCTAGGAATTTAACATGCATTCAGTAATGAATGCTAGGTTGTTGAAGAATTTCTAATAGTTGATATTATGAGTTCCATGCACACTTTGCTTTAAAATAATGAATGATTGACCACTAAATATACAAAATAATCCACTTAATTATAACGATAATTAGATCAATTTTAGATAATAAAATAACTATGAGTAAATTGTTACTCACGAATTTGATTTAAACACTTTGAGAAAATAGGAAATAAATAATAGATTTTTAATTCCACTGGACAAGATAGCTCATTGAACAAACAATCATTAACATATTCAACATAAATTTAAAATATGAAACAATTGGTATAAATCTATCATTGAATGAATGAAAATTACATTAACAAATAGAAGTACTTGGAAATAAAATCAATAAAACTTGATTCCTTTGATATGTTTCTTCATTCAATTTCCAACATTCCTTCGAAAAAAATAATCTCTACCACTAAAGGGAAAGAACTTAAATAGTGCAAGGTCTGCCTCAAATTCAAAGTCTAGATGTCGAAAGAAAGCCCCCAATAAGCGAGATTAGAGTTTTCCTCCCTATGTACAACTCAAATTCTCATTAAAAAAGCTCCTAGAGCCTCCATGTTGCAAAGAAGAGGAACCCTTTCATTTTTATGACATCTCCTCTTAATAATTTACAAAAAATCTGTCAAACATTCAGAGATTTTGGAAGTGGTTCAGATCCATCAAAGTTGGAGCTAAAAATCTTCTTCTTCTCCTTTATTGGTGCAATATAAATGCTGCAAGATCTCTTAGGTTCATAATTTCCAATAGATCTCTTGCAAAAACTAAACAAAATTCAAATAAAATGAATTATTTTTGCACACAAAAGTCAAAGTGCCAAAAATTAGGAAAGCAAGCTCTCCAACTAAAAAAATGTAATTAAATAAATAAAAATAAAACAAATTTGAGCTTCCCATTGATCCATGTAAATTCTTCTAAGGTTCAAGAAGGTTGTCTTCAAATGAATTTGCAACAGCAGAAGTTTCAGCCAACCAAATTTTCCAAAACAAATTTAGAATTTGGCTTCTTTTTCCTTTTGAAAATTGGGAGCTCCATATTATGTTAAATTTTATGTATAGTAAATTACCAAATCTGGTCATACAACCACTAGCAAAGTTTTTTCCGTAGTTTTAGCTTTCTAACAAGCTATCATGGACCTCACTTGGCCAAGTAGAACTCAAGATATTAGTTTAAAAAATCAGAATGTCAAAATTATTTATGTGCTGGAAAATACATGCTTGACAAAATTTCGATATTTTATTAAAATTAAAATTTTAATAATATATTTAAATTTTAATAAATTTAAGAATTAAATATTAAAATAATCTAAATCAAATAATTATTATTTTAAAAAAAACTTATTAAAATAGAAATAATTAAGAAATATATAGTTTACAATAAATAAAAATATTTAAATAAATTAATTAAAAGAAATAAATTACAAAATAATTAATTAAGAAAACATAATACCAATAATTTAAAATATAAAAAGTCAAAACTTAACAAGTCATGTGAGTTTTTTTTCAATTGTTAATGTATGAGATTATACAAGTGCATGGAGGAGGAGGGGAGGGTCGGATGCCTGAAGCCCCATAAGGTATTAAAGAGTGGAGGGAGGAGCCGAGCTCCATGTGGAGTGGACTCCCCATACTATACTTTTTATTAGCTGAAAATAAAAGACTTAAATACATTAAGTTAAGTGGAGATGAGGATGGGTAGCCAGGGATCTTGGAAGGTCGTGAGCTAGTTATAGAGAATGCCTGGAGGCCATTGAATATTGGGAATTTCTAATTAAATTTTGTTCTGGCCTCTGTGTATCGTGTTGTTTTTAAATTATTTTATTATTATTTATTTTAACATTTATTATAATATAGTATTCATAATATGATTTTTATTGCTGAGGGACATTTTATAGTCTAATATAAAACACATGTGTAGGTCTAATGTAAAAATAAATCATTATAATGTTAGCTCAATATATTTGTAATCCATATATTTCTTTTAACCAATATATATATATATCTCCCGAATCTCAATGTGTGTAAGTATCTGAAACATTATATTCTATCTATGGTATATGCCACAATATAATTTCACTACTAGGATCCTTTACTGAAATTACTATCCAAAGCTCTCAACAGAAAAGGTATGTTATATAAACAATTTCACATTTATTTTGAAATTTTTTATAGCATTTATTAGCGATGTTGTGGAATCTTTTGATCACATTTAGCAGCGATGGAGTAAATTTATTCTGATTTTTTTTTATCTCGTTGCATTAGGCTGTCTCGCAATTTTCATCATAGATCCATCACATAGATCCATTTGAGAGCTTTGTTGTTGTAATTTTAGATCCGTTGCATAGATCATCATAGATCCATCTTGTTGGGTGAAACTATGTTTGTTTAATTCTGTTGTAGTACTTTCCCAACTATTTAATTTGTCAATCCGAGGTCCGTAGACTTACGAGACACATGCACTATATTTGCAGGACTGAAATGGAACTAATCTAATCTGAATTACTGAAATCAAATTAATCTAGGAAGGCATTGAAACATTAACTATTAAAGAAGGAAATTGCATAAAGGAAAATCAATACAACATGTGAAGAATTGAATTACAACATATGTGAACTCACAAGAATAAAACTATGTCAAATTATATTACAAGAATCAAGTTACAAATCATGAAAGCATAAAAATGAAAAACTAAGAATTCATTTCCTTTATTCATCCTTAAAATGAAGAGAGAGCACTCTCTTATATACATGAGGAAGATAACCTTCTCATAATTACATATCCAATATTCTCTCAAGCACTCTCAACTAATTTCCCATTATTAAAAGATATGATCCCACAAATCTCTCAAGCATTTTTAACTACTTTCCCATTATTACAAAATATGATCCATTTGAATCCTCCATAAATCTCTCACATATCTTGGGTAAGATATGCCAACCAAATCCTCCATGCTTTTCTCCTTAGGAATTGGATAAGATATGCCAACCAAATCCTCCATGCTTTTCTCCTTAGGAATTGGAAAAGATATGCCAACCAAATCCTCCATGATTTTCTCCCTAGGAATAGGCTTGCATAGTTATCTCCTTAACATGGTGGAGAAGATATGGATAAGTCTCTTGGAATTAATTCTCCATATATTTCCTACACATCACAAAACTCACATATTCTTGAGATATATATAAAAATATGTACATTTTCTAATAATTAATCATAAATTCACTTATAATACAAAAATTAATAAAATGGAAAATAAGAAGGTGAAACCCAAATGTATGTATGAAAATGATATGATAAGAGGTTAATGGGATGACGAAATGTAAGGAATAGTGAAGAAAAAGGTGGATGAAAATATGACATTTATGAGTCCCAACATCCTCCCCAACTGAACTTGTTGCATGTCCTCATGAAACCATGAATGGGTCTCTTTAAGAACATCTGGCATTTTGAACTTTGGCTTTACATGATGATGTCTTTTAATAATGAATGTTTCCAGGATATGCGAAAGACATGAGTAACAATTTACATTTTCTTATGGTTGGTTCTTGTGTGACAACCATGAATACAAAGAATGTTGGTTCTTGTGTTAACAACATTCATTTCATTTTTTATTCTCTTTTCTTCAATAATAATGTAAACACTCACCGGAAATCATAATGTGCATAAGAAAGCCCTTTTGTAATATTAATGAAGCATGCCAATATTGTGTATGAAGCAAAGTGAAACAAAGTATAATTGGAAAATAAATGTTCGTGAATGGTAAATGGAGTGATAGTGGTGAAGAAATGGAATCATGGAAGTGAATATGTAGTGAATATAGGTCTCCCCCCCCTCAACTGAATTGGTTGCATGTCCTCATGCAACTTGACATTGCTCATGAAAGGAAATGTAGCATTGTGAGGGAATTTTCCAAAATATTCAAGTTAGCATATAAGGAATTGCATGATTAAAGATTAGAAAACAACATACCTCTACTTACCCAAGAATGTTGAATTATGCAATAGGAATGTAACTGCTGCTGCTGGATTTGGAAAATGTGACTGATGTTGTTGTAACTGGATCCTGGGAAATGAAGGAATCTGAACTGCTGATGCTCAATCATGGAAAAGATAAATGTTGAAAGTGGAACTGTGGTATTCTCATAGATCAGAATGCAAGCTACTATAACTGCTAAGGGAGTCATGAAAAAGTGTATAGTCTTCACCTGCTACAAACCCGATGGTACAATTCTAAACATGCGAATGAATGTTTCGATGTCGAGCATGAATAGCAATAATTGGATTACCAACCATTGATGTATTTCATTAACCAATGCGAGGCAACTCACCATTGATGTCAATGAGTGCCAAGGTACCAGAGTACATCTTGTGAAGTACGAGTGGATGTGTCGAGGTCGAGCCACTTGCAAGATATAAAGATCAAGGGACATTAATGTATTCCCATGATCATCAGCGAGAGGACTTGCCATTAAGGCATGCAAGCCTCTAGGTACTCAAAAGGAACTCTGGTCTATTTCCCAGATAAGGTGCTGATGTCGATGGGGCAAGACTTGTTGAAAGGTGGGCCTTAAGGAATCCCACATCAGTCAACGCGAGTTTGTACAAAAAGATTTGGTAGGACTATGATGGAAAGAACTAACGGACAAGTAGTGTGAATCAACATGGCTAGGAAATCAAGGCAATGTAATCATGGAAAGGGAATGAGTTTTATTCAAAAGGCAAACAAGAAGGTAAAAATAGACTGAAAAGGATAAAGGGATGTATGCGATTCAGAAAAATAGGCGTGCATGAAGTCATGAAAGATAAGGAAATGAAAGATGGGCTACAACACAAGGATGGTCTAGGCAGTTGGAAAAACAAAGGGAGTAATGAGGACGCAAAAGGATTTTTGTTGAGTGGAAAATGTCATGATATGTGTAGTGAAGAATTAGTTCCTTCAAGCATCCAATGATGCATGTTTCATTGTGATTTCGAAAAATCACTTTGTAGACTTTAAAAAACTTAGCACCATTCCTAATTGTCACCTTTGTGTGCCATCTCCATCGATCATTCCTGTTGAAGCGACTCAACAACAAATTAGCACATTTTCAAGAATTTATGAAATGTCCATTTTTTAATTTTTTTTTTTTTTTTTGAAGTTACACTAATTGTGGATGAAAATGGTGTCGTATCATAATGTTGAGCTTTCTGCATAAGCTTCTCATTGACCTACACAACACCAATCTCATTTATCTTGTTAGTATATGCATCCTAACTTTTGCCCATAAATTCACAAAAAAAAAAATCAACATACTTGTATTTCCCCCCAACTTAGAAATATTGCATGTCCCCATGCAATGTACTCATTGATTGTGCAATACTTTTTCAAAATGTTTGTATTGGTTTGCAGGAAAATTGATTGAAAACATTTGAAAAGGCTGTTGTATTTCTTAGGGAACAAGTAGTTAGTTTATGAAAGAATGAGGGCAAGTTTATTTTTATTTTTTTTTAGTTGGTCCGAGTGAACTAATTTATGCAAAAAAAATCAATTTCAAGGCATGGGCCTGGTGGTCCAAGAATGAATCTATAAATGGTTTTGCCTACAGACCCTCTATCCAAGCACATTAACCAAAAATTTCTTATTAGAACACTGTTATGTAGCATATTATCTTATGGCAGTGACTCTGGTAAAAGAAATGGATGTGAAAATTAAACAGCAAGGGCAAAAAGAAAACATGAGGCCCGTATTATGAACCAACAGTGCACTGCAGAGTCAGGTAATAGTGGCTCCTACGATCAAAGACAAAAATATTCCGCCTCTTCCTCAAGCCAAAAGAAGTCTTACAACCCAATAGATTTCTGAAACTTCTGAATTCGGTTTAAGAATCATCATGACATGGGGAGAAATTCGAATGCAATAAACGGGAAACCCGGTATAGAACTTAAACAGTCCCCCTGCTTTGAATGTTTTCACAAAATAGTCCATGGAGCCTGAATATGGATACTTCCCACTGGCATTTGGTTGCATCTTTTGTATCTGAGTCTTCACATAATCAAAGGGCAGACTACACGCAGATGCAAAATTAGAAATCATAAATTCAACCCAATCAAAAAAATACAATTTGGTCCATCAACCAAGGTCAAGCAAAATAAGAGACAAAGTAAGAAAAACTTATATGAATGGCAATAATGTTGACCTAGTGTAATAGCCATCTATTTCAATTAAATAGACACCTGCATGTAACAGTATCAGTGCGTCGTATCCTCCGGAGACGATGAAGACAAAGGAGAAGAAACATTTGCAGGCAATGGCCACTTTGGAAGAGATCCATCAAAAATACGAGAACAGTCTGTATATGCTGATCCAAGGCCTACTCGAACACCAAAAGCTACAGCAAGCCATCTTGTAGTTGGACTCCTGAATAGGAGCATAGCCGAACACGCTCCAGCAGTAGAGGACTAGACGAATCACCGCAGAGTAATATCGAGACAGGCATCCCATTTGGCATCGAGCTCAAATTCTGGAGGCACTCCCTTCTCCCCCGCCATTTTTACTGTTCTTTTCCTCCTTCCTCTAGCTCTCCCACGCTTGGCTGTGAATTTGATTCTCAAACATTACAACCTCGAAAAAGCTTAGTATATTAAAGAGAAGTACTAAATACCTAGATAGAAAGAGCAAATGGTATTTTCAATGATGAATCTACTAAGCCTGAGAAGTACGGAGCCGAAAGGAAAAGCCATATATTTTAGGCATGTTTCAATAATAGGAGGGCACTATTCAGGAAGGGATGCGTATGAAAATGTAACAGAGTGAAGCTCAGGTCTGTTGGATGCTTAATATGGTTTTTCACCGATGAAATTGCCAAGAGAATCATAGTTGCAGGTAATGAAAGTGCCACCGTCATCGCAAATGACCTTTGCGTAGCCGATTTTGGCAGAATTCTTCCACACTACCTCAGTGTAGTGCCCGCATTTTTCAAACTGCTCATACGTAGGAGTTGCATAGTTGAAGAAATGCTTCTTGCCAATCCATTCGCTGGGTGCATCCTTTGGCTTCCAGTCAGCTCCACTTGATCCCCAGAAGATATTTTCGCCATATGGACCGTTCGAGTGCTGCGAAGCTCAGTCACCTGTTCTCTGCGTGGCATATGTCTCTACATATCTAGCGACTCTCTCATCCCACACAAGGGGAGGAACGCCAACTGCGACTCTCTCTTTGTTTTGGGGTCCAATGAATTGGGGCACTAATGCTCAATCAACGGCAGCAAAAAGAACCGCACTGGAAACCAGACATAGTAACAAATTAAATGACAGGAGAGCTTGAAAGTGGAGAAACAACTTCAACTCTTCATGGTCTCACGATCAGTCCTCCTGTTTCTCAATTTCCAGTGCCAGGATAAGATGGCCTCTTACTGCTCTATTTTTATTAAAAAAAAATAATCCTATCTTTAAATACAAAAATGGTAATCCTATCTTTAAAAACAATTTATTTTTTTTAATCAATGAAAAACTAAAGTTGAGAAAGAAACTAAACCTTCTCTTAATTTTTTTTTTTAACAAATGGACATAATAATTTGCATATTGAAAGATGTTTTGATCAAGAATATTGCCAAACATTTATTTATTCTTGAAATTAGTCTAAATCATCCCTATTTTCTGATCTTCGAGATCGTACAAAGACGCAGGAGGAGAGCATACTTATTCTAGGTAAAAGCAAAATTGAAAATGAAAGAAGAAACTAAAACTGAAAGCCGACCTACTCTATACTAATTAGAATTTACAAATTAGTTACATGTAGTTAAACTTCCAATGAAGCCACTCACGTAGGAGTGACAACAATAGATTCAGTAGCAATTTTTCCAATGGAAAATGAAAATATTCGAAAGTGAATGAGTCTAGTGGTTGTATCTGTAAATCAAATAAATAAAAATAAAAAGATGAATCTAATCTAGTACTTACCTAGAACCATTGTTCGATAAAGCTTTGATAAGCACAGTTTCTCTCACTCAGATCATGTTGTAACTCCTGTTCTTCTTCTCTGATCTACTGCTCTTCTTCCTCGATCTCTTGTTCGAATGATTGTTCGCCATCAGATACGCAAGATTCTTCAGATGTTGAATCTTCATTTATTTCTTGGGGAGTAGTTGAACCTTTAATTCTTGTCAAGATCTCCTCTTCCAAGGAAGAAGAGATCCCAACTTCTGCTAGGATCTGACTGAGTAGTTCCAAGCTGAAACTCATTGTTAAACCATGTTGAAGGAGATTCTAAAAACAAATAAAAAAATCAGCACACTAAAACAAAAGGAGCACAGAAATAATCTTGAATTCAATACTCAATTAAACCCTCTTACAAGGACTTCTCATTAATTGAGTAATTTAATTCTTCAATTACAACCGTGAACCATGAATTCATCAAACACTCTTCACAGTTGCGAAAATCAAACACACTTGCAAAAATTGAAATTCACACTTGCGTAAATGTAAACACACCCTTCATGCCCTGATCCATAATAGGTCGAGCCCGTTACGGTATCTTGAATGTGATGCATAGGTTGTTCCCCACGTCTTACCACCTTAACACCTCGGAGTTAGGAACATGTATAAACACACTTGCAGAAAAATCAAACTAAACTTCAATCCATCGTGCCTCCCTGGCAACGACGCCAAAAATTTGGGTGAAACTATGTTCATTTAATTCTGTTGTAGTACTTGCCCAACTATTTAATTTGTCAATCCGAGGTCCGTAGACTTACGAGACACATGCAATATATATGCAAGACTGAAGTGGAACTAATCTAATGTAAATTACTGAAATCAAATTAATCTAGGAAGGCATTGAAACATTAACTATGACAGCAGGAAATTACATAAAGGAAAAGCAATAAAACATGTGAAGAATTGAATGACAACATATGTGAGCTCACAACAATAAAACTATGTCAAATTATATTACAAGAATCAAGTTACAAATCATGAAAGCATAAAAATGAAAAACTAAGAATTCCTTTCCTTTATTCATCCCTAAAATGAAGAGAGAGCACTCTCTTATATACATGAGGAAGATAACCTTCTCATAATTACATATCCAATATTCTCTCAAGCACTCTCAACTAATTTCCCATTATTACAAGATATGATCCCACAAATCTCTCAAGCATTTTTAACTACTTTCCCATTATTACAAAATATGATCCATTTGAATCCTCCATAAATCTCTCACATATCTTGGATAAGATATGCCAACCAAATCCTCCATGCTTTTCTCCTTAGGAATTGGATAAGATATGCCAACCAAATCCTCCATGCTTTTCTCCTTAGGAATTGGATAAGATATGCCAACCAAATCCTCCATGATTTTCTCCCTAGGAATAGGCTTGCATAATTATCTCCTTAACATGGTGGAGGAGATATGGATAAGTCTCTTGGAATTAATTCTCCACATATTTCCTACACATCACAAAACTCACATATTCTTGAGATATATATAAAAATATGTACATTTTCTAATAATTAATCATAAATTCACTTATAATACAAAAATGAATAAAATGGAAAATAAGAAGGTGAAACCCAAATGTATGTATGAAAATGATATGATAAAAGGTTAATGGGATGATGAAATGTAAGGAATAGTGAAGAAAAAGGTGGATGAAAATATGACATTTATGAGTCCCAACACATCTTATAAGTTGTTTCCATTCAGGTTTTTTAATATGAACCCTTTAATCTCATCGTGAATTATCACCCTGTGCTGCTCTAATAATGGGTTAGTCACTACTTCCCTAAACAACGTACCAATCTATCAAATACTTAAGAATAGTTGTTGAGTTGCTGCAATCTTCAAATCAAATATTGCAACCAACTTCTTCTCCAATTGTCACATCCATTTTTTCAGCCACTCGTTGAGATACAAACATTGCTTCCACTCAACGAGGCTTCGTATAGAAAATATATTTACATTTTGTAATGTATCTGGTCTCAACCACTAACTAAGGAATCTGCCTGTTCTTGTCACTTCTAGTTTCTCCTACCAAAATCATGGTTTGATTCTTGTCCAGCGCATCCAACATACATGAAGGTTTTTATATTCTCCAAAATCTCATAATACCTCTGGGAGTATGGCCATCCATTCTCATCCATCATACGATCTCATATGCTTTGTGACTCCTGCTTCGACTTTTCAAAAAAGAAATAAAATAGTTTTGTAAGTCAATATCACACGCTCCCAAGTGATCAAGTCGGTGCTAATCAAAAGGGTCCCGTACTTACAAACCTGGTCTTCTAAAATGAGAGTTAGTTTTTTCGTGCATTCTCGCTATTGGAATCTGAAAGTAATTAGGTCGAGGTAATGTTCAGTCGAGTTCTTTCTTCTCTATCAAAGAAATAAGGTATTGGGCTCGAGGAGAACATAACCAATCAAATCGTAAGAGTTGGATTCGAGGAGCAAATATACACCATCTTGAAGAGTGTCTCAATTTCCCTTCCTTTTAGCATGCATTTATGGTTACCTACAACAACTGTGTAAGTGTTATCCATCCTTGGCCAATAAGTACCAGTGAATAAAAGCTATATTGTATTCATCCCCTCCATTGAATGTCAATCATGGAATTCTTATAGAATACTTATAAATGAATGCTTATAAATGGAAGTTCATTTATATGAACCCTTTTATCTTACGATTGATGCATTCTTACAATGTAAATATGATTTTCACCTTCCAACACAATATTACATGATACAATCTTATCTTTTAAGTTTTAATTTTGGAAAGCATAATAAATACGAAAATGAAAAAAGGATCAAGTAGACAATAAAATGAAACAAGACCCTTGCTTACTTACTTACCAAACTTCTGGAATATCAATTCACATTTGTCATTGTTTCCAAATGTGTTCTTTCCTTTTCGTTGTGAATAGAAAATATAAATGGTATATGAAAATATTCTTAATAATATATAACATTAATATTATCATAAATTTATATTAATATTAATGATTTGAGGCTTCTATGATCTATATTATGTGTGGTGTTGTCTTCTGGAGTCATCGCATACAAATTTTTGGAATCGACGTTTCGAACCATCCTTCGTGGTTCATCATCAAGATAGATCCATGAGTGAAGAAGTCAAGACTCAATAGTGTAAATAAATAAAGGTGAGGGTAATTCGGTTGGAACTGAATGGCAACCGACCATTTTTTGAAGGAGAATGAATTAATAGGTGGTGATTAATTCAGATTTAGTTTTTTAATTTTTAATTTTAATTTAGTTTTCTTTAATGATTATAGTTATATTTTTATGTATCTAGTCTTTTCTTCTTTTTTAGGATTAATAATAAAAATTGATAGTTAATTCATAAATTAATTGTTACTGGATTTTTATTTAATGTTACTTGTATATAGTAGGATAATATTTAATATCTATTAATCAATATAAATTGAACTAATCTATTTCTAAATTAAATTAATTTAATTATGAGATGGAAATTAAAACTCAATTTAATGTTTGATTTTATCTCCTTCTCAAATTATTGATGTTATATAGATTTTATTTAATTCATTATTAAGTATTATTATTTAATGATTCATTATTTTGAAACTCAGATTAAAATTGAATTAAAGTTTTTTATCTCCAATTTAAAATTAAATTAAATTAATTTTAATTTTGAAATTGTTCTACAGTTTATAAAGTATTAATGTTTATAAACTCTAACTTAATTCATTATTCAATATTATGAATTTTTTTTTTTTTTTTCTATGTAAAGACTAAGCTATTGTATTAATAAAGAAAGAAAATATTTACAAAGAGGTACTAGCCTCTGAGGATGGATAAGGCCACCCTCTGTCTGAAGAGCATAGCAGGTACTTAAGGCTACCTGAATTACAAAGATAGAAGCAGTAGAAGTAAGCATGAGCAAAACAGAAGCAGGTAGTCCTCTGACTTACAAGAGAGATTCCTCCAAAAAGAACAACAACAGCAGAATTGTAGAACCAAAGAACCTTTGCTACTGATATCATCGCGGCAGTTGAGGGTAGGAAGACAAGTGATTCCAGAGATCTGGAAACATTGCGAATTCTGGGCATTCCTCTACCCCAAAAACAAAACCTGGGTATCTCGGAAAGAGAAGAGACCCCTCCAAAACTCCAAAACTTGACCATTGAGCAGCAGCAGAAACAGTAATTTAGCCTTCGAAGGCTCACCTTATGCCTTGTTGTCGAAATCTGGCATAGTTGCATCTTCGTTCACTGGCTGTCGGGAATCCGGTGGGTGTGCTGGCTGCTGAAGCGAACGCAGATCAAGAGCATGCTCCTCGGGATTGACAACGCCTGGAGGAGGAATAACGACATTGCCAATTTCCACCCACGCTTGGGCATTACCAGTCTGAGCCCGCTCCCCATCGTCTTCCTCCTGGCTGTCGGAGTCTTCATCTTCTTCCTCCGTCGCGATTACTGTTATCAGCAGAGACACCCATGATTGATTTCTCTGGCATCTGAATGTGAAACGGGATGTATGCACTTGACTATCTAGTTGGTCCGACTCCTCTGAAGGAGAAGACGGAGGCGCTACCATAGCCAGCGGCTGAATTGCCCTTGCTTGAACCTCCTGTCTTCGACTAATTCCCCAAACACCCCCTCTTCTCGGGACCCCACGTTGTCTCGGCACCATGAGCAGGGAAACTTGAGAGCTATTTACAGTGGGAGGCCCAGTATCCAAACGCAGAGCCTGAACTCTGCCCCCCAGAACCGGCCTAGTAGAAACCTGAACCAAAGTATGAGTCCTCACTATAATTTTAGCCTGCCAAGGTCGAGAGAGCATACTCTGAGTGGAGGTGAGGCCTCTGCCACTGCGTACACTGCCAGAGATCATCTCCTCTCCACTCTGCTCGAAGCACAACATAACAATACACCAAACATGCCCAAACTGGAGCAGATACGCCGTTAAGTAATCCTCTTTTCGGAATTCTCTGGATGCCTCCATAACGAACCCTAACGAATTAGCGTACAATGCAGTTAAGTCCCCTCGTGCGAACCCATCTCCCCTCTGCACAACCTTCTCCTCAGCCTTTAAAGGCATTAATGCCTGGCAGAGCCGCCTAGTGTGGCCGTCCTGGCAGGCCACCTTAACATGCCAGCTGCCCATCGCTGTTTATCAAATTGCCACCCGCATCCGGGTGAGAATCATCCTGTGTTTGCATGTCTCTATCTATTAGTGCTTGGAAGGTGGATAGATGATCCATCAAAACTACATCATTTAGATGGCCAACTGAGAGGTCTTTCTCATTTTCCACCCCTAAATTAGCAAGGAAATCAGCTGGCTTGTTCCCGTCCCTTTTTATATGCTTGAAGGAAACAGCTCTGTTCTATTGCAGCCAATGTTGTATTTGTTCCAATCTAGATGCCAGTCTCCAGCTACTGCTGATCTTGTGAACTTGGGAACCCTGTTGGAGTTTTAAGGCCATGTTTATTATAAGTTGGGAATCCCCTTCCACTATCAACGGAAGATAATTGCCCTGCTACGCCAGAGTGATACCTTTCCATAGAGCCTCTAGTTCCGCTGCATTGTTGGTATTCCACCCAATTGTGCCATAGTAGGTGAGGTGGGATTTACCCTGATGGTCTCTGATAATGCCGCCATAACTAGTCTAACCCGGATTGCCTTTCGATGCGCCATCGAAATTCAGTTGGAACATGTTGATGGGAGGTGGCCTCCACTTTACTGAATGGGTTTGGTGCTTTACGGGGCTGTCCTTGACAGGAATCTGATCTTGTATCGTTATCTGCCAATTGTTCCAGATGGCCAACTCCTGAGGTTACTTTGGGTAGTCATCTTGGGACCAGTTCTTTGTGGAAAGAGTTTCTCTGATGTTGTTATGAATTCCCTTCCATACCTGCTCCATTGTCATTGATTGACCTTTGAAGATCCTCCTGTTCCTTTCCTTCCAGATATTCCACATCAAGAAACCCAGTATAGTTTGCCAAAGGATGTTTAGAATTTTACATTGGTATGGTGTTTGAGGCCATTAACGTATTGTGTCTTTGATATCCCCCAGAACTCGGCCTTCCTTTTGACATCGAAATGCCACCTTTTCCCAAATCTTTCTACTCAGCTGGCACGTCTGCATTAGGTGTAAGGTTGTTTCTTCTTCCTAATTGCATATGAGGCATATGGAAGGACCAAGGAAGCCCCTTTTTCTGAGGTTATCCCAGGTTAGGATTCTATTATATGAAAGGAGCCAGAGAAAGGTGGAAACCTTCGGCCAGATTGGTGGTTTCCAGATTTTGCCCCA
This sequence comes from Pinus tabuliformis, assembly GCA_031772625.1. NCBI lineage: Eukaryota > Viridiplantae > Streptophyta > Pinopsida > Pinales > Pinaceae > Pinus > Pinus tabuliformis. The sequence goes on along the minus strand of CM062818.1, from coordinate 799,931,956 downwards.
TATCTGATCTTTATCCATTCTGTCTTTTATGATGATCCTGTAGGCCTCCTTTGTGGTGAATGTACCCTTCTCCTCATAACCCCATCTCAATGTGTCCATACCTGCTTGCTTTAATATCCTGCGCTTTTTTAACTCGGTGTTGAGAGTGAGTTGGTTGTGATTTGAGCTGCGTGGTAAAATAAGGCTAGTTTCTTTCCACCCTCTCTGCTCCTGATTATTCGGTTCTTTCCAGAAATTGCTTATTTTCTCCTGTGGGGTTATCTCCCAATCATGAATAGTTTGCATGCAATCCTTAAGATTTGGTAGCTGTTGCCAGGAGTCTTCCCAGAACCTGGCAATAAGACCATCTTTCACCTCCCAAAATCTATGTTTTTGGATGAGATCTCTATGCTGTATGGCCGAGTTCCATATTAGGGATCCTTTACTTGTTTCCGACATTCTGATCCTTTCTTCTAAGGGTAAGTTCCTTGAGTACTTTGCTGTCCAGAGACATGCCCAGGGGGTATTGAAGTTTGAAAGCCACCTCCACCATATTTTCGCCCCCATGGTCTTATTACTTTGTTCTGGGTCTCTGAGTCCTATTCCTCCTGCCAGCCTAGGAATACAAACCTTTTCCCATCGAATGAGAGCCCATTTTCTATTTGGTCCAGAGCTGCCCCATAGGAAATTTCTCTGTAATTGTTTGATTGCCTTAAGTACCCATTTTGGCGCTGCTAAAATGGAGAATAAGTAAAGCGGCATGGATTGCAAAACGGACTTGATAAGCACAATTCTACTGGCCATGTTAAGCGATCTATAGGTCCAAAGGAGCAATTTGGCTTCAAGTTTTTCAAGCAGGATTGTCCACGATGAATGCTTGAGGGCTGATGCGATAAGAGGAGCGCCTAGATAAGAGGAGGGCAGAGAAGCCTTGGAGAAGCCAAGAATATGCGTTATAGCTCTTTGGGTATATGGAGGGGTGTTAAAGAAGAATACTTGGGATTTAGCATTATTTATGAGGGCTCCAGAAGCTTTTGAAAAAGAGTCCAAGATGGATTTGAAAGAGCGAGCTTCTTGAACGGAAGAGTGGCCGAATAACATGTTATCATCAACAAATTGTTGATGAGAAATTGCTGGGTGATGGTGAACGGCAATTCCTTTGAGCTTATGCGCTAGAATGGCGGCTTTAATGCTTCGCCCCAGTCCTTCAGCAAGGATAACAAACAGAAAGGGTGACAAGGGGTCTCCCTGCCTAATGCCCCGAGATGGACGAAAGGTGGGAGAGGGAATCCCATTGATGAGGATAGAAAAGAATGATGAGGAGATGAGACTACTAACCCATCTTACCCATGGGGGAGCAAATCCAAAAGCCAGGAGAGTTTTTTGCAAATAATTCCAGCTAATACTATCGAATGCTTTTGAAAGATCGATTTTGAGAAGCATCCCCGACTTCTTTAATTGTTTGAGAGAATGCATTATTTCAAGGGTGAGGATGATCCCATCAGTGATTTGACGCCCTTCAACATACCCGGATTGTTCAGGAGAAATGATGAGGGGCAGCAAGGGCTTCAACCTTAGAGCAATAACCTTTGAGACAATTTTATAAATGATATTACATAAAGCAATGGGTCGATACTTATCTGGAGTGTTGGATTCTGAAGACTTGGGGATTAATGCTATAAAAGTTGCATTCATAGCTGGATACATCCATCTGAGAGTCCTTGATTCCTCCACGACCTACCATACTTCCCATTTTATTAATTCCCAGAAATGCTGAAAGAAATTTGACGTGAACCCATCTGGGCCGGGTGCTTTCCCTGCTTTGAGTTGGTTCACTGCTAATTCTACTTCTTGAAGACTGATCGGTTTAAGAAGCAGAGTATTATGATCTTCAGTAATTATTCTTGGAATGTGCCTGGTGATGTTATCAATGGCCGCGGATCTATTGATATTTGGTTCTTGATTCATCTGTTTGAAGTAGTTAACGAACTTCGTTTCTATTCCTTCATGGTTTTCGACCTTGATTCCTTGCTCATTATTCACAGAGGATATTTGGTTGATCATGCGCCTTCGGACTGTTGTTTTGTGAAAGAATTTTGTGTTCTTTTCACCTTCCTTCAGCCACCTAATCCTGGACTTCTGCCTCCACAATGTCTCTTCCTATAGATCTCTTTCTAGAATTTGCTTTTCAATTGCTTGTTCTTGCTGTGTCAATTCCTCGGATCGGCCATGAGAAATTATTCTTTGTTGGGTGTCCTTCATTTTTTGAATTAGGATTTCCTTTCATTTGAAAATATTACCAAATGTAGATTTATTCCAACGTTTTATTTCCTCTTTGAGATACTTCAGCTTCTTTTGAAATAGGGCCATTCTTGTCCCCTCTGTTGCCCTAAAATTTGTCCAGGTTGTCTTTATAAATTCAAGGAAGTCCGGATGAGATAGCCAGAAAGATTCAAATCTGAATGGCCTCCTTAAACTTTTGCCTGGTCGGTTCCAGTTTAAGGCAATGGGCCAGTGGTCCGATCCAGAATAAGGTAGGATTGAGGCTGTGAATTCTCCGCCCATGTGTACTGCATTGTCAGAAATTAGGAAGCGATCTAGTCATGAGGCCACTTGCATCAGTTCCGTTCTCTTGTTGTTCCAGGTATAAAGGCCATTTTCAGTAGGAAGATCAATCATCCAATTGTCTTGAATGAAATCTTTGAGTAGAGTGCCGTCTCTGTTAATTCTGCAACGTCCTCCTCTCTTTTCCTCCAGAGTCGCTATCATGTTGTAATCTCCGCCTGAGATCCATAGCGGGTGCATTTGGTTTGCATTAAGCTACGTTAATGCATCCAATATATCAGCTTTCTGTTGGATTTCTTGTGGAAAGTATACATTTGTAATATGCCCATCAATATTTGTGCCAATGAGATGAAACTTGGCTTGGATGAAATTTCTATTTGCATGTATATTATCCAGCTGTATCACCCTTGCGTCCCAAAGGATTGCCAAGCCTCCTGAAGCGCCCTGAGCTTCCACTGCTGTGACCTGCCCTGCCGGCCAGGCCTTAGCTGCTACTTTTTCTAAAACTACTTGTTTACATTTGGTCTCTTGCAGGAAAAGAATTGCTGGTTTTTCCTCCATTATCATGTTTTTAAGGAGTCTACCTTTCTTCTGGCCGTTAAGCCCTCTAATGTTCCAAGATATCAACTTCATTGGGAATGTTTGGGGTGGATGTTAAAATACCTGGTTAGCTGGGCGTATCTGCCTGAATCTACCAGGACTTCTCCGACCTTGATGGTTCTCTCCAGAGCGGACTTCCTTCCACGCTTTTTGCTATCCTTTGAAATAAACGTCCCATCCCATTTGCTGCCTGTTTGCACCCCGAGTGAATATTTCTTCTGGGCTTTATGCAGAACCTCCACCAGTTTGTCCACTTGCGTTGCAGTTATCTTGTCGAAGTTCTTAGTTTTGCAAGCGGCCTCCAGACCAATAATGTCCAGTTCCCCTATATCAAATGTTTCTGTGTCCTCATCCATATTTTTGACTTCTTGATGGCTTTCTTCTTCTTCCCGTGCTTGTACTGCGCCTGAATCCGTTGTGTCTATCTCCATCTCTCGTTGGCTCCAGATTTTCGATTTGGTGCTATGGGTGTTGCCGTCCTGTACCTCGCTTTTTCCTTTTGATGACGCTTTGGGATCCTCAGACATGTCCGGATTTGTGATGCTCTTGGATGATAGAGGATCTCGGACTTGTTGCTCTTCCTCAACTAAAACAGCAAAGCTATTACTTGTTGAAGGCTTTGAAGGATCCTTCGTGACCTGCCTGTTCTGAGATGGTTGTTTCTTATTTCCTCTTCTGCGATTAACTACTTTGGTGAACCCATCGGTCGATTGCTTGTCCTGATCTTGTTCCGTGGACTTCTTATTTAGCGGGCAATCTCGGAACAGGTGCCCTAAGGCATGACATTTTCTACACCTAAAGGGCACATGTTCATAGTCTATTAACTGGAACCATTCTTCATCCTCATGAGTTAGTTTTACCTTGTCCGGCAGGGGTTCCTTTAAGTCCATGTAGACGCAGATCCGGGCATAAGAGGTGTACTTCTTCGTTTTCGTTTCTTCTGCAATCTTGACAAAGTCCCCCAGAACCTTCCCAATCTCCTGAAGCGATTCTTCTTCCCAATATTCCCATGGCAATGAGTACAGCCTGATCCAAACTGGTGCCCAGCTCAGATCCTCCTTATCTGGGTTAAATTTTGCTGCCCATTCTCTGAGGAATAGACCCGCTGAGTTAAAGAAATAAGGTCCGCTCTCAAAGACTCTGTTTCTGTCCTCCAAGCAGTTGAAGACTGCTGTAAAGAAACCTTTTGGACCTAAATGCAGGGATATATGTCCTTTCGGGTGCCATTTTATATTAATCCAGGTCCTCAGGGCTTTCTCATTTGGCCAAATGCCTATAAATTTGCCTATGAGGGCATGATCCTTCATGTATTGTATTCTTGCATTGATTCTGTGACTGGGGAACTCCACTGTTGGCGTATGCTTAGCAACAGGCTTGCATGTGGATGATCTCACTCTCTGATCCTCTGGCTGAGCTTGATCATTCTGCCTGTCCGACATATCTTCAGTATCCTTTTCATTTGTTCTCTGATCTTTCCCTGATTCGTTCTGGTTTTCGGGCTGCATTTCGTTAGTTGGGGAATCCCCTCCTGCCCCTTGGCGGGGGTGCATTTTCGCTGCTGCCAACTTCCTACAACCATGATGTGCAGCTTTTCTGCCTTGGGGTGGGCTTCTGCCCCTGCAGTCCGCCTGCCGCTGCAGGTCTGCAGCTAACCCTAGCCGCTGTACGCTGCTACTCTGCTCATCTTCGCTCTTGAAAGGTTGTCTTGAAATATTATGAATTAATTATTAATGTTATAAATGAGATTTAAATTGAACTAAAGTTTTGGTTCTAATTTTAAAATTAAATTAAATTAATTTTGATTTGAAATTTTTTATTCTTGCTTAAAATATTATAGTAATATTAACGATATGTTAATTAAAAATTATGATATGTTTATTAAAATATTTTTAATAAATTTTTTGTGATAGTGACCTAAGAGGAGAACCTAGAAAGGTTAAATTCAACGATAACAAGGCAGGTAGCTGCTAGGAGGAGGTGGAATCATCGGTTAGAGTGGGAATCCAATCATCATTGATTTTCCAACCTTCTTCACGGTTAAGGTTGTTAGGTTGTTTTCCTATTTCGATGGCTTCTCTAAATTTCCTATGTTGATAATGATTAATATTGGCCATCAAACAGGAGTTCTCAATTCAAATATGATGATTGGTTTTGCTGGAGTGCTCAGCCAAAGATAAGGTCTTGGACCGGTTATGTTTATTGTCATTGACATGCTCTTGTATCATAGTTAAGATTGATTGACATGTCTCACAAATGTATGTTTTGCTACAAGAGCAGGGAATCAAATAAACCCCTTTATGGCATTTAGGATCAATTGGATCTTTTACTAATTTTAGGGAGTGGCCAATGGTGTTCATAAGTTTGAAGGTGGTTTTTATATTTTTTTTTCTTTAGAATGTTTGGAATTTTATCAGTGGTGCCTAATATGTAGGGGAGGTGGACCTTACCCACATCATCATACCTTGGTTGCTTGTTTTTAGTGTTCTCCACCTTTTCGAGAAAAAAGAAAAAAACTAGACTAAACTAAAATAAAAAACTAAAAAAACTAAATGTGAATTAATCACCACCTATTAATTCATTCTCCTTCAAAAAATGGTTGGCTGCCATTTAGTTCCAACTGAATTACCCTCACCTTTATTTATCTACGCTATTGAGTCCTGAGTTTTTCACTCATGCATCTATCCTGATGATGAACCATGGAGGATGGTTCGAACTGTTGATTCCAAAAATTTGTATCTGATGACTCGAAAGACAACACCACACATAATATTAATATTTTAATTTTTTCCTTTTAGTTGTGAATAGCAAAACCAAATGGTAAAGTTTAATGTTAATATTTCATATATTAATATTAAAATTATTAATCAATGAAGCTTTGTTTATATTAATATTCTTAATAGTATATAATATTAATAATATATTAATATTAATTATTAGACATAATATAATATTTATATTTATATTTATATTTTATATTATATTAATAATATTAGTATTAATGTTATGATTGCACTGTAGATGTTAAATTGTAATTTTTTTTAGTTTGTTTTATCTAGATGCATTGGTTTCAGTGTATATCTTAATTCTTGGTGTATTTTATCGCACTAAATGTATTGATTTCAATTTAAATGTTAATTTATAAATATATTTGATAGAGTAATAAATGCATTGATTTCAGTATGTTGTTGATTTCTAATTCTTTTATATTGTTCTATCTAGATGCATTGATTTTCTTGTAGATGTTAATTCCTCATCTAATTTAACTAGATGGATGATTTGTACTTCTTTAAAAGTAATTTGGTTATTGGAGAGAATTGATTTGAGTGATATCAAAAAAACTATTTTCTATGTCCAAATATTTTTTTGTTGCAGTAATTCATGCAACCATGTCCTCCCATAATAACGAGATGGAGGCAAAAAATTTAGAAGAAATGAGTGACGAACAAAGAGAAGATCGAAAAAAGAAGAAAAGTGAAGAACAAAGAGAAAATCGTAGAACATATCACAAATAATATTTAAGAACATATCGACAAAGAAAGGCACAAGAATTGGCAGTTGAAGAGCATGAAGGACAAAGGATAAATCGAAATGAATTAAGAGAAAATTGATTTAGAAAAGCACTAGAAATGATAGCTAAAGAGCAAGAAGAACAAAGAATAAATAAAAATGAACAAGTAATAGCATTTCGATAGAGAAAGGCATTATAAATGACATTTGAATAAAATGAAGAACAAAGGATAAATAAAATGAACAAACAAGAGAAATTCAACAAAGACAGGAACTAGAAATGAAAACTACAAAACAACAAGAAGAGAGAAGAGCACATCAAAGGTAATATCAAACAACATATCGACAAAGAAACGTAAAACAAATAATATAAGAAAATGAAAAACAAAGATGAAAGGAAGAAGGAAATCAAAAGGAAACCATAATAAGCTTTGTTTAAGAAGCCTAAACTGTCCCATTACAGGCAGTGTTGCTATATAAGTAAAAGGAAACTGCATGGAAATAGATAAGGAAGAAATTGAACTTGAGTTAGTTCTTGTAGTTGGATCTCGAGTGATGCTTACATTAAACATATGGACTAATGTAGGAATCTTAAATAATGCTCTTGTTGTAGAAAAAATTGTGTATAAACCTCAAAATTCATCCCCAGAACCACCCACATATGTTTTAGTAAGATTTGCTAATTATATGGGAGTAACATGGGATGATTAATCCCCTTAGGAAGTTCTTATTACACCTATGGAAAGAGGTAGTAGAAGACAACACCCTTTAAAACTTTCTTTGGGTTTAACAATCCACAAGTCACAAGGATTGACTTTGGAGAAAAGTACTATTAATATTGAGAAGAGAGAGGGCCATGTATGATGCTTATTGCAATATATCAAGTTAAAGATATGAATTGTCTACAATTTGAACCTCCCTTTTCATATGATTTATATGAAAGGATGGAAATATTATGAAGTGCGACTGTAAGAAAAGCAGAAGAAGAGAGATTGATATCAATCACATTGTAAACTATTTTCTTATTGGCTATATTCTTATTATTTGCATTTTCCATCATTCAAAATTATAAATTTGTATTCAACAATTTTATTATCATAATATATAATCTTTAGACATATTAAATATATTTAAAAATGAGCACATTAGTTATATGTTCAACATACTTTTTATGGAAACACGCAACTGAAACTAACCTAGATCCATCTTAACCCGAGATTTATCAAGCGCCGAGAGGGATCAAATCTCTCGAGGTGCAAACCTCTTCTTTGAGTGCAATAATTGAGGAAAGTTTTTCATCTCAAGTGATTTGATCCCTCTCGGAACTTAATAGATCCAACATTAAGATGGATCTAGGTTGGTTATATACTTAACTATTATACAATCTCAACTGTCGTGATTTTGAAGTATGGTTTGACAATAAAAAAATTATTAAAAAAATTAATATATACATATTAATATTATCATAATTAGTTAAAATTAATTAAATAATTTTATTTTCATATTTAAAATCAATTAATTTACAAATAAAAGTAAAATATATTTTGTACAATTTCATGCCGGGGTGGTGAAATTAACTGAACTTTGAATAAGTGTCATTTGCAAACTATATGTACAAAATCAACAAAATTAGATTTGTTGGGAAGGTTATGAGAAACCGCACTTAATGATATGACCAAAATTTACATAGAGGGTCCTCATTATTATTATGAAGATAAAAAAGTAAAAATAGGGGGTTGCTATTTTGCCACAACACCATCATAATCATCATTACATATGTGCATGTGTGTGTGTTTGTCTACATAATGTAATTCAAATACCTTTTTTATTCATTCTATAGTTTTTTTACATCTTAGTGTGAGCCAAATCTGTAATTCTTTTAGTGCTTAGCATGGAATTTACATGTATATTTTAAAAAAAAAATTAATAACAAATAAATATTTCAATGAGAGATAGAGAGTAGTTTATTTATGACTCTCATTGAAATATTTGTTTTGTTATTAATATTTTTTTGAAAATTCTACATATCCATTGCATGTTAAGCACTAAAAGAATTATAGATCTCATTCACAATAATATATAAAAAACACCTATGCAATGAATAAGAAATTTTATTTCAATTACACACAGACACACACACATAGATAAGTAAAAAAAATCATATGGTTAGAACATTTCAAAAATGTCATGCTCATAGAAGTGATAGTTCTAATTTTAAACATGGAGTTCATATGTGGCATGGGTACATGACACAAAGTATCTCTTTCTCTCTCTCTCTCCACCAAATTAATTCCAATTTTCTATTGTTTAGGCATATAGACAGATTATGTCCTTGGAGGTGAATTTTATTTTTTTATTGTAAAAACTTGAGTAATGTCATTACACCTCAAATCATTTGATCCTTTGGGTGCATGATAGATATGATTTTAGAAGGAAATTTCAATAATTATTATAACAAACATTGTCCGATCAAATTGACTTTATTTTATTAATCTTGAATTTAATTTATTATCCTTTTTTTTAAACAAAAGCCTCTATAAACTGGAAGCAATTGTATATTATCTAGCTCATTATTTTTAATTTGGTAGCTCAATGAAAAATTCCAACCATGGGACAAAAATCATATTTTTGAGAGTAATAATTTTGACTATTGAAGCGCCCAATTTGGATAAGGGAAAGTGTAATTTTGAATTTAAAGCCCACATGTGCATATTTGATTAGTTCAGCCTCAAAGAAATTTGGACACCACTGGAAGGTCATAAATAAAAGTGACCTCAAGCTCATTTTTATATCACCATGAGACATTCTTCTATTCTCTTTCTTGGTTTTGGATCGCACATGTCCAAGGCAGGTCCGTGAAGGAATGGGTTTGCTCGAAGGTGAAATTGCAGGTTTCGAAGCTCACATCTCCATTTTTGGGGTTTACGTATCTATCATAGAAATGGTACAAGGAAATAACAACTATAGTCGCATGCTGGCTGGCTCATCCATGCAACTGAAGCCTTTCAGTCACACCCATAACACATCCTCCGTGCGACCAAAAACTAAGGTTTCGATTTTCAGTTGACCACAAATTTTTCTCATTGACTACAGGGTTCATAAGTTGCATGTAGACAATGATAATTGATTATAAGCTTCTTAATCAGGGTTTCGAGTAGTAACGTTGTTGGGTTCATTTCATGGATATTATTTAGTTGATGTTCCTAGATAGTTGTATGGATGAAGATATGGATCATTGTACTCTCTTTTGTTGAATCATTCAATCAAAATATTATAAGAAGAATAATTTAAAAGGGTTTTCGCCATAGTACGTTTTTCCATGGTCTCCAACCAATCTTGATGTCTCTATGTGTGAATTATTTTCTTCTATTGTTCCATTATGTTCCATTGCATAGATGATGATATTTCTATTTCTATATAGTTTCATATGCCATTAAATAATGATATAAATATGAAGAATGTTATGATTTTATGGGGTGAATTTAATGTTTTAATTAAGACATGCAATTATCAATGAAAATAACAATGTAAACCTAAGAAGAAGTAATTTGGTTTTAGAGTTGGGCTGAAGAAAAGTCATTGAATGTTACAACTATGAAGACACCATTAATGGAAGCAAGAGAAGATGGTGGAGACCTAAGAGAATACTAGGGTTTTAAGGTAACCCTCGGTAATTTGTGTATTACGGTTTGATAGAGATTATGAGGTTAGGGTTTGGAAGAAACTCTAGTTTATGGAAAATATTTGAGATATACAATCTAGAGACCCTAGCATTATCAAAGTAAATATGTTCAAGGACTTGCGACAAATTTGTTGAATCCCTAGAATGGATAGTCTCTATTAGGCATGGTTACTAATATAGTTGGTGGAAATATTGAAGGATAGTGAACAATGATTTCTCTTGAAGGAGATAATCATCTCGAATTGAAGATAAGTACTTTTGGATTTATGGTGTTCCTTTATGTCCTTCATTCTGTTTAGACATATTGATCTAATTATTGTTTTTTTTATTACTTATACTTCCTACATGTATATTTGAATATTTGGATACCCCTAACTTATTGATGAGATGTGATAAGTGGATCCTTCTTAAGGATCATGTGAGATGCAGGAAAATATGACTAGTGAAGGAAAATACGAGCTATAGTTTCCCATGACAATGAAGTTGACAAAGTGTTATCGCTGCCAATGTTAAATAAAAGGATACCCATGTATCTGAATACTACAAGGTATGTATGATGCATTTTTTAATGTTATGTTTTAGCTACAATATTGGAAGGCAACGTAAGCCCTAAGGTATGATGAGTATATCACCTTCACAAATGGCTCATGCATGCATATGAAAGTAATTTTGATTTATCAATATTTATGATGAGATGGCGCACTTGGTATTGGACAAGTATTTTACATTGTAGTCATGGTAAGGCTACATTGACTTTTGATATATTGGTATGCTTTATATTTGGCATGTATCTTTCATTATAAACATGATGGATTCCATATTGAAGGTTATCTTATTGAATATTATATATGGTAGCTTGATATTATTGATAATTTGTGTGATAAGCATGATAACCATGATGATAGAAGTGTAACAATGAGATTGATATGCAGTAAAATTACATGCCCTAACTTGATGGTTAATGATAAATAGGTGATGAAGTGATCATAATCCTTGAGATATGATAATACACTTGTGAGCCACCCTAATCATATGAATCTAACCCTTAATGAAATTTTGATGTGACGATGAAGTAGCTAATGCCGACATGTTATGACCATGATGGGTAGATGTTTTAGAACATGGTATATATTGAGTTTATGACCTAACAGTTTTTTTGATACATGAAAATATTATATACAAGTTGATGACTTATGGTTGAAGGGGATGCTTATTAAAAGGGATAAACTCTTCATAAATATCCCTACACCAATTATCATCTGCATTATATATCTATAATATTTTTACTATTGACGTATGATTTATGGACATGAATAGACTAAATATCTGATGTTGATAGTCTATAGTAAGTTTAGGTCTGAGAAGAGAAGGTTTCCCTTAGTTTAAACCCAAACCTTATGGAATCAATATTATCAGTGTGGATATAGGCCTCAACCACATGGAAGCAAGGTTAAGGTTAAGGTGTGGTTATGTGAAGCTTTGTGCACGAAATCAGAAGTAAACCTAAAGGATGATAGTCCTACAGAGATGGAGTAGATAATATAATTTTCTATGATCAAGGAAGTTTGAATATTTTTCTTACTTGAGAGAATGTGAATGTATTGACTAAACTTGTGTTTGAATGTGACTAAAATATGCATATTAGTATGTTATTTTGATTTGATCATTGAAGCTCGTATATGACAATTGATTACATGAGTTTGACAAGATTTGTCTAATTAATGAGAACTGACATGATGTTTGATAGTTCATAAATATGCTTTAGATCATTGGAGTGATGCTTCATATGTTTTTGGGTTATCGACAGATCGAACTCACTATGATAACAAATTAGTGTTTTTACTTGATATCTAATGAGTTTTCTTGATGAAAATAGTAACTTTCATTGACTAATACATTTTGTATTGGCTTCATTGTCCTTGGGGCAAATTATGGTTAAAGTATTAAGAATTGTGATTTAATATGAAGTAATCTCACAATAAATGAATGGAACTTGCATGACTTATCCTTAGTGAATGCATTTACGTCTAGTGACAGAAATGATTGATATTATTATCATGAGGATGAATTGATGAATTTTGGTGTGATATTGTTTGGCAAATGGAAACTTGTTGGAATAATAAAATATGAGAGCTCTACCTCTCACATGGTCTAAAGAATTTGATACAGCGATATTTATGATTTTGATATTAGTTCTGACTTGGCATCTGAACTTTGATAAATTGAGTTAGTTGATTTCATTGCAAAATATTTATTTATGTAATGTTGAGCATATTGGTTTGGGAAAGTGTTATTTTGGTAGAAATAATTGTATGAAGCAACCTCCCTAATCATGGTATGCCAGTATTTCTAGTTACCTAGTGAAGCCAAGATGATGTGTTGATCTAAACCTCTACTTCAAAAGTGGTCCAAGATATGATTTTTATTCTTTTTTTACATGTCGATGGTCTACTCTTGACAGGTAATGAGCCTCTGATGATCAAAGTAAGAGAGAATTGGCTTCTGAAGCATGAAATAATGAATCATGGCATGATGAATTGATTTTTGAAGTTTGGAAAAGAAAATATATATTGTGAAGTTTTTGAAAGAGGAAATGTAAAGCCTTGAATACTTTGATTGAATTTCAAGAATTTGTGAAGAGATATTGTTGAATTTGACTTGGAAATTAATAGTTGACTTAAGAATTAATGTTTCACTTGAACATATATATATATATATATATATATATATATATATATATATATATATATATATATAGATATATATATATATATATATATATATATATATATATATATATATGTATCTATATCTATATCTATCTATCTATCTATATATATATATATATATATATATATATATATCTTTTGTGCATATCCAAAACCTTCTCAAAAAACTCTCAAAAGAGATTCCTCATCCTAGCTCACAACTAGCCATGTTAGCAACTTCGTACTCAATCTCGGTCATGCCTAACACTATAAACATCTCATCCAAAATATCATGATAAATCTCATAGTAAGGTAACACATAGATGCACTTATGTCATGAATCATGATCCTGATGCAGTTATATAATAGATCACAATCCGTGTAGTCGCATATCATAGAATGAAGTTCTTAAATAAGAAGAAATAATCGTCTCATGCAAATATCTGAGGGGTTCTTTAGTGGAAACTCAATGTGTAATACAATCCTATTTATTGATGGGACTAAGATACCTTCTTATATTGAGACAATGTTGCGATATGATACGAGCTTAGGCTTGTCATTTCTTCCTCAATTAGAGGGAGGTTGAACAAGGTATCCTTTTTGTGATATATATATATATATATATATATATATACATATTGTTCTAATATAATACATGATTTGATGTCATATATGAAAAATAGACTATTTTTATTGTGATATGAGTATTACTATATATGAGCATGATGATCTATAAAGAGCATTATTGATCAATGACATTATATATATATATATATATATTGTTCTAATATAATACATGATTTGATGTCATATATGAAAAATAGACTATTTTTATTGTGCTATGAGTATTACTATATATGAGCATGATGATCTATAAAGAGCATTATTGATCAATGACATTGAGCCAACTTTTCCTACCCTGTTTGAGCTCCTAGGGTTTGGAATTGAGATGGATGGCTCCTGGGGTTGAGGGACCTCTGGATAATCAATTCATAGATGTTTCTCCCCTATATCACCCATAGGGTCAAAGATGTTAGCTCCCCTATCCTGGTATTTGTAGAGTATAACCCAGTTGGAATCATACACATAAGTTGGGCTTGTTGGGATTGTCCCTCCTCGGATAGTCAGTGGGTTGAGGAGGCTTGGGAGCATGTGAACATTTGGTAAGTTGGGTATATTTCCCAACAATGGATTATGATGTAGGTGTTTTACTATATATCTCTTGAGGGTAATTTTTGGGAAGATCGGCAAGAAATAGGACAAGTTGAGATGTGCTCCACTATATCACCTATTGCTCGATATGAGGTTAAAAATTTTATTCCGCAATGAAATTTTATGTTGAGAATAAGCTCCTCAATGTGGTTCCAGGTTGAGATGCACTCCCTAATGTTGTTCCAGATTGAGCTAGGATCTCAGATGTTAACGCAGGTCATAGAATTGTCTCCACACTGAGTTTTCCTAATTAGTAACATTTGTCTCCCCACTGGCAGTGATTCTGGGTGGTAGCAGTGGCTTCCCGATGAATATTGGGTTGTAGAATGAGCTCCCTTACAATATAAAATTATTATTCTTTTATATGAGATGATGTTCAAAATATGAGTGAAGGTAATCAAGAGATAAGCATATATGAGCAGTGATGACATTTGATGTCAAGATACTTGAGACAAGATATGATTTGATTATAGGATACTTGTGATGATCACATGATGCAATTGTAAGAACTCCCTATTTGAGAGGGAGTGTCAATTTGGAACCTTAGTGAAAAATTCCAAACATGCGATGAAATTCCCCTTTTCGAGAGGACCAATTTTGACTATTGAAGCGCTCAATTTGGATAAGGGACAGTGTAATTTCAAATTAAAAACCCAAGTGCGTATATTTGATCTAGTCGGCCTCAATCAAATTGGACACCTTTAGAAGGTTATAAATACAAGTTGTCTCAACCTCATTTAGTGATCATCATGATACATTATTCTATTCTCTTTCTTGGTTTTGGCTCACGGAGGTCTAAGTCAGGTCCACGGTGGAATGGGTTCGCTTAAAGGTGAACTTGCATGGTTCAAAGCTTGCATATTTATTTCAAGGTTTTAGGTCTCAGTCCCAGGCATGACACAGATAAATATCAGCTATAGTCACATGATGGTGAGCTCATCCGTGTGACTAAAGCCTTTTAGTCGTACACACAACATGTCCTCCATGTGACCAAAAACTCGCGCTTGGCTTTTTAGTTGAAAACAAATTTCACTTGTTGACCATAGGGTTCGGATGTTGCCAACAAACAATGACAATTTATTACACGCTTTTGAATCATGGTTTTGAGTATTAGAATTGCTGGGTTCATTTCATGGATATTGTTTCATTGATTTTGCTAGATAGTTGAATGGATGAAGATATGGATCAATGTAATCCCTTTTGCTGAATCATTTAATGAAACTCTAATAAGGAGAATAATTTAAATTTTTTTCCCCATAGTGGGTTTTTTCCTGATCTCCGACCACTCCTGGTGTCTCTATGTGTGAATTATTTTCTTCTATTGTTCCTTTATGTTCTGTTACATTGATGATGATATTGTTCTTTCTATATAGTTGCATATGTTGCTGAATAATGATGTAAATATGAATAACGTGATGATTTTATCAGGTGAATTTAATGTGTTAACGAAGACATGTGATATCAAAGAAAATAACAATATATCCCTAAGAGAAATTAACCCTTGTGTGTGTTTTATCTACCACTAGAGAAACTAGACTAGAGGTATTAGAGGAGAGATTTTATCCAAAAAATAATATTTCATCCTCAAAATCATTTTTATCTACAAGAATTTTACCCTAGCATATTTCGTTTCTAGTAAATACCCATAGTATAATTGTATTGGTTTAGGTACCCCCTCATATGGGTTATATCAGACACCTAATCAATGATGATTACAATATCTTCTAGGTCAAAGTGACATTTAAGGTCCAAGATGATTCCTCCTCTATTTCACATGGTTCTTGTAGAATTTTTATTGGAGTTTACATGCAATATTTCTAAGCTTAGGACTATGTGTGGGCTCTTACATGTGAGCCCCTAGAATAAATATGCCCACTAGCACCTCAATAAGTTATTGCTTGACGATGAGTCATAATTACTATCTAGATGCACTATGTCGAGGGTAGTATCAAACCAAAATATTAATAGGAGAGAAATCATATATGATAATAATTCTGACACATCAAGTGACTATAGTCAACCACCATTTAAGATGGAATTAGTTTTTGTGGGCATAAAATGTCTACCAAAACACCCTCTAACTCAAATTTTCAACTAAAAAGAAACAACCTTAATATCTAGGGATGAAACCAATGGAGGACAAAAGAAATAGAATTGGGAGGAAAATATGAATAGAAAAGGAAGAAAATATTATAATATCACATAAGTATCCACCATCTATGATTATCTACTCATAGAAAGTGATCCAATGAAGTAGGTATAATAACATCTTCCTGTATACCTTCTAACTCAAATTTCCAACCTAGAGGAAACAAATTCAAGGCCTGGAGATGAATTCAGAGGTTGATGAAAGAATGAAGGCTAGGAGGATCCCGCCCTTCACCTATCACATTCCCTAGAAAATCCTGGTGCCACCAAAATATCCACTCATAATTAAGAAGACATACTTCCCAAACGGTTGCAGAGAAGTTTGGAGATCTCATGTAACCCAACATGAGTGGATACAAATTTCCCAAGGAAAATCATAGTGGAAATAATACCATCATTAACCCCTACAAGAGAGCATTGGGAAACATCCTATAAACAAACATTTTCCTAGTAAACCATCATCATATGTGGGGGGAAACATGTTATAAATGACATTATTTAACATAACTTCTCATTAAACACCAAACCTCATCCACATTACAATCATCACTGAGGTTGGTGGGAACATAACTCTCAATTAAGGATTAAGGTGAGAGTTGCACTCTCACTTATGAATGTCTCTCTTTTCATCCCATCCATGGTTGATTTATTAACCTTTAAAATGAATATGATAATAACTAACTAAGAGAAGAAATAATTTCTTTGTTATTTTCTACTAGGTAATTTGAAAATAAACTTTTCTTTTAATCAAATATATTTGAAAACATATTTCCTTTCCATTTTCATAGGTAAGAAAATTATGAGGATCACTTACATTTAAATTTCTTTAAATTCATATTTAATGGTTATTTAAGCTTGAAACTTTGTTTATTAGTCCAAAATTTTCTTAGGTGCTTATCCAACCTTTATTTTTCTATTAAGCTCATGGGTGTTTCATCTAATATTTTCCACATTTATTTCATTCTTTAAACTAACAAGATCAAAAATATAATTTTGATCTTCTCAATCGGGGCTAGTGATTTATTTTTAATAATATTTTTTTCGACTACCCTAAGTGATAAAATTATCATTACTAAGTAATAAAAAAAATTTGATGACCACAGGGCATAAAAGAGATGGTGACAAGGTGTTCTATTAAGGCACTCTTTCATGAATAGGTTGTCGATTATGATGGCTTATATGCCCATAGGTATTGGCTACTAAAGCTATAGGTTATGCATGCTAATCATCTAAGGGCTCACATTACCTAACAAAAAATAAATAGATAAAATAACAAACCTTTTATAACAATTTACATAACACATTTATATTTGGAAATCGTACCTAAGAAAAACTCACTTTTAACCATATAACCATACTTATCTCAATCTAGCCCAATTGTCTCGTAATCTTTAATATCCCAAAAATCATACAAAATATTAGGTATTTATATATTATTTCCCATAACTTACATCTCTATATCAATTTCCTCAACTCTTCTCACATACAACTACAATTGGTTTGCATGCCCAAGTCATCTTACCCATCATGGTGGTCTTGCTACTCATTTATGGGGGCTTCATTGATATACATTTATTATTTACCCCTGATGATTTCCAACCTTGGATCCCTTAGTAACATATTGGGTACTCTCTGATTCTTTCCATGTTTACTTCATTTGGTCTTCATGTCTCATTCTTTCAATTGTTTACCCTCCTTCCTATGATACCATGTCCTTATATTATGTTAGTGATTTCTAGTTTTGATCTTCTAATGTCTGTGTCCCTTTTCCTAGAGTTTGGTTTCTCATGATATCTTATGTTTCCTCAAGTTTTAAATTTGGATCTTTCTTTGGTTCATCTTCCTCATTGAAATCATTAATTATTTTCAACACATAATCATCACGTACGTTAAATGTTTTTTGGAAGTGCATTAGATATTGGACGAACAGTTATGTTGAATTTCTAAGAGAGAACGTTCAAAAGTTCATCAAATATCCAACTTTGCATTGAATATTCAACATCTAATGAGGGTATCCCACCTAGGCGCCATACCTTCAATGGGAATGTTTGTCATAATGCTCGTTGGATATCCAATGAGTAGTTTCATGGAATTTTCAATCGGGAACATTAGATTCTCTAACAAAAGTGCATTAGATATTTGATGAAAATTAAGCATTTAATATTTGAAATCAAACAGGTTATCTGATGTAGGTGTCATACCTTCAAGAATATTTTTTAGTGGTACCCCTCTTTATTATATTTAAGAAGGGCTTCTTGTAATGATTAGTGATTCCAAACCTCCAATTATAGATTTCCTTAAAAAGACTTCAAATTTGCAACAAGGCTCACTAACTTCAATGTTTCACTATGTTAAAAAATTTCCCTCCTTGAATCCCTTGAAGACCAAATCTTCATGTTATGGTAGCAACAACTTCATGCTCGAGCTACCGAGAAATGCTATAAATTGAAATGAGTCATGAAGGATTAGGCTACAATATATAAATTATAACTTAGTAAACATAGTTATTAAGTATATAATATAGTGATATTCCAGTTTTTTTTATTTTTAGCTTTTTTCATATTTCAAGAATCACCTTCTTTGAATTCCGTTTTACTTAATCTATTTTGAGGTAGATTACTATAATAAAAATTAATAATTCTAGGATTTTATTATCTACTGTGGTGTCTTGAATTATATGTCAAAACAGTTATAGGCCCAAAGGGTTAGCTCAACTAGTGATCACCAATGTTGATAAGAGTTTAGCTAATTCCATATTGGTAAGTGCCCAATTCAGACCCTTTGCCAAAGACATACTAGTATATGTAAACATATTTAATAAAAATACCATCCAATAATGTGGGAAAATATCCCTTAAATTTCCTCAAAAAATTATGGGAAAAAAAGAGAAAAAAACTAATTAAAAATTGCAATTTATATATACAATATAATTACCTTACCAAACTATTGATGTACATCGCTCAGAGAATTGTTAACATCAATGTTTAAACATTGAGAAAAAATATTTACCCATGAAATATGATTTCCAAAGTAAGGGATAATATAATAAGAAAACCTTTGATGTTGAGGTATGAAATTCTATAAGAACAAGACTATTTTTTCCTTATGTGTCATCTCCCTAGAAATTAATCTTTACTACAATATAGCATAGTAGGAAAATCAATGGCTCTATCTAACTCTAATTGGGAAATATTTAAATGTATTTCATGACGACCATTATCTATCATTATCATATAATTTGTTTAGATATTCCTTTGCTCCACTTAATAAAAATAACATAGCAACTAGATAACTAACTATATACATCTAACCAAAATAATCATTGCTACTTTACCAAAAGTTACAACAAAAATGTATAAAGGGACTTGTTGAACAATAATGTTCTATTGGGAGAAGAACCTTGTGATGTCTTTTCTGTTGAGAAATAAAACAAGCTTCACAAACTCAAAGTTAGATTTGTTTTCAAGGACATTGTTGTCACCCTCTGCAAAATGTGTTTTCAGTTCCTTGATTGCGGTGGTGTGAACGGTTCGTCAAACCGAGCTCGTATGTGAAAGATAGAGCTATTTAAAGTTTGACATGATAGAGGAAAAGAGGGGCCCATAGTGTGCCACATGGCATCCCAATAAGCACGTGGAACCCACATGGCAGCCCATCAAGCATTGCCACTTGGTGTTCTTTCATTAACTCCTTATTCCTGCAAAAGACAAAAGAAACATTTTAAATTCCAAATAAAAACAAAAAAGTCTTTAAAAATATGGTTATTATAACCATATATTAAATCATATAAAACAAAACTAAAACATTTAATAACCAAATTCATTTATGTATTAACAAAAAAAACAAAAGTTAATATATATTAAAAAAATGGTTATTGTATTGAAGTTTCAATGAATTGTTAAAAAAAGAAATGAGATACGGATGTGAATTTTCAAAAAAAGGGATATGGTTATAAAGTTATGGTTATTAATACACCCCACCTTTACACTTAAATTCCTTCGTAACAAGAGAGGTCGATGGGAGTTGAACCCATGGCTGGTGGGAGGGTCATCCTTGCCCACACAGTGGCCCCACGGTACAACGTATTAATACTCCATGTAATACGGCCCATGTACCATGTACCATGCTATATAAATGTACATCCAACAAACACCAAAAACCATGCCCTCCATTTATTACACCAACAACGCTTCCATTTGGTGTTAAAACAAACGTGTCCCAACTATAATGATTTGCAGTTGTAAAATGTAATAAAAATAGGGAGGGGCGGGATTTGATCCCCGACCCCTCCTCAACCATTTTCTTATTTTACCAAAACTACTTTCATTGGAATATCTGCTTGCAAATTTATATATAAACCCACATTTCTACAGTGTGTGGGAGGAAGGAGGAACCAGGAGCAGGCATGGATTTCAAGACAGAGGAGGTAGAATCTTGGCACGTAGTTCGAGGCAACATTTTGCAGGAGGAGTGAAATTTCACTTTGTCAGATTTTAACAAATTTTATATGGTTTCAGCACTTCTCAACACCACGAAATCAATGGCACTCTCCATGTCTCCATCATAGTTTTGCATTTTTCAGCCATTTTTCACTATGCAAGTGGAACCATGACTACCGTGAAAATAGGGAGCAGAACCATGATCCTTGAAATTTTCCCGAGGAGGTAATTTTTCTCCGTGTCTGAATATAGTCAAGTTTACAGTCATTTTTCATGGTTTTCTGCAAGGATCACAATGGAGAGGTCAAGTTCACCTTTGGAGTTGCATATTTGTAGTCCACCCATGGAGTAGAATCTTTAAGGAATCTAAAAGATTCCTTGAGCCCAGATTCTCAATTTCTCAGAATTCAAAAATTGGATAGTTGATTTTGCACTATTCGACGTCACAAATCTGATGATGCCTTCGGATTTTTCATTTGCTCATTCTATTCTTTAGCCACTCTTCTAAGTGGAATGCATGTGTAAGAATTCATGTGTGAGCATCCATTTTCATGTGATTCGATGTCGTGAGATTGATGTCACAAATAACTTCAGTAGTTTAATACCCACTTCTTCATATGGAACATGGTTGTGAGGTATATGCAATGTTCATGTACTTATTTTGCTATGCATTGTGCTGCATAGGTCCTTGCTTGATGTTTGATGTGGGATCCTGTTTCTTACTCATTTTTATTATTCCTTGCTTGAAGTGATGTACTTGTTGTCATGATTCGCCATTTTATGTTTTGAGATCCCTTTGTTGTATGTTGATGGGATACTCATGTTGTCATCATGCATGTTTCGCATTGAGATCCCTTTTATGCCATGTTGGTGGGAGTCTTTTGACTAAGAGTTTCTGTAGTGGAACATCTCTTGGCACCACTCCTCCATGAGTGCATTTTCCTTGTATGATAGTGATATCACCTCTATGTACATCATCACTATCGAAAACACTTAATGCAGCAACCTACACCATCTTGACACTGGGGCCCAAAGACGTAGTCCCTCCTTGACGACCTTTGTTATCAACGACTTATGTTTTTATGTTACTAATGATTGTCATGTTCCTCTTCTTTACAACATGCACATGTATTCATTTATGTTCTCTTAAAAATGCAATTTAACACATCATGAAAGTAAAAGGTCTTGGAAGGGTCGTTCGTCACACCCAGACCTGGATCAAGTGGTATCAGAGCAGTCTTTGTGTTGATGATAATTACAGCGTGAATAATGGAATGTGCAGCGAGAGAGGATGAAAAAGCGATGTACGAGAACATGCTCAACATTTCCAAAAGGGTGGAAATAATGTATGAAACTCTACAGAAAGAGACAAAGGAAAAGGAGCGATTGCAGCTTCCGCTGCAAGCCACACAAGAGGCCCTGGAATAACTGAAGCACAACAAACATAATCTTCAAATAGAGAACACTGAATTGAAGATGCATCTACATAAAGAGAAAGAGGATAAACATAGTTTGCTACAATAGCTCCAAGCAAAGGACGAGGCCTTGGAAAATCGGCAGCATGAACCATGTGAGGTAAGAAATAATTCTTTGAATTCATGTATGTGTATTGATGATGATTTCATTGTTTTTTAAAATCATACCATAGGAATTGGCTCCAAACTATTGAAGAGAATGGGGTATGATGGAAAAGGCTTGGGCATTAATGGCCAAGGCATTGTCAATCCCATAAAAGTAGAAGAGTTACCCTGTTAGGCAAGACTTGGGTATGTCAGAAAGGAAGTTGGGGAATGCACTGAAACAATAAGAAAACCACCAACAATAGATGATGAGAATTCCTTGTTAGTTCTTTCCAAATCAATAGAGGAGGTAAAAAATGTTGATTTCCTTTCAGTTTCGTCTTCACATAGTATGATTTCTATTGGAGATTTGGAGATCCCAATTACAAGGACAAACATGAGGCTCCTTACCAGGACAAAGCATGAGAAGGAAGAAGAACTTAGTGTTAATAACCAAGGCATAATTCAACCATTGGAGGTTGGGTAGAGACCACAATTTGCAATCTTGAGATACACCAAAGGAGAATGCTCAAAGGTGTCGTATGCTTCCGAGACATCGTAGAAATCATCAACGAAAGAGAATTATGGGAACCCATCCCCATCATCCAATGGCAGTTTCCATTATAGGGAAAGGGCTGAGGCAAGCTCTCATCGCCATGCTTACATCAAAGATGGAAAGGAAAGGTATAACCACTCTCGACATTTAAATGTTCATTTCAATTATGATCATGTTGTTAATAATGAACGTAAAACATGGCATCGAAAAACATGTACCTTTTGTGGATTACATAACCATACATTTTCTAAGTGTTGGAAAAGAATGGCAGCACACGAAAGGATGAGGCATGAAAGACCCTCTCAATAGCATGAAAAGAAACGGGTAAAGCAAATCTGGAGGAAGAAGATGTATTGTAGTCATTGCAACAGAAGTGGCCAGCAAAGAGCCACATGTTGGAGGCTCCATCCAGAGTAGTGCCTTAAAGACAAAGCAACAGTGCATGAACCAGGTGAAGTAGTTGCTCGACCAACAAAACCGCCACAAGGAGGCAACCCATTCACCTTGATAAGTGAAAAATGGTTTCTAGATATGTTAGCATTTCATGGTCGTGCTTTTTTAAATTAATTTTTTGCATTTTAAAATGTAAAAGTGATGATGTGTTTCCATCACTTGTTCAGCAACAATGATGTTTGATATTATTTTGAGTTGCGTGATAAACTGTGAAAATGATGTCATGTTTCCATCACTTGTCAAAACAATAGTGTATGACCTTATTATTGTAAATCATGTGTTGCAGTGATGGTGTGTTTTCCATCACTTGTTGAAGAAGGAATGATATGTAGGCCTTGTTTTTGTAGCTGGGGTCTTGCGTCCATCTTGATGTAAACTTGACCACCGAGTATGTGTTATAAACTCATGGCAAGTGTGGGACGTTTGGGTCATTAGTTAGTCATGAAATTCAAGCATGTAATTTTCAAAACAATGTACTACATGTTTGCAGAGGTTGCAAGTGTCGGCTCATTGCTTAAGGTTTTGAAGAAAAAAACTGAAGGAGATGGAAGTGAGACCTTTTCAGGGTGCTTGTGATGCAGACAAGGTACAAAGAAGTTGCAAATTATTTTTCATGCTTTTGGAGGACTAAAAGCTCCTCAGTGGGGAAGAATGATCCAGGTGGCTCTAGACGCAGGCAAAAGTCCTAGAGGACTCAGGAAGGGTAAAAAATCAAAGTGTTTGGATTATGCTCAAAATAGGTTCATGTTAGAGATCTCATCGTTGTCATCATGGTGGTGTGAACAGTTCATCAAACTGAGCTCGTATGTGAAAGATAAATTTCTTCAAAGCTTGACATGACAAGGGAAAAGAGCGGCCCTTAGTGTGCCAAATAGCATCCCAATAAGCACGTGGGACCCACATGGCAGCCCATCAAGCATTGAAACTTGAAGTTCTTTCATTAAATCCTTATTCTTGCAAAAAGACAAAAGAAACATTTTAAATACCAAATAAAAACAAAAAAAATCATTAAAAATATGTTTATTATAACCATATATTAAATCATATAAAACAAAACTAAAACATTTAATAACCAAATTAATTTATATATTAACAAAAAAAATAAAAGTTATGTGGTTATTGTATTGAAGTTCCAATGAATTGTTAAAAAAAGAAATGAGATATGGTCATGAATTTAAAAAGAAAAAGGATATGGTTATAAAGTTATGGTTATTAATACACCCCACCTTTACACTTAAATGCCTTCACACTTAAATTCCTTCGTAATAAGAGAGGCCAGTGGGAGTTGAACCCACGACCGGTGGGAGGGCTGGCCCTGCCCACACGGTAGCCCCACATTACAACCTATTAATACTCCATGTAATACCGCCCATGTACCATTTACCATGCCATATAAATGTACATCCAACAAACACCAAAAACCACGCCCTCCATTTATTACACCAACAACGCTTCCATTTGGTGTTAAAACAAACGTGCCCAAACTATAATGATTTCTAGTTGTGAAATGTAATAAAAATAGGGAGGGGTGGGATTTGATCCCCAACCCCTCCTCAACCATTTTCTTATTTTACTAACATGTTAAAACTACTTTCATTGGAATATCTGCCTGAAAACTTATATATAAACCCACATTTCTGCAATGTGTGGGAGGAAGGAGGACCCGGGAGTAGGCACAGATTTCGAGACAACAGAGGAAAAATCTTGGCACGCAATTCAAGGCAGCATTCTACAGGATGGGTGAAATTTCACTTTGTCAGATTTTGACATATTTTATATGGTTTCAACACTTCTCGATGCCACGAACGTAATGGAGTTGTCTGTGTATCTATCAAAGTTAAGCATTTTTTGGCCATTTTTCAATATGCAGGTGGAACCATGACTGCTGCAAAAATAGGGAGCAGAAACATGATCCGTGAAATTTTCTCGAGGAGGTAATTTTTCTCCATCTTAGAATAGTCAAGTTTACAGTCATTTTTCATGGTTTTCCATGGGGTTTGCAATGGCAAGGTCATATTTTCCTTTGGAGTTTCAGATTTCCAGTCCACCCATGGAGCAAAATATTTGAGGAATCTAGGGGGAATCTAAAAGATTCCTTGAGGCCAGATTCTCAATTTCTTAGAATTCGAAAATTAGACAATCAATTTTGCACTATTCGACGTCACAAACCTGATGGTGTGTTCAAATTTTTCATTTTCTCATTCTATTCTTTAGCCACTTTTCTAGGTGGAATGCAAGCATCAGCGTTCATGTGCAAGCAACCACTTTTCTAAGTGGAATGCAAACATCAGCATTCATGTGCGAGCAACCATTTTCATGTGATTTGATGCCATGAGATCAATGGCACAATCATTTCAGCAGTTTGACACCTACTTCTTTAGATGGCCTTTGGTTGTGAGGTATATGCAATGTTCATGTACTTCTTTTTCTGTGTATTGTGTTGCACAAGTCCTTGCTTGATGTTTGATGTGGGATCCTGTCTTTTACTCATTTTTACGATTCCTTGCTTGATGTGATGCGGAATCGTCTATGTGATGTACTTATTATCATGATTCATCATGTTATGTTTTGAGATCCCTTTTCTTTATGTTGATGGGATACTCATGTTGTTGTCATGCATGTTTTGCATTGAGATCCCTTTTATGCCATGTTGGCGGGAGTCTTTTCACTGAGAGTTTCTGTAGTGGAACATCTCTTTGAGCCACTCCTGCATGAGGGAATTTTCCTTATATGATAGTGACATCACCTCTATCTACATCATCACTATTGACAACACTTAGTGCAACAGCCTACACCATCTTGACACTGGGTCCAGGAAACATAATACCTCCTGGAAGAACTCCGTTATCAATGGCTTATGTTCTTATGTTGCTGATGATTGTCATGTTCCTCTTCTTTACACCATGCACATGTATTCATTTATGTTCTCTTAAAAATTCAATTTAACACATCACGAAAGTAAAAGGTCTTGGAAGGGTCCTTTGTCACACCTAGACCTAGATCACTGCTAAAAGAGGGAAAAAGAGAAGAGGGGTTTGCAGACATATTCCAAGCCATAGAGTAACTAAAATCTAACTTAGACCCCATCCATTAAATAGTTGTAAGAATTATCTTTCCAACGGTATATGGACCTCCCCAAATGGACTCCAAAACCAAAAGTTAGACCAGATTGAAGTTGCCCTTTAAGAGCTAGAAAACAGAGAGAAAATGACTAAGGTTAAGGTTTTGGCATATCAAGGGTCCCACATATTTGCAGGTCCAAGCCATATCAATGATCGATGAAATTAAAATGTCGCATCACTCTAAGTTAAATCCCCAATTTGAAAACGCTGATTGAGGGGCTCCAATCTAAGGGCTAGCCCTAAGGTAAGAGGAACTTAAAATACGCGGGGTGCTAAACCATTTATAAACGAAAAATATCCCCCAGCCCAGAATAAAAGGCCTTAGTGCCTCAAGGCTAAGCACCAGGTCATAGTCCACGGTCATATGAGAAGAAATGAAAAAAAGGCCTAAACCAAAGGGGGCCAAAGGAGATTGATACTCATTGTTTTGTAATGCCTTTAAGAATAAAAGTCTCGGTAGTCTGGTACAAAGCTCTGAATGTGTATACGTCAGCAGTTGCAGTATTAAAGGAGGGCATGGAGCAGTGGGATATTGATATGGGCTAATCTTGTGGAATCCTCTGCAATAAGAAATCGAGGACAACAATGGCCTCATAAATTAATTGTAATATTTCTCTTGCATGTCTTTGGAGAGTAAATAGAGGTATAGGACTCAAGAAGACTTAATGGCTTAGCATGGTGCTCTACTCAGTCATACTATGAAGAACTGATAGGACAATATATGTTTTTGTTCTGTGAAAAGCCAACACAGGTGATCGCTATCAGCTCCAGTGAGTGGGGAACTCAGGCAGTTATGGTGAAAGTGATAGATGAGCTGAATGAGTAGTAGAGAGGCACATCATGGCAGAGACATGGCCTGATCAAGGGCGATCACAGGAACGACAGAGAGATATTGTCTTCCCATCATCATATATTCTTTCCTTTTTCTTTTATTTATGTAATTTCTATATATTTTTAAGAAATGAATCAAATCCTTTAGAATCATTTTGGCAACAGAGCTATGGCATACCAAGACATTTAATCGATCAGATAATTGGCCTTTCGTTGAGATATTTTATATCTAATTCAAAGCTCCCCCTCTCCTTATAAATAGGTGGAAGAAACACTTAATAAATGGTTCTGCAATTCTACACCCATAGTGGTCAAATTCTATCGTTCCATTTTGGTTCTAATTTTTTCTTCATAAGGGACTTGAGCAATACATTTATGAATGTAATGGATTGGTGATTTGGACTCTTAAGGATTAATGAAACTATTTTGTTGATTCCTATCAAAACAATGTGCAATATGTTTTCTCCTTTGTTTATCACTTCATGTATGTTTCTCTTCTTCTGAAATAATGTAATGAAGCTGTCGGTTTCACTCTTATTCATGGTTGTATATTTTTCCGTTAAGTAGAAACAGTACATCTGGTAATTACATATTTACTTATGTTATTCGATAGCCTATAATTCCTATATGAGCATAGATTTACATATGCTAGTAAGTAACAAATATATTCATGATGTATAGATCTTGGGACCTTAATTAGCGTTACATTGTTTCTTCCATTCCATCTCTTTAGTCTTCCATATTTCTATTGGAACATTGTTGCTTAGGAATCTATTTTGTTTACAACCCTATTCATCGAATTCCCTCCTTTATTTCCTCCTCTTCATGTTATTACAATGAGAATATTAAGGTTTCATGTTGTTTTGTGTTGACCACCACAATGAGTCACTTCTCTTTGAGATGAACTAGATCTACCCCCTACGCATTTAGATCCTTGTAAGTTCTTGAGTCTACTTAAATGAAAGATTATTGAACCAAGCCTCGTTTATTCTCTTTTTCCAACTACATGACAATTGGAGTGCAACATAACCCATCAGATAATCCTAAATGCACTTCTCCCTTTAATATTTCCTAGGCACTAGTCTACAATCAACCAAGAGGCTGTCTCTATCAAGCTTCCTATATCTCGTAAAGCACTTGTATGATAGGTTCTAGAAAAAGTGAGAACAAAAACAATGAAAATAATTAATATATTCATATTTATAATACATCCATAAGAAGTGGGAATTTTGACTACCATTATTGAAGTATAACAGTGTTAAACACTAATGTTTAAATAGAGAGAGAAACCTTGTAATGTGACCTTTTCTAACAAGAAATAGCACAACTAGACATAACACACAAATAGAGTTCTTTCTAGGGACATAAGTGAAATACCTCAATATATTTGTATTTATAATGTATCTAGAATAAGGAAAGAAAATCCCTACAATTATTCTTGAGTACCCTTATCACATTACAACCCAACCCACCAATTCTTATTTAAATTACTTTTATTGTAATCATGAGATTCGTTCGGTCAACATATAACTCATTTAGACACACAGTTCGAATATAATTACAGTTTATGTACTTATTTCCCAAAGTGCACCTATGTATTTTCTACTTAATAGACATCAAAGATTGTGACCTCGTACTAGATAACATGCATGTGACTGCACACCCTTGGATTGGAATGACTAAGGGCTAGAGCGTACTATTTGTAAGTTTCATATTGCACTAGAGCAGAGACCACCTGACAACCAATCCTCAAGTAACAAAATGCTTGATGATATTCACATTTTTTGGTAGTTGAATGTTTTAATTATATATATCCATTTATTGGCATGGCATAATGTAACAAATGTTTTGGAGGAATTGGCATATATCAAATACATTCCATAGAACTGAAGATATTACAGATAAACCAATTTATAATCGATACAAATTTAAAAAAAATGTTTTATGCAATGCTAAGATACATACCTACTCTAGATGTTATTGGCCCAAAAAAATATTACTAATCCACTCGTAAAATTACACTAACTGAAATTTGTGGCTTCCCTATATCATAATGAAGGTTATCATGGTTGGAATTCATAACCCTTTTTCCAAATTTGTCAGTCAATCTCTTCTAAAAATTGAAAGTAGTGGAAGTCAAATTCTACAGTCTTGAAATTTAGATATATGAATATGATAAATAGTAATAGAGATGATTAATACAATCATTCCTTTTATAAATTGAGCTACATTTCAAGGATGAACCTAGACAGAGTAAAAAATAACATATAAAGATTGAAAAAATTTCCACCCCCTGTGAAATATTGCACCTTATTTTGGATGAATCCATTGAACTTGGTTTAGAATGAATGTGTTTTGGTAATTAAGGTACAAATTCCCGCTTACTTTTGTGTGCTTACAATTTATTAAACCTCAACAAAATAAGTTATAGATAGTGAAACAAAATTTTGGCTAAAATGAATATACCAATATTTTTCCTAAACTAGTGCTGTTCTCACCTAAAGAACACCAAGGTGAAATAATTCTATATTCACAAAGGGTTGTTGTGACAGACATTAATTTAATTATCTATTTGATTCATACTAAGCAATAAAAGATAAAGCACTTCATATACATCATGAAAGCTAAAGTCAATCACTTTCTTCAATGTAGATATTTCCTCTACTCCATATTTAGTATGCATAGTGGTAGCAAAAGAACTATCTGCTTTGGAAAAAGCCTATAAAGTTGAATTCACATGTAATTTTTGTAATTCAACAACATTTCTTTTAGCTATTTGTTAAAAATGTAAACAAAAACAATGCTTCAATTTTACACAAATCCATATGTACCTCACATGAAATTACAAGTCACAAGCACAAAAATAAGAGAGTCCAAAAAATCAACACAAAACAAAGTAGATGCTCAACTTTCTATCACATTAGGCCTTACTTTAAAACTTGCATTTCATAAATAAATGTTTCCCATAATTGTTCTTCCACATACATATTACACATGTTTTAATATGTGGTTAATAAGTTGATGGTTGGGGGCAACAGCCAAATGATTACCAAATTATGGTAGAGATCCAACTCCCTTTAATGGATTTATGGAAGGATATTTCTCCATCATGAAATGGTTATTTAAGTTATCCACATTTTATGTACCAAGAAAACTATTAAATATATGTATTAACATGAAATTATAGTTGTATCTCTCATCCATGAATAGACGCACCTACATTTGTTTGTATGTGAATGGTGGTGTATTATCACAAATAGAATTTTCCCATCACCATATTGCTTAATATTTTACCCATCTTGAATAGTAAGCATTAACCAATTTCAAAAAACCAAGCTTTTTTAACCGTGGTGAATAGATAATTCATTGGAGTAATCTCGGTGTGGCACAAGAGCGAAGTGAGGGACTGCCATCATAACACCAAGAGTATATACAATAGCCCATAATTTAGATATACCAAGAATTTGTGACTTAATAAGAGAGGTAACTCGAGGAATGTGGGGAGCCTACCTGATGAGCCTTATCACAACAATCCCAAGTCTTCTCCATGTGAGATTTGAAACTAGGTTGAGGGGATAACATGCCATTTTTCCAAAAACATAATACTCCCATGAGGAGACTTAAAAATGAAAATTAGTAACATCACCAAAAAAATAGCCAAGAAATATCAATCCTCCGTAGATTCACTAGGAATATGGTTATATTCCACTATAATGTCTTGTTGAAACTGCTTGCTCATCCCAATATATCCCACAACACTAGAAAAATGCCAATGAGTGTGATAGCTTCAATAATTTGAACAATCAAATTAAAAACTCAACTTAAAATTTTGATCTCTAATTTTGCCGAAAATCACATTCCCATTTTAATGCCTATGAATTGCAGGGATATATCAGTATAGTCGCATGATCTGATGCATAAAAATAATAAATATTGGGATGAACAAATTCACATTATCACTAATGATATCAAATTATACTTTAGTGGTCATTGGCACATTTAAACTTAAGGTTCAAAACTACTTTCAAGGGAGAAACAACCTCCAAAGATCAAAACCCAACCTTGACTTAAATGCTAGGAAAGAATTAATCATCATAAATTTTACTTTATTTTTAAACCATTCTAATTTGTGATTTTAGGAACAAGAATGTGTTCTAGAGCGAAAGAACAAAAGAAGACATAGGAAAATTAGTAAAGGGACCATATAACCACATTGGTTTAAATTAGATAGTAAAGCCTTAAAACATGAATTTGGCATCTAAGTTGGAGGTCATGTTAGTCTTTAGGAGTCGAAGGGGATCACATGGTTCTATAGAATGCATAATATTTGGATACTTAAAAAAGACACATCAGATGAGGAAAGGATTTCATTTTTCTTGTTATGGAATAAGAATACAGGTGAGAAAATTGTTGGAAAAGTCTACAAAGCAAACTTTTCTTCAAGTTA
This sequence comes from Pinus tabuliformis, assembly GCA_031772625.1. Lineage (NCBI taxonomy): Eukaryota > Viridiplantae > Streptophyta > Pinopsida > Pinales > Pinaceae > Pinus > Pinus tabuliformis. Next base: position 799,900,148 of record CM062818.1, on the reverse strand, counting down.
AAGCCCAAAAAAAAAACTAGAATTTTTATGTTATTAGTAATAAATAATAATGCCTTGACATGGGAAGTTTTTCGTAAGGAAAGCAGGCAGGGCTCAGGGATTCATATGTTGTGTAGAATGGAGGTAATATGATTGGAAGTGTTCAAATATATTCCTTTTATATCCAACTAAAAAGTCCCAATATTTAACAAGAAGATTTTATGTGCAAGTGAGATCTATGATGCGAAGTTCAGAATACTTGTTAAACAAAGAGAACTGAGGCTAATGGATAAGTAGATAATCAGCAAGTCCACAGGTTGGGGATCTTTGATATACTTGTAAATGTTTTGATCATTAATGATGGATCTAGGTTGGTTATAGTCTCACTCAGCTAAGAAGAACTCAAAAATCAAAACTTAGATTGATATGGATACGAAAATATCACGATACATATATTTGCGTTCATATTTATATTTATGCATAGATTTAGTGTCTCTCCTTTTACTTCCTTACATAACTAATTTTATATTAACTATACAAATCAAATCTCTCTTTCATATATATAAAGATTTCTTTTTAATTTGTATCTATATTTGGATCACATATAGTATTACCAATTTTTTAAGCCCACACATGACAATATAAAAATGAACCTTGTGAAAACATCTCTATCATACAAGATTCTATGTCTAACACCTTTCAACATAATCAAATTATCACTATGTAAAGTTCAAAGAAGATTTGGGAGTTTGATCCAAAAATTTAGCAAAGTTCAAGTCTTTGGAGACTTGTCCCTAGTGATCAATTGGATGAAGGGGTCATAATAATTGCATAATTTCACTCTCAAACAAATTGGTGATGATCTTAAAGAGATTTCATAGCTTTGTTTATTATTTCATCTATATTTCTATGGAACTAAACATCATACCATACCCCTAATTCTAGTGTAACGTAATATGGGAGAGAATCATTATCCCCTTTCCAAAGAAAATCTAATATCATATCTCCTTGACATCCGTTCTAGGTCTAAGGTATTTAGGATTTGTTGGCGACTTTGTATGTTGGTTATAGGGTTTTGTAGCTCATATTTTTTCTTAGATAAATGGGAAATTTTCCTAGGAAGGTTAGTGTTTGCTCTGAAGTAGCTAAGACAATCAATAATTGTATGATTTTTTTAAGGCCAAATATGATGATTATAAAGAGTGATTCTTATATAATATTAGATGGGGATATAATAATGTATGAGATAAAAGATTTAGAATTTTCTTTTTCCATTAGGTTTAGGAGTGTAATCTATATTCTCCCTATGAATAGAGATCATTTATTTCTTGCAAAAACAATTCTTGCCAAACTTTTGATGCATATTGGCACCATGTTTCATTAAAATCTAAATTTAAACAACATGATTTCAAAATATAAAATTGTAGAGACCAAGAAATATCATTTGTGGATGGTAATACCAAATATCTCAAAAAATTCTTGTATTCTCTTGATCATGTTTTCTAATATCATACCCAATATTGTTGCATGGAATAAAACATTTCCCTGATTAGAAATAAAATCCCTATAAAGAACCAATTGCAATGAACATTCAAGTAGTATGAGAAAAATATTTAGCATAATACTTTTCAGTTATTCCCAACTATTATATGGGCTTGTTTTTCATCTTGAATATTGTCAAAATTTCGAAACTATGTTGATTAAAACTTTGTAGTAATAAATCAATACATGCCATAGCATAATAACTTGAATTTTACATTAACATCTACTTACCAAGTCAAATCATCTGCAAAGTGATGATATCTTCTTATGCCTACATTTTAACAATTAGGACCTTCATATGTGCCACTTTCATGCACTTGTAAGCCAAAGCAACAACTACCATATATTTTTTTTGTTGATAGGCATTTGCACAAGAATTGTAGATTGTATTCTTTTTCTACATGTATTAATTACCAGAAATAATGATGGAATTTTTATACATCAAGTTTTACGAAAAATACACATACTAACACTTATGTTGATGTAGACTCCCATCATTACTTAGATAAAAAAAAAATGGAGCTTTAAATACCTTGGCATTAATAGTTTTTAGAATATCATATAAAGATTTTTTTGAGCAAGAGTTGTGCAACATTAGTAAATTATTCAAGGAGTTTGGTTAGAAAAGAAAGGACATCTCTAAGGCATTAAATAAAGCTAAGGAAAAGTTAAACAACTTTAAAAAATCTACTAGTCTTCAGCCTTCGCACAAAAGAGCACACCTTCCATACATTAGGGGTGTCACTGACAAAATTGCCAAGATTCTCAGAAAAAGAAATATTGGGTTAATGTTTAAGCCATTTGAAATAATGAGGTTGAAAATGAGATTGATGAAGCATAACATTGATCAAAATCAGTTAAAGGGAATCTACAACATCAATTACTCTTGTGGAAAAATCTACATAGGTGAAATTGGAAGATCATTCAAAAACTGAATTAAGAAGCACTGTGTTGACATTAGAAATCGAAGATATCACATATCTACTCTTAGTGATGATGCCTTTCATAATAAGCATCACATCTTCATAGAGAATGCTAAAGAAAATCCTTATTTCAAAAGAAGACTTAGAGAGGCTCATCATAATTACCTTAATAGGGACAAAGGTCTTGAGTTGAGTAGAGGTTTGCTCCTTGTGCACTCCCAGCTTTAAGGTTTGTTCTCTCCCATGGCCTATCTAACTTCATACTAATTAAGCTAATATTAATTAACTATTGTTCTCTCCCATGGCCTATCTAACTTCATACTAATTAAGCTAATATTAATTAACTACTAGATTACATTAATTAATTAACTGAGTAACAAATTATTAATTAATTTATTATATTAATTTATCAATTAAGTAACCAATTAATTAATTAAATAACATTATTAATTAGTTAGTTAATTAATTATATTATTTAGTTAATTTGTTTATTAATAATATTACTAATAAAATTAATTAATTAATTAATTAAGTTGGTAATTGGTTAAAAAAAAGTAATTAATTAACTAATTATTTATTTATTTATACTTATAATAATTTATTGATTAATTTTCATTATTAATTAGTTAAATAAATAATTATATCAATTAATTAGAAAATTAATTAATAATATTAATTAAAATTTTAATTACCTTGTAATTATAATTTACTAATTAACTATACTAATCCTTTAATTTTAATTATTATATGAATCAATTAATTGTGATACTAAGTAGTTAAAATATTAATTAATATTATTATTATATTAATTTTGATTAATTAAAAACAAAATCTATGGGACTCTTTTCTTTCTTTTTAGTTATTTATTTACATGTGTTCTCTTATCCTTTCTTTGATCAAGAATTTTCCTCTTGATTGGTGCTGGTCTCGACTCGAAACATTGGGCATAAATGAGTACTGTGGATAAATACCCGAAACCTATTCCTCAAATTCAAAAATAATGATGCAAAACCTCAAATTCAAAAATAATGATTTAGTTTTGCATGGACTTGGACACTAAATCCTCATACATGAAGTATTTATTACAATATCAATAGAATGTCCTTAAATATATTAAATACATATGAAATCCAATGACAATACATTTATTAATGTAACCATCTAATCGACCATTCAAAGCATAAATGAGAAAGAACATTAGAAAAAGTTTTAATAATTAATTATTTCAATTTTGATTTTAGAAGTTCGTTGAATACAACATTAGTCTCAAATTAGTTTTTTATCTCAATTTCCTCAATTCTCCAGTAATATTTCAACATTTATTGTAAGGTCGTAAGAAATCAAGATCAACACACTGATTATTAATATATCCACCCATATCACAATGAATATTAATATATCCACCCATATCAAAAAAGCAGAAAGGCGCCTCTCATTAAAATTTCTAACAAAAATTAGTAGAAACTATAGTAATAAAATATAAGGGAGAACGAAAATAACAAAATTCATTTTCAATAATGTTCGTACTTCAGCTCTCCCACTCCTTGGCTTAAAAAAATAGGTAGCTCAATATGAACTTATACAATGATTAGATGTATGAGGATGTCATACCGTCATTCAAACATTTCTGAATTAGGCCATGCTCCATTTTACTCTATGTTTTAATAAAGAGTTCCAGCACCTATATTCAATATTATTCACCTCGACGATGTACCACATGCTACTAGAGCCTATGATAACAGATTTTTTATTCTTGATTGGAAGCCCAACATCTCACCGATACCATTGTCATTTATGTGTTTATCTATTTATTGTAAGTTATCAACACTTATGTTTCCTTTCTTTTGTTAGGATAAAGTATGCTGATGTATATTACATTAAGGTATAAGCTTCAAGGGTTAGCTTGATTGATTAATTGATTCTCTTGTGATAATTCCATAGAGGACTTTTAATCAAATTTTATTAGGTCCTTTGGGGTTATTAGGAAAGTATGTCACTTGTTACTCAACTAAGCCAACCTCGTTATGGACTTGACTAAGTTGTTGTATGAGCTACAATATATATTTCTGACTCGACTAATCTATTTGGCTAAGTAGATCAATCCCTTCAACATCTCCCCCACCCTCAAAGCCTTCATCATATTGAAGAAGAGGATACTTGGAGTGTTAAATTATTTTATACAAAAATAATTATAATATAGAAGAAAAGAGAAAAAATTAAACTATGAACCTTCAAGTACACGTGTTAGCTCTTCGACGAGTTTTGCATGATGATCAATTCTTATTTCTTGGAGTAGTTCGGTTGATTGTTGAGCTCCTTGGTTGACTTCAACTTCATAATATTATTTTTCAGAAGTTGTTTCACATATTGAAATGCTAGGTTCAAAGAAAGTATGGGTACGTCGTGGTGGATCTAGTAACTATGATTGTAGTGGCGGTGGATGAGGCATGTTGAGAAAAATAGTTCGATCTATAAGTAGGGCAAGGAATCAAAGATGGTCATCAAAGATATACTATTCCTGAAATTCCAACCTTGATTTCATGTTTAGTTCCTTTACTTGTGTAAGAGATTGTACTCTATCTTCCAAAGAATTCAACTCTAATATCCTCTGGTTGATACGACCTTTTTGTTCTAGCCATTGCACTCGATTGAAGATCCCCTGGAAGAATTTTGCAGCATTGACTACTTCGAGTTGAAATTTTTTTCCTTATCTTAGTCATTGCCTTTCTTCATGTATGATTTGGGCTTAAAGTTTCCTTTCTTATGTAATCTTTTTATCTGGTTCTAGTTTTTCTCTTGCTTGCGTGGTATTACAAGAGCATAAGTCGAAAACAAGCATGTCTTAAGCTCTTATATAACTATGAGTCGAAGATAAGTATGTAGGCCAATTATTAAGGATTGTGCTCAATGCAACTCCTTGATTGAGTGTATGTTGCAAATCATGCTTAGCTTACAGAAATTCCTTATATCCTTTCTAGATTACTTTTGAAATTGTTAACTTCCTAGAAGTATTTTTTTCAACTTCAACACTCTTATCTAAGATGTGAGCTACCCATTTTGGTCAATTAACTAATTCATTAATTTTTGAAAAGAAACGAGATGATTATCAACGCCAATTGGAACATCAATATTTAATTTTTCTACTACCCAATGCTAGAACTCCAACAAGATCCCCCTTTATTTCCCCTCTTTTGGCTAAAGCTTATTAGTATGTTTCTTTCTTTTCTTCATTCTTATCTTTGTTTCTTTTATATAATTTTCTAAATTTTAAAAAATTTGTTTGTCATGGGAAAACCTTAATTCAGGAAAATTACTTGGAATGTTGATAATTTTTTGCTTAACCTTAGTCACTGCTATACTTTTCAAGGCCATTTTAGTCGATGACACTTGCTGTTGATTCGTTAGTGTGGGGGATATATCTTATGTCTGTGCATTACCCCTTCTTATTGTGTCATCTAACATAGTGTTTTTCAATCAAATTTATGATGAGTTGGGATAATGAAATCTTATCAATCCCTTCCTATTCTTCTTCAACATGCATCAAATATAGAGGAGGTGAGTTTCAAGTTAAGTTGATCTCTAGGATCTATACATTCTATGCTGTGATCAATCTTGAATACAGGTGATTTTGTCTGAGAGAGGAACTACCATTTTGTCTTGAAGTCTACAAAGGGGTATTTTGTAGAGCATCTCTCATATTTTGTTACAAATTTTCAATAAAAATATTTTTTGCATAATTGAATGCTTGTAATAAGTCCCCTTTGATAGATTATGCTGATACTTGAGCTTTCCTATATTGTTTTACTAGTTTTGCCTTTGTCTTAGGTATTTCTAATATTTTTTGGATAATTGTATCAATATGTTGTTGTTTTTGTTGTGCATCATCAAGTATGATGTTTAATATGACTTCCTACCAATTAATTCCTTGTTGGTAAGTCAGAGTAGATTTTGGACTCTAAGATTCCTTATGGATGATATTCTTAGCCTAGTATATCAAACAGAGTGACAAATCAACCTCAAAAGGTTTAGGTACAATTAAATTCCCTTTCTTCCTCCTGATCTACATCAGAGAGAGGTGTGATGAACTATTGAGGTGGTTGAAGGGCCCCTAGAGGAATTGAGAGTAATGCGTTGGATTGTCGATGTAATTATTGAAATATTTTTTCAACTAATAGTTGATATGGTAGATCTTGGTGGTCTTCCTCTGCATTTTTTGTTGTTCCATACTTTGGTTAAATGAAGGCATAATTGTATATGTGATGGGGGTGGAAATGCTCACCGAATATGGTCTGTAACCCTCCATTTGTTCAAAATAACATTGATATTTAGAACTCAATTTCTAAATAACTCTAGGGGTCCCAAAGATTGGGGTTTTCCTAACCATCCATTTAATAAAATTTAGAAATTTTCCATTAGGGGATTCATTTTATTAGTAAAAATATTCTCCTAGACTGGTCGGCTATGCTTCATAGCGAGACAAATCATGAAGAGGGAAATTGAGTGTACTTACTAGAATTTTGAAATTCTTGGAAATTGATATTGCCCAATTTGACGACATGTTCAACCCAGTTTTATGTTTTCCCTGACTTTGTCATCTTGCCAATGGCTTAGAGCATTATTAACTTAACACCTGATGATATGCTTGTCAGTTTAAGACACATGGCTACAATAATGCAAGCCCACTTGACTAATGGATCATGGACTTGTCCAATTACTTGTCCCTTTGAATTTTTTATGGTTGATCCTCCTATGAATTCAAGGATCCACTTGTTGATGTCGACTATTTTGGGAACTTTCTTTCCCATGTATGGAAGTCTAGTGATGATGTAGATGTAAGTAGGTGAGACAAAAATAGGCTCTCTGAGCCATAGGTTTCCTTTATGATAACAACAAAACAATAATTTTTCAACTTATTCCTCCATTCCTTACATGTTTGCAACTAGTGGGGCACTAAGGATGTCACGGATTCCAACTTTTTGTAGTAACTATGACTACAAATTCCATTGGCCATTTTCTTTCACCCATTTGAGAAACGATTCTTTGTTCTTCTCCTAGGATGGTTCGTCCATATTTTCCTCTTTTTATTATGAATTATCACTTCAAGCTTCATCTTGCCACATAGGTTGCAATCTACACTTAACAAAAATTTTGGAAGAATGTTGGAAAAGTCCACTAGTTCACTTGATTTTATAGAATTTGAGTTTAATGCACCATGATTTTTGGTGGCAGCCACATCCGTCACTTGTTTGGTCACATTATGGCAAGGATTTCCAACATCATTCAATGCATTCAATCTAAATGCATGCCACCTACTCCACACACTATTAAATTATTTTGTTATGATTTGTAGGTGATGGAAGATGCAATTTAGTGGTGATGTGACTTTTCTATTCTGTGACATATGGTTATTAGACTCCTGCATTTGATTTCCTTGATTTTTAATTCTTCCTTTTTGTCTTTTCTGACATATTAAATAAACCTCGTGCAAATGATATTTATTTTTTACTTCCTTCCTAGTGCTAATTTTAGACACTAAGTCAATGCTCTTCTTTATATCACTTTTCCTATCGAAGTGCTCATTATGACCATGTGTCATCGAGTTGGATTTTATTATATCATTTCAACCTCTGATTCATTCTTTAAATATGTTTGTCAAGTTGGTAATTTTCATATAATATTCTCTAAATTTTCTTCGATGATCTTCTCTTTTTTCATTTTGTTTATGATATTTTTCTGTATTCTTTTGACCTTTGTTGTCTAAGGGTTTCATAAATCCATTTCTTATTCCATATTTCTAACACATTTTCTTAATTGATCAGTGATCTCCACTTTTAATATTTCTCCAATTGCTAATCTAGTTACTTGTTACTAATTTATAACTTCTTTTATTCTAATTAAGAAGGAAAAAATACTACTCTACAAGAAATTTGGTTACTTATCATGACATAATATGGTTTTCAAGCTAACCCATGTCCATGGTGCCTTGGAAATGTTTTCACCAAGTACATGTCAATGTTTAGAAGAGTTCTACTTTTTAACTCACGCACCGTTAGTGAGTTGAACAATTTCCATTGTAGTGTCTTCAATTGTACTTCTCCCAAAGAGCATATGTACTCAATAGCGAGGGATCCAAGCCATGCAATATTTAGCTTCTATGCTTTTCCCTTCAATTGAATCATATACAGTAGTACTAAATCTATAAATTTTATATTCCTTATTTGTAAATTCCTATCGTGCCAAGCCTTCTGTTTATTTTTATTGGCTTACTGATGATGCAGTGCATGAATTCAATCTTCTTATAAATTTTGTAGTTGCTAGAGTCGTTCCTTTTGCATTTTTGTATTGTATTTTAGTACATTCAATACATTCATCATGTTTATTAAACATTGAAATGGTACAATTGATTCTGACCATAGAACAACTTAAAATGAGTAGATCGAGTTTACTAGTTGTAGGCTATACCATATGTCTAGAGAATCACTATACTTTGTAATCCTAGTCATCTCTATCTAAATTGAAAATTTATGTTAGATGTTGATGAAAATTTCTATTAAACAATTCCATGGCACATTTTTCTTGTGGATGATAGCAAGAAAATCATTGGATGTATTTAAATCTAATTGGAAAATCTTCTGTTGGCCTTTATGACTACCACTTCTCTATAATTATTATATAATTAGTTTAGATATTCATTTACTCCACTTGAGAAAAATAACATGGTAAATAGAGAAATAACTATATACTTCTCATAAAAATAAACATTTCTACTTAACCAAAACTTATAAAAAGGATGTATCAAGTGACTTGTTGAACATTAATGTTCAGGTGGGAGAAAAACCTTGTGATATCAGTTGTGTTGACCATAAATAACACAAGCTATACAAACTCAAATTTATAGTTGTTTTCAAGGACACAATAAAAAAATTAATATCTTCATATTTATAATACATCCATAAGAAGGGATGAAAGCCTCACCACCCTTCTCGAAATACATCCTTGTTAAACACAAATGTTTAAACATGGAGAGAAGCCTTGTAATGTGACTTTTGATAAGAATAAATAGCACAACTAAACACAACACAAAATAAGAATTGTTTCGAGAGACATAAGTGAAACAAATCAATATATTTGTATTTATGATGTATATAGAACAATGTAGTAAATCCCTTACAATTCTTATTGAATACCCTTATCACATTACAACCCAACCCAACCATTCTTATTTAATTTATTTTTATTGTAATCATGAGTTCGTTTGGTCAACTTATAACCCATTCACGACACACTGTTCGAACATAAATTGTTACTTATTTCCCAAAGTGCACCTATGTATTTTATACTTAATAGACATCAAAGATGGCGACCTCATACTAGATAACATGCATGCTACTACATGTATCAAAATTTGTGGTAAACATCCAAGCCTTCCCATCACAAAAAATGCTTGTGATGAGCATACCTTTGGATTGCATGGAATATGTGCTATAGTGTACAATTTATGATTTTAATAGTGCATTAGAGAAGAGATTACCTGACAACCAATCCTCAAGTAGCATAATGTTGGATGATATTCACATTTGTTTGTAGTTGAATCTTTTAATTGTAAATTGACGTAGGGTCACCCCCCTTATACCCACAGTATGCATATGCCATGCATAATTACATTTGTCTTGCCCCAAGAATATCATTTCCCCTGCCTAATCAAACCTTCATTCGATTAAGGTTTAAGGCTCCTTAATTAATCTTCATTTCGGAAACATGTTATTTGACTAACCCAAAGTCTCAACCTTTAATTGCCTTTAAGCGGAACTTAATTCAACCCTATTGCCTCCCATAAACATTATACGTGCATTATTTCTATTATAACCTTTGTATAATAGGAATATACATAAATACACGTAAACTCACCTTTTCCGCCAATATTCAGCCTTTGCATAGTTCTCAATGCTTACCTATATCGCTATCGCAATCTCGCTTCATCGCATATCGCTATTTCCACCGTTCACCATCACTTGACTTTTGCGAAATGCGATTTGCAATTGAACCTTGACAGTTGATCTCACCTTATGATCCGACAGTTGACATTACACCTAAGCAATGGAACCGATCATTGATCCTCCACCTTAGATCAAACCCCATTTGATCTGACGATCCACAATCATTTCAGGTGGACAAATTGCATGATGGTTACCCACCAGAAATAAGTGATTTCCTCTCTCCTCGGCGTGCTATCACTTGGTTAGTGGAATTAGGCAACTCCCTCCTATTACCACTTACTACTATTTCTCCGTTTGATAAGCTACTTTCACTTATAAATCCACCTTTTTTCTTGGTTAATGTTCAGACTTGTTCACGCCCGATCACAGTAGATCCTCAACCATCGACAGCTACAATGGCTCCTCTAGATTCCTCTTCCACCAGCACTTCTGGTTAGTTTCCATCATTCATTCCTTGATTCCAATCTACGCGATTTAATCTTGGCTACTTATCATCTAACAAACTTGTCCGTTGATCTTCGAGATCCAACGGTTCCTGTGTACTGACACCTCACTTCTTCGTTTGTCCCTTTTCTTGACTTTGTTATTTCTTCAATGTTTTCTTGTGGTTTTGGGTTTCTTCAGGGTTTCATTCTTCTGCTCTTCCACTGCTCAACTCTCTCTAAGCTTAACTCCGTGAATTCTCACTTCGTTGCCTCTCAAGAGCTTCACTTTGATCCTTCAATTGGATTCGATGATCCATTATGATTCCTCTGAATCATTCTTCTCCTTTGCATATTCTTCAGAACTCTGCCTGCACACATATATTATACAAAATTCCGGTTCACTCATAAAACATCATTCAATAGTCAAAACACACACATTTATACATTTTCAGGATAAATCTTTGTATTATATAAATACAAACAACTGATTACATATCGAGATTCTTTGTCTCTCTAGCCTGATCTTCAATATCAATGGCCTCTGTATTAAAGCCTGCCCATAGGCTTACAATCAAAACCTATCTAAACTCACGCTTTTTTTCTTTTCAATACATTATTAGCAGTTTCTTTACAGCTGAGGAACTGTTCCTTAGTTACTGTTCAGTTGCTCAACAGTTTCTTCAAACTAGTTCCTAACTAATCCTAATCCTCTCATGTTCTCCTACATTTGGGAACATTTACAAATATGTCTCACAATATCTAATTAATTCCTATTCTCATTGAAAATCACTCAAAGGCCTAAATATTTATATTAATTCAATACTTAGGAAACCAACTTCCCTAAAACACAAGACCCCATATTTCTACTAAATACAATGATATTGTTGGGCTGAATGCTCCTGCATCATAAATATTTGTATATTTCCATGGAATAATGTAACCAAATTTCTGGAGGAATTCGCATAATTAAAATACCTTCCATAGAACTAAATTGATTATAAATAAACCAATTTATAATCCATCCAAATTTTTAAAAATTCTTTGTGCAAGGCCGAGATACATACCTAGTCCACATTTTATTGGCCCAAAAAAACTATTGTTGATCTACTAATAAAATAATGCTAACTAAAATTTATGACTTCCCTGTATCATAATGAACGTTGTCATGGTTGGAATTCATAACCTTTTTTCCAAATTTGCTAGTCAATCTCTTCCAAAAATTTCAGCGGTGGAAGTCAAATTCTATAGGCTCCAAATTTAGATATATGAATACGATAAAAAACAAAAGAGATGATTAATACAATCATTGCTTTTATAAATTGAGCTACATTTCAAAGATGAACCAACAAAGACTCAAAAAGAACATATAAAGATTGAAAAAATTTCCACTCGTGTGAAATATTGCACCTTATTTTGGATTAATCCATTGTAATTGCTTTAGAATGAATATGTTTTAGCAATTGAGGTAAAAATCCCCACCCACTGGTGTGTCCTTACAATTTATTAAATCTCAAAAAAATAACTTATACATAGAGAAACTCGATATTTGGCCAAAATGAATATACCAATTGTTGGGAGATTTAATGGGTGTATTAATTCTCGTGCATCTATATGTCAATCTAGGCTCGTAAACACGAGTTGTACTGCACTCTCTAAATTCAGTTCTTGGTCAGAGTTCTAACGGTTTCTTTTATAAATTGATTTAGTTGAATCTAGCACAAAGTTCATCAAATTCTAGCTAGGAGAATCAATAATCAAATTTTAGCTTTGAAACTCTTAATTAATCTGTATGTTAAAACTATTATAGTTAAATGAGATCCCAATCTGAATCACTAGATATATGCTAAGAAAAAAGTTTTGATTAAAACACTTTATCAAATAACTCAAATCCAGTAAAAACCCCAAGAAACCCTAATTACGTTACCTATGCTACTCTTGAATGAAAATTTGCAAATTCAATTTACTTCAAGCATGTTCAAAAGGCAAGTAGATTTGAAACTAAACTTTTCAAAGGTAACCTTAAATCTTTGTGACTCTATGATAAGCTTCACTCTCAGGCGCAACTCATGAGAATTTCCAACTAAAAACCTATTTCAATCATCTTTCTTGTTTGAGTAAGTATAAATCTAAATCCTATGCCTAAAATTAAGAGCACAAAATAACTTTCAATCTGCTATCAAACCCTTTCTTGACAAAATACAATCTTCTAGCATTCAACCATTTTGAAAGGAAAGCTTAACTAAATGAAATACCAACTCTTCTTATCAAACCAATGAAATCTTGTCTTCAAACTGATAAACCTATGTTACTCCAAACATATACTCTATTTCAAATAGAAATTTCAGCTAAAAGTAATCTTCTGCGTAATCCAATCAATGTAATCTTCTGCTTGATCCAATCAATCGAAGTGAGAAAATGATCCTCTAGTAACTACTATTCTTCAATTATGTTCTGAATATCGACTTGCAATGCTTAACACATGCTCTTCTTGTTTGCAAGTTATGAATGGAAATAGAAAGTGGAATTAACTATCTCAGTAACTCAATTATCCCAATCATTATAACACTAAGTTCAATTGATAGCTCTCGGATTTTTATGTTAAGTTTCAATGATTCTATGAGATCGATCAATCAATACTCTACACTTTGAATTCTAATTCTTTTGCTGCATAAACCTTACACACTACATTCATTCAATATTTCTCGAGTTCTGAAAAGTATTTGTAATCAGACTTTTATGAAGGAATTGAGATGATCATTGTGTAATTCACTCAGAAAGACATTCGCACATGCTTGTGATTTGGGTTATGCCTATGATTGGGAAATGCTGTTGTGCAACAAGAGATGGAACAATCACACAGAGGCTATGAAAGGTGTTTTTAGATTAGAAGCAAAGAATCGAAGCTATCAACATGCTGGGTTGAAGACGAAGTGAAGAGAGGTTACCATTAATTTGATTTAAAAACAGATAGTGCCTAAAAAGAAATCAAAGGAATGTTTTTTTATTGAGATCAACTTGTAGTGAATGCGTAATCCAATCAACTATAAATTCTAATTAATCTACTCATTCGCCATATAACCAAATCCAACCTTATGAAAACTAGCTCACTCAGAGACCAAAGCAAGATATGCCAGAATTCCAGAACGTTGTTATGTAAACAAAATGAATTCAGAAGCTCTGGAAACAAATTAACACAATCAATAAAACACTAGAAGTTAGATTTAAATTCTTTTCAGAACAATTCAGAGAAATGAATTAAAACTTAAAGCAATCAAATTGACTACTAGCTATAGAATTAAATTGCCTAGTGGTGGTGGGTGCTTACCACTATAGGGTATGAAACTTACAGTAAAACAAAGAGAATCAAAGAACTATATCAAACATTCACAGTTCTTGCAATCACAATTTCTCCTTCAACGCAAGACCAAGGAAACATAATTTCCATTGATAAAATCTCTGTTGAACAATAACAAAATAGTTTAAATCCTTTAGTATGTATGTGTGTATCTATATCTTCCACTTTGTTTCTACACAATTTATAATCCAGTTTATTTATTACAATTTAGTAAAAATCAAATCATGGAGATTCCAATTGGATTTCCATTCTAATCCAGGCTTAGCAACCAATAGTTTTCCATACAAGATCTAAATGATAAGACCAAATTCTGGTTTGGAAACTGAAAGATGGCTATGCATAAGAAGCATCAATCCTCCTCGTTTAATTCAATGAGGTCACGTTGATTATCGTGCTCATCCTTAAGTGCAAATCTTCAAGTGTAATTTCCTAGAGTGCAATTCTAGATTGTTGGCTTGAGTACAATTCCTTCTTTGAGTGTAAAATTCTTCTTCACATCTATCACCCATAATGATTAGTAAAAAAACAAGCACTCATTCAACTACCTAATATTGATCATCAAAATAGCTAAAAAAACACCATTTTTAATGCTTTTACCTTGGATGGGAATTTGGTATAGTCCAGGAACAATGAGGTCAAAATGACATGAAAAGAGTTCAACTATAGGTTAAAACAGGGAAACAAGTAGTAGGAAAAGTGTATGAGAAGAGACAAAAGCGAGGTCCAACATCAATAATGCTTCCTAAACTATTGTTTTTCTCACCGAAAGAACATTATTGTTGTTCTAACCTAAAGAACACGGAGATGAAACAAATCCATATTCACAAATGGTGTGTGTGACATACATTCATAGCTAGCAATAAAATATAAAGTGGTTCATCTAGATCATGAAAGCTAAAATCAATAGCTTTCTTCAATGTGGATATTTCCTCTACTCCATATTTGGCATCCTTGGTGGTATAAAAATAACTATTTGCTTTAGAAAAAACCTCTAAAACTAAATTAATATCTAATGTATGTAATTCAACAACAAGTTTTATTTATCTATTGGTTAAAAATTGAACAAAAAATTCCTTGAATTGTACACAAATCCATTTGTACCTCATATGAAATTACAACTTACAAGCACAAAAATAAGAGAGTTCAAAAAATCAAAACAAAACAAAGTATACGTTCAACTTTCTATTACATTAATTACATTAGGCCTTACATTAAAACTTGCGTTTTAAAAATAAAGATTTCCCCGAAGTGTTCTTCCACACACATGTTTTAATATGTCGTTAATAAGTTGATGGCTAGGAGCAAGAGTAAAATGATTACCAAATAATGGTAGAGATCTAATTCCCTTTAATGAATTTATGGAAGGATCTTTCTCCATCCTGACATGTTTATTTAAGTTATCCACATTTGAGGTACGTAGAAAGCTATTTAATATATGTATTAACATAAAATTATAATAGTATATCTCATGCATGAACACAAGGATCTATATGTGTTTGTGTGTGAAGGGTGGTGTATTATCATAATAAAATTCTCTTATTACCATATATCTCAAGAATTCTCTTATTACCATATATCTTAAGATTTGACCCATCGCGAATAGTAAGCATTATATTGATTTTAAAAAGAAATTTTTTTTGACTATGGTGAATCACTAAGTTATAGGAATAATATCGGTGTGGCCTAATATCAAATCTAGGGACTGTCATTATAACACCAAGAGTATACCTAATATCCCATAAGTTAGACACACCATGAATTTATGACATAGCAAGAGATGAGACTCCATAGAAGTGGCCAGGGATCTTACTCCTTGAGCCTTATCACAACAATCCCAAGATGTCCCCCTATAAGATTTGAAACTAGATAAAGAGAATAACATCCTATTTTTCCAAAAATCCTATTGTCCCATGAAGAAGGTTAAAAAAAAATTAATAACATCACCCAAAAATAACTAGAAAACATCAACCTTCATAGATTTACTAGAGACAAAAATTTACTAGAGACATTGTTGTATCCCACTATAATGTCCCCTTGAAACTGCTTGCTCATCCCAATATAACCCACATCACCAGAAAAATTCCAACGAGTGTGATAGCTTCAATATTTTGAACCAGTCAAATTAAAATTTCAACTTAAAATTTTGATCTCTAATTTTTCAGAAAATCACATTCCAATTTTAATGCCTATGCATCGGGACATATATCAATATAGTCTCATGATCTGACGCATAACAATAATAACTATTGGGATGAAGAAATTCACATTAGCACTAACGATATCAAATTATGGCACATTTAAAATTACATTTTACAACTACTTTCAAGATAGAAACAACCTCCAGCTATCAAAACGCAACCTTGACTTAAATGCCCGGAAAAGAACTAATCGTCACAATTTTCACTTTATTTTTAAAGAGATTTAATTTGTTATTTTAGGAACAAGAATATATTTTATACAGAAAGAAGAAAACCAGACATAGAAAACTAGTAAAGGGACCACATAGCCACATTGATTCAAATTCAATAACTAATCCTTAAAACATCAATCTAGCATCTAAGTTGGATGTCATGTTAGTCTTTGGGAGTGGAAGGAGATCACATGGTTTTATAGAAGGCATATTTGGACACCTTAAAAAGGCACATCATATTGAGGAAAGGATCTCATTTTTCTTGTCACGGAATAAGAATAAAGGTAAATAAATTCTCGAAATGGCTACAAAGAAAACTTTTCTTCAGATTGAAGTCTCAAAAAGGACTAGAATTTTTATGTGATTAGTAATATAAAATAATCCCCAAATATGGGAAGTTTCGAATAAGAAATTAGGCAGGGCTCAGGGATTTATATTTTGTGTACAATGTAGGTAATGTGATTAGAAATATTCAAATATATTCATGATATAGCCAACTAAAAAGTCCCTAGTATTTCACAAGTGTTTATGTGCAAGTAAGATCTATGATATTAAGTTATAGAATTTTTGTTAAGCAAAGAGAACTAAGGTTTATGGATAAGTTGATAATTAGCAAGTTTCAAGGTTGGGAAATTTTGGTAGATGTATAAATTATTCTATTATTTATGATGGATCTAGATTTGTTATAGTCTCTCTCATCTAAATAAAAATCAAAACTCAAAACATATACTAATATGGATATGAAAATATCATGATACATATATTTGCATTCATATTTCTACTTATGCCTAGATCCAGTGTCTCTCCTTTTATATTGTAAGATAACTAATTTTATATTAACTATACAAATCAAATCTCTCTTTCATAAACGTAAATATTTCTTTTTCATTTGTATCTATATTTGGATAGCATATAGTATTACTATTTTTTTAAGCCAACACATGATAATGCAAGAAATAACCTTGTGACAACATCTCTATGATACAAGATTGTATGTCTAACACCTTTCAACACAATCATAGCCTCACTATGTAAATTTCAAAGAAGGTTTGGGAATTGGTTCCAATAATTTAATGGATTTCAAGTCTTTAGAGACTTGTCCCTAGTAATCAATTGGATGAAAGGGTCATCATAATTGCATAATTTTACTCTCAGGAAATTTGGTGATGATCTTAAAGAGATTGCATACCTTTGTTTATTATTTCAACTATATTTCTATGGAGCTAAACATCATAGCAAACCCCTAATGTTGGTGTAAGGTAATATAGGAGAGAGTCACTATCCCCTTTCTAATAAATTTTTGATATCATATCTCCTTGATGTTTGTTCGAGGTCTAAGGTCTTTATGATTTGTTAGCTAGTCTATGTGTTGGTTACAGAGTTTTGTAGCTCATATTTTTTTCTTAGACAAATGGGACATTTTCTGCAGTAGCAAAGACAACCAATAATTATATAAACAGTTTAAAGCAAGTATAATGATTATAAAGAGTGATTCTTATGGCATATTAGATGTCAATATAAGAATGTATGGGATAAAATGTCTAGTTCTTTTTATTTGTAATTTTTTATGAAGTGCTTGAAAGCACTTAAAGAGTATACTTTTTATTCTCTCTAGAGATATTTTTTTTTCTCTATTCAATGCAATCATATTGGGTTGATAGTAGAAAACATGATCAGGAGAATAAAAGAGCCTTTTCGAGATATTTGGTACAACCATCCACAAAAGAAATTTCCTATTCTCTATAGTTTTATATTTTGAAATTATGTTCTTTAAATTTAGATTTTATTGAAACATGGTGCCAATATGCATAATTTTTTTTGGTATATTGGGGATTATTTTTCTCTAGAAAAATAATCCCCAATATACCAAAAAAAATTATGCATATTGGCACCATGTTTCAATAAAATCTAAATTTAAAAAACATAATTTCAAAATATAAAACTATAGAGAATAGGAAATTTCTTTTGTGGATGGTTGTACCAAATATCTCGAAAAGGCTCGTTTATTCTCCTGATCATGTTTTCTACTATCATACCCAATATGATTGCATTGAATAGAACATTTTTTTAATTAGAAATAAAATTCCTTTAAAGAATAAATTGTGATAAAATGCATTTAAAGAACAAATTACGATGAACATTTAGTATGAGGAAAATATTTATCATAAAACTTTTCAGTTTTTCCCTGCTATTATATGGGCTTGTTTGTCATCCCAAATATTGTCCCCAACTATTATATGGGCTTGTTTGTCATTCCAGATAGGATCAAAACTTTGAACTATGTTGATTAAAAGTTTGCAGTAATAAGTCAATACATGCCATAATAGAATAACTTGAGTTTTACATTAATGTCTACTTACCAAGTGGAATCATCTTCAAATGTACTTGTGGTTCATGATGATATCTTCTTATGCCTACATTTTTAACAAACTTGAGTTTTACATTAATGTCTACTTACCAAGTGGAGTCATCTTCAAATGTACTTGTGGTTCATGATGATATCTTCTTATGCCTACATTTTTAACAATTATGACTTATATATGGGCCACTTTCATGCACTTGTAAGCCAAAGAGACAATTGCCAAATCATTGTTTTGTTGATACGCATTTTCATAAGACCTGTATTCCTTTCCTAGATATATTAGTTACCAAAAATCATGATGGAATCTTGTGACATCAAGTTTTAAGAAAAAAGACACATAGTGACACTTATTTTTATGTAGACTCTCATCATTACCCAAATAAAAATTTTGGAGTATTAAACACCTTGGCATTAAGAGATTTTAGAATATCAAGTAAACATCACTTCGAGCAAGAGTTTTGCCACCTCAATAAGGTATTCAAGGAGATTGGTTACAAAAGAAAAGACATTTTTAAGACCATAAATAAATTTAAGGAAAAGGTAAACAAGTTACAAAAATATATTAGTCTTCAACTTTCAACAGAAAATCACACATTCAATATATTCGAGCTATCACTGAAAAAAATACCATGGTTCTCACAAGAAGAAATATTGGGTCAATGTTTAAGCCATTTGAAACAAAAAGGTAGAAAATGAGATCTCTTAAGGATAAAATTGATCATAATCAGTTAAAGAGAGTCTACAATATTAGCTGCTCATGTTGAAAAATCTACATAGATGAAACTAGAAGATCATTCAAAACAAGAATTAAGGAGCATTGTGCTAACAATAGAAATCAAAGATTTGGGACAATCTTAGGGAGCATGGCTTTCACACTAAGCATCACTTGTGCATAAAGGATGCTACTATCATTGTTAAGGAAGATAATTATTTCAAAAGAAGACTTAGAGAGGCTCTAGAGATTCTAAGACATCGTAAATACCTTAATGGGGATGAAGGTCTTGAGGTGAGTAGAAGCTGGCTCTTTGTGTTCTCTACTCTCCTCCCTTCTAACTTTATACTGATTATGTTAAGATGAATTAACTACACATTACATTAATTAATTAACTTATTAAGAAATTATTAATTAATTTACAATATTAATTTACCAATTAAGTAATCAATTAATTAATTAATTAACTATATTAACTAATTAGTTAATTCATTTATATTATTATTTAGTTGATTAATTAATAATATTATTTAGTTAATTTTGTTATTAATAATATTATTAACAAATTATTCATATCTATAACAATTTATTAATTAATTTTTATTATTAATTAGTTAATTAAATAATTGAGTTGAATGGGAGAGATGTCAAGTAAAGTTACATTTAAAAATATTTAAATTAACAAATTAAAAATAGTAGTAATAAAATAGATTAAATAATTAAAATACTTAAATTTGCACCTTACTTTTAGATAACTTTATATAGATATATAAAGTAACTGAAAGTAAAAAAATAAAAATGGATACTAATAGAAGAAATGTCATTTTTTCAATACTTAATATGGAGATGAAAGGAAATAGTATTATTGATATTACATGATGTGTAGTTTATTCTACATTTAGTTTACATATAATATTTAAAACAAAAAAAAATATTAATAACAAAAAAATAGTTTGGTCAAATATTTAGATGTCTATATTAAATAACATAATTTTATATCTACATGAAAAAAGAAACAAATTATATTTATCCTTTCTATAATTAGCGATATGTGTAATGTATTTTATTTCTAATATAGAGTTCATCTATAAGATTTTAAAAATATCAGTAAGAGAAAAGTTTAAAGTTGGTTATAAATAACATATTCAAATACCCAGGTTGAGTAAAAGATTTTAACATGAAACATATCTAAAGAGAGAAAGATTGAGAGAATTCTTATTCCATTAATAGCTACTTTCTAATTCAATGTATAAAGGGTATTTGTAATTCTTTCAATAGTTCATATGGATTTGATATGTAATATTTAGAAAATATTAACAATGCAAATAATTAAATGTAAAATAAAAATGCAAATTATAAATACAATATTTCAATGTCAATTATATATATATATATATATATATATATATATATATATATATATATATATATATATATATATATATATATATAAATATAAATATTTCAATGTCAACTACATATATATTAGCCAAGAAAGATCAAACTCTCTTGGTGCTTAACACATCGAGAATTAAAATAGATCTATGTTACTCGCTTGACACATCAAGAATTAAAATAGATCTATGTTACTGATATTAATTAATTAATTAATTAATAATATTAATTAAATTTTTAATTCATTTCTAATTCTAATTTATAAATTAACTATATTAATATTTTAATTTTAATTATTATATGCATCAAGTAATTGTGATACTAATGAATTAAATTATTTATACTATTATATTAATTTTCATTAATTAAAAAAAATTATTGGCTTTTTTTTAGTTATATATTTACACATTTTCTCTTATCCTTTCTCTCATAAAGACTTCTCCTGATGAAAGGTCTTCATCTGTACTCTAACTGTCCAGAAAAAATGACTACTGTGATAAATCTCTAAAAACCTATTCCTCAAATTCAAAAAAAATGCTTTAGTTCTACATGGACTTGGACACTAAATCCTCATACATGAAGTATTTATTAAAATAATAGTAGAATGCCTTTAAATATCGTAAACACATATGAAATCCAATAATAATACCCTTCTTAATATAACCATGTAAACGGCCGTTCAAAGTTTAGATGAGCAAGAAAATTAAGAAAAAGTTCTAATAATTAATGATTTCAATCTTGATTTTAAAAGTTAGTTGAATACGACATTAGCCTCAAATTAGTTTTTCTATCTCAATTGCCCGAGTTCTTCATTGATATTTCAACATTTATGGTAAGGTTTTAAGCAATCAAGATCTAACACATTTATTATTAGTATATGCACCCATATCAAAAAAAACAAAGGCGCGTCTCATTAAAATTTCTAACAAAAATTAGTAAAAACAATAGTAAGAAAATATAAGGGAGAAAAATAATAACAAAATTTCATTCTCAATAATGTTCCTAGTTTAACTCTCCGTCTTCTTGGTTTGAAAAAATAAGTAGCTCAATCGGAACTTATTCAATGATTAGTTGTATGAGGATGTTGTCTAAACATTCAAACATTTCATACGCAGATCATCCTTCATTGTACTCTATGTTTTAACAAGCAGTTCTAGCGCCTATATTTAATATTATTTGCCGTGACGATGTACTACATCTTGCTATAGTCTATGATAATATCATTTTTATTGTTAATTGGATGCCTAAGATCTGAGTGCTACCATTGTCATTTATGTTTGTATCCATTTACTGTAAACTACCAGTACTTATGTTTCTTTTATTTTATTAGGATAAAGTACGTTGATTTATATTACATTAAGGTATAAGCTTCCAGGGTTAGGTTTATTAGAGGATTCTCTTGTGCTAAGTCCATAGAGGACTTAGAATCAAATTTTATTAGGTCCTTTGGGGTACTAGGAAAGTATGTTATTGGTGGGGAACAACTTCACAAAGGATGGCCTAGTACTAGTATTCCTCTACTTTTCTTAAGTGTGTGAAGATGGGTCGATATTATATCCTCAGAAAAAAAATATATATATGTATGAAACATGGTTACATTGCATACAATTAGCACTTCTAACTCCAAGAGCCCTTTATTTACCTTTTTTTTTTTTTAAAGAATGGCCCCTACATAAAATATTCCCATCTACATTAAGTTACCATTGTGACTGTTTTCCTCGAGTATCGTTAAAAATACCAATAAGAGGATAATAAATCATAACTTAATCCAAATTTATTGTCCTAAAGCACCTTGGAGAGATCTTCATTTCTTAAGAGGATTATAATTTACTTTTATCTCCGAGTGACGACCAAGGATCTAAATGACTATGCTAATTGTTGTAATCTAGGGAAAAGTAAGCATAAATACTATTAGTAAGGAGAAAAAGTGATTACATTGCAAATCACTTAAAGAAATAAAGAAGAGAAGAGATACAAGTAGCGGAGAACCAACAAAATCACACTTTCATTATATATCTCATATAACAAAATAAAAATGATACATCAATACATTCATTGATATATATATACTTTTTCGAGGTAGTTACAACAATTTAGCTATCCAAACTAACCCAACTAAGTTGACTTGGTTGTTGACTTGACTAATTTGTTGACTGAATTATAATATAGATTTTTGACTCACTTGGGCTAGTCGACTAACTCTGTTAGCCCCTCCAACATCTCCCCCACCCTCAAATCCTTCTTCATCATGAAGAAGGGATACTTGGAATGTTAAAAATTTTTATACAAAAATAATTATAATATAAAAGAAAAAGAAAAACATAAATTATGCCGCTTCTTGTACACTTGTTATCTCTTTGATAGATTCTCCAAGATGATCATTTATTATTTCTTGGACTAGTTCTATTGAATCCTAAGGTGCTTGGTTGACTTCAACTTAATGATATTTTTGTGATGAAGTTGTTGCACATGTTGAAATGCTAGGTTCAAAGAAAGTATGGCTAGGCCATGGTGGATCCAGTAGTAATGATTGTACTCGTGGTGGAGGCGGCATGTCCAGAAAAACAATTTCATGTATAACTAGGGCAAGCAATCAAGTATGGTTGTAAAATATCTACCATTCGTGAAATTTTAGCCTTGCTTGCATGTTTAGTTCCTTTATTTATGCAAGATATTATACTATATATTCCAATGAATTCAACTATGATATTCTCTGGTTAATAGGTCCATGTTGTTCCATCCATTTCACTCCCTTAGAATAATTTTGCTTCATTGGCTACTTCCAGTTGAACTTTCTTCCTTTATCTTAGCCATTTCATTTCTTCCTGTATGAGTTCGGATTGAAGTTTCCTTTCTTCTGTAATTTTTTTATCTAGTTCTAGTCTTGCTTTTGGTCGCGTGAACTTACAAGAGCATACGTTATAGACACGCATGTCTTCACCACTTATATAGCTAGAAGTCGATGATAAGTATGTAGGCAAATTACTCAACATTGTGCTCAATGTAACTCCTTGATTGATTGTACGTTCCAATTCATGCATAGCTTGCATAAATTCCTTGTATACTTTCTAGATTACTTTTGATAATTGTTGACTTCTTGGAACTGTTGTTTTCAACTGCATCTCCTTATCTAAGTTGTGAGATACTCATTGCGGTCAATTAACTGATGAAGTAATTTTTGAAAAGCAACAAGATGATTACCAACCTCAATTGGAACATCAATATTTAATTTTTCTACTACCTAGTGCTAGCATTCCAACAAAATCCCCCTTTCTTGCCCCTCTTTTTGGTAAAGATTATTAGTGTCTTTATTTCTTTTCTTCATTCTTACCTTTATTTCTTTTACATAATTTTCTGAATTAAAAAAAAAAATTGTCCCTGGAAAGACTTAATTAAGGAAAATCACTTGGAGTGTTGATAAATTCTTTCTTAACCTCAGTCACAGTTATACTTGTCAAATTTAGTTTAGTTGATGACACTTGTTGTTGAGTCGTTAGTGTGGGTGATGTATCTTGTTTCTATTCATTATCCCTTCTTATTGTGCCATCTGACATAGTGTGTTCTGATGAAATTTCTTCTGATACAGGTTGACTCGAAAAATTCTTATTAATCCCTTCCTATTCTTCTTCAACATGCATCAGATATAGAGGAGGTGCGTTTCAAGTTATGTCAATCTCTAGGATCTATACATTCTATGTTGTGATCAGTCTTGACAACAGGTGATTTTGTGCGAGAGAGGAAGTGATATTTTGTCTCAAAGTCTGCAGTGGGGTATTTTGCAGAACACTCTCATCTTTTATTACACATTTTCAAAAAAAAATATTTTTTTCATACTTGAATGCTTGTAATAAGTCCCCTTCGATAGATTATGTTGATATTTGAGCTTTCTTATGTTTTTTTACAAGTTTTCCCTTTGTCTTATCTATTTCTAATATTTTTTGGATAATTGTATCAATATGTTGTTATTGTTGTTGTGCATCATCAAGTATGATGTCCAATAAGACTTATGGCCAATTAATTCCTCATGGGTAAGTCAGAGTATATTTTAGATTCCTTATGGCTGAGATTATTAGCCTAGTATATCAAGGGGAGTGACAAATCAACGTTAAATGGTTTAGGTACAATATAAATTCCCTTTCTTCCTCCTGATCTACATCAGAGAAAGGCGTGATGATCTCTTGAGGTGGTTGAAGGGCCCGGAGAGGAATTCAGAGTAATGTGTTGGACTGTCGATGTAATTCTTGAAATATTTGGCCAATGGATTGTTGATATGGTAGATCCTGGTGGTCTTCCTTTGTAGTCTTCTGGTGCCATACTTTGGTTACATGAAGGCATAATTGTATATGTGATATGGGTGGAAATGCTTGTTGAATATGGTGTGGAATCCTCCAATTTTTCATAATCACCTTGACATTTAGAAGACAAACTCTAAATAAATCTAGGTGTCCCAAAGTTTGGGGTTTCGCTAACCATCCATTCAAGAAAATTTAGAAATTTTCCATTAGGGCATTCATTTTATTAGTATAACCAATCTCCCAGACTCGTGGTCTATTCTTCATAGCAGAAAAAATCAGAAAAGGGGGAAATTGAATGTGCTTACTCGAATTTTGACATTCTTGGAAAATGATATTGTCCAAGTTGTTGATATGTTCTACCCAGTTTTATGTTTTCCCTAAATTTGTCATCTTGCCAATGGCTTTGACCATTGTTAACTTGACACATGATGATATGCTTGTTGGTGTAAGACATAGGGCTACAATAATGCAATCCTACTTGACCAATGAATCGTGGACTTGTCCAATTATTAGCCCCTTCTAATTCTTCGCGATTGATCCACTTGTGAATTCAAGGATCCACCTGTTGTTGTTGACTGTTTTTGAGACTTTCTCGCCCTTTTATGGAAGTATAATGATCATGAAGATGGAAGTACATGAAACTGACATAGGCTCTTTGAACCATAATTTCTGATTATGATAACAACTAACAAATAATTTGGCAATTTCTTCCTTCATTCCTTGAATGTTTGCAACTAGTGGGGCACTAAGGATGCCATGGATTCCAACTTTTTGTAGTAGTTGTTACTGTAAATTCCATTCACCATTTGGTTTCACCCATTTAAGAAAATATTCATTTTTCTTCTACTAGGATGGTTCGTCCATATTCTACTCCTCCATATTATGAATTATCGCTTAAAGCTTTGTCCTTCTGGATAGCCTACGATCTACACTTAACAAAATTTATGGAAGAATGTTGGGAGATTTCACTAGTTCTCTTACTTTTATAGAATTTGAATTTAATGCACCATCAATTTTGTTTGCATCCACATTTGTCACTTGTCTCGTCGCATTATGGCTTGGATTTCCAACATCATTCAGTACATTCAATATAAATGCTTGCCACCTACTTCACAGATTATTAAATTATTTTGATAAGATTTGTTGGTTATGGACAATGTGATTATAGTGTTGATGTGACTTTTAGATTATGTGGTGTATGGTGATTATACTCTTACATTTGATTTCTTGAATTTTTGATACTCATCTTTTGTCTTTTCTGACCTATCAAATCATCCTCATGCAAATGATATAATTTTTTGACTTCCTTCCTAGTTCTAATTTCAGACATTGAGTTAGTATTCTTCTCTCTATAACTTTTCTTGCTGAAATCCTCATTATGAACATGTGTCATCAAGTGTGCTTTTATGACATCATTTAACCTTCTGCTTGTCGATTTTGAAATTTTGGTATAATATTCTCTAAATTTTCTTCGACAAACTTCTCTTTTTTCATTTTGTTTCTAATATTGTTCTATATTATTTTGATCTTTGTTGTCTAGCAGTTTGTGCAACTCCATTTCCTATTCCATATTTCTAACATATTTTCCTGATTGATCATAGATTTCTAGTTACTTATTACTAATTTATAACTTCATTTATAACAAAATTACCAAATTCTAATAAAGAAATAAAAATACTAGTTTACAAGCAATTTTGTTATTTAGAATGCCATAATGTGGCTTTCAAGATAATCGATGTCCATGGTGCCTTCACTACAAGAAAAAAGGGCATCTGTGAGGGTCAAAAAATGTCACCGTAGTCTCATTGGTGACAATCAAAAGATCCTCCGTCACCAAAACTTGAACATCACCAAAAATATAGGTGTTATGGTGACATTCAAGGTTTGTCACCAATAATTATTTATAACGAAGAATAATGACCATCACCATTTTATATGATCAATAGTGATGGAATTTAGTGTCTATCATGAAAAAATCAAACGTCACCAAAGGTGGCATTGCCAAATGTATAGGTGTTCGGTGACATTCAAAGTCTGTCACGAATAATGATTATAATAACAAATATTTAACATCACCATTTCATATAAACAAAAATTATTTATTGTGATGGACCTTTCATGGTTGTCATTATTGATGCATATATATGGCGGCGTTCATTAACCGTCACCATTTCATATTTTGGTGAGGGTTGAAAAATGTCACCATAAACTCATTGGTGATGACCAAAAGAGCCTTCATCACCAAAAATTGAACATCGGCAAAGGCCACATCACTAGAATTATAGGTGTTGTGGTGACATTCAAGGTTCTTCATGAATAACGATTATAATGATGGATAGTGACCACCACAATTTCATATGAGCATCAACGATTTATGGTGATGGACCTTTCATGGATGTCAATATTGATGCATATATTTGATGGTGTTCATTGACCATAACCATTTCATATTTTGGTGAGGGTCAAAAAATGTCACCATAAGCTCATTGGTGATCGTCAAAAGAGCCTTCGTCACCAAAATCTTATCACAGCATTCCATATGAATATCAGGGCATGATGGAATCAAACCACCAACCTCATGTTTGTAAAGTAGGTTGCTCTTGCATTGAGCTAGCACCCTTTAAAGAATTTTAATTTAAAAAATTAAACCTTGAAATTTTATAAATTGTAAATTCTACAAATTTTAATCAATTATAAAACATTTTAAAGTCTTGGAAAATGTTTTTCTAAAAAAGAGAAATAAAAACAAAGTTGTAGGTCCCTACCTAATGGTTATGTAAGTTATGAAAAGTGGGTGGAGGGAAAAATAGTTATCTATAGGATACTCAATATGTTCAGTTGAGTACTCAATTTGAAGTGAAACTTTGAAGACATTTATAACATATAAATGACCTATAATTATCAAATAGAAAATATGCAATTACAACAAAGATTGTTTTCTCACCTTGTGAATCATGTATATTTGTTGTGAAAGCATAAAAATTTTCCTCTAAAATACTAATTTGCATGACAAAAATTAAAAAGAAATAAGTATATATTATGCAATTATGAATAATGAGCTACATGCTTGAATCCTACTGGCTATGGGGTCTAAAAATAAAATTGGGACCCCTTCTCATTATTAATTAATTCAGGATGTCAAAATACAATGATCAATAACAATGATCCTAAAATGTAACCACTAAACAGATGTTAAAATTGTAATAAAAATTTTTGGCTAATATCCATTACACCAACAAAATATCCAAGGGGCATTCAAACACTTCCAAATCCACACGAAGCATGAATATCCAAAGATACAATTGTATGGATACATGCAAAGAACTCTCTACCTCTCAATGATAACTACGTCCTCCCTCAAGTACTTCAACTAGAAAAGGGGTGTGAAGACAAGAACCTCAAAGAAAAAAAACTAAACAACACAAAAGTACACTTCATCCTCCCTCTACCTTTATAGAATAAATGTAGGGGAATAACAAAATGATCCATAGAGAATAGGATTATAGTGGCCAAAATAAATATGATAAGAAAAATAATAATCAAGGATGAAATATATTAATTTGAACATGTGTCCACATCTACTCAAATATTAGAGGAAACAAAAGAACCCAACAATATTGATTATGCACTTAATAAAATGGCACTTCTTCAGTAAAAAAGAAGAAAATATGAGACTCTTTTCTATTGCCCTCTGGAATAAATCCTCTTTCTATGGCACTGGAGTTTTTTGCTATACTCGATGCTTACCCTCCAACATTAAAATAAGAGTTCCCAAATTTGTTTCTAAATATTTTTGATTTGTTTGAGTTTGTGCCAAACCAAGTCAAATCTTGTCAAGTCCGACCAAGATGTTGTGAGCTTAATTATGTTTTCCTAAGCTATTCAACAAGCTTGACCCGTGATTTTCAAAAGGAAGTTTGATAGAGATGGTTGTTCTGATGTATTTTGACAAATTCTATTTTTGTATGTCTCAAAGAGAGAATCTGAACTAGCCTCCTCTTACCATAATGTGGCTAGATAAGTGAGAAAAAACAAAACCAATAGTATCCACTAAGAGATTATGAGTGAGGGGAATTTATTATGCCAAAAGATGCTAAGAACTTGCATCTAACTCCAACAATTATTATTTGTTTGTTGCATCCATAAGAAAATATGCATTTTTGTCATCAAAGATGCTTGAAACACTAATATGGGCAATTTAAACACCTCAATTTTACCGACTATGAAAGCCACTATTTCAGAATTTTTTTAATTGTGGAGTTTTATGCCAATTTTCTATTGGGGAAATCCAAAGCAGTCTTCTTTTTTAGACTTTTCCCATTGTTTCCTAAGTCCATCTTGTGATTGCGCTCTCCACTGGGATATAAAATTTTGAAAACGCATGTCTTTTAATCAAGAACTTGTATCGTAATATAAATAAGAAAATCATGTCTTTCAATTCATAGGTTACCCTAATTGAAAATTTCTCTCCATGTTTCGGCCCAGATTTGACATTGTACATTTTAACTAGGATTGGTCATAGAGTTTGCAATAGTTGAGAAGCCTTTTAAAGAGAGGTACCAGTTCGAATTCATAGGGAAGATATTTTAGTTCATTTATTACTGAAAGATAAAGTTTCTGACAAATATATCAATCAATGCTAAATCAATTTTTAAAATTTGGCATATGTTCAAGAAATTGGTAACTTCTGTAAATAATAAATACTAAATGTGAAACAATGCATTCTATCAAGTTTCATGTTTGTTGCATCAGGCAATGCAAATTACAGGAATTTCACGCAAGAAGTCTAATTTAGCATAAGAGTGATGAGAAAGGTACCATGGAAAATTTGGTAGTTGCTTCACAAATTCAAATGGTCATATTCAAGACCAGATAATTTAATTGAATACATGCTCTTCTCTGCCATGCATGTTTACAAAATTATTGTATTGAAATCCCCTTCATAGACAAACCAACATCTCTCTCACCTTACACACTGATACTTATATTTCTTTCCAAAGTTCATTTACTACATGGTTTTTTTTCCATGTGCAATTTGAAAACCAGTCCAAAAAAACTCCAAGACAGTATCAGCTAGATTTCACTAATACAACTTCACCACCCCCACTTCCAATATCCCCAATGGCAACTATGTCATTCTATTGAAAGAAAAAATTTCTACCTAAAATGACTTGTATGGTGGTCAATAAGGGCACAAAGTGCTACTTCTTTTGGAGACCTCTAGTCTCAAGCCATTATCATGTTTTCTTGTGTACGAAGAAGGTGAGCTCTTAATCACTCAAAAGTAGTTCAAGGGAAAATATCAAGTAGGAAAAAGAAGTTTGTGACAATTTTAATATAACTGGTAACAAAATGAAATATCGTAATGTCAATAGTTATGTTGTTTATTCACATTTTGAATGAACCAATTACATGAAAACATCACAATTAGCATAGAATGAGTAAGAGAACTTACCCATACAGGTCATTGTATAAGCAATAGGAGATTAAATTAAGTACATGTGTTTGCAAGTGTCAACCCAAACATCCTATCAAATGCTAAACTATAACTATTGATATATTCGAAAAGTTCATACTAAGAAAAAAATTAATGAAAAATTTAACAATCTAAGGTCAAATTGGGAAGATAATCCAAATCACTTCAAAAATTGGTTACAATAGAATGTTTAGAAGGTAAAAGCATATGGTTACATTAATAGAAAAGAAAGAGGTGAATTTTCGCCAATATCTTTAGCATCAACATGTTTAGTGCTTTCACTAACTAGCTATCGTCATCCACTAAGAAAAAACCTTTCATCAATGAGCCATAAAAGAAGCTCAGTGATACGATTATGCAAAGTGTTTGTCTTCACCCTGCGATAAACCTTCTTTATTTGCAATGTATGTATATGTCAAGTAGGGCATTAAATAATGGATAAAATAAACAACCCAACCAACAAAATAAAAAAAATAAAAAACAAATTGTTGGTAGAAAGAATCTAATGGAAAATCAATTTAACTACATCAATGTGTTTACAACATATTTACATGACCTTGAAGATCTATCAGCGAGTAGAAAGTTCAATATTTTGTCTACTTGAATATATTTAACAATAACGAATCAATTATAACTTTCATATCGTATGTGACTATGTTTATTTTGATATTGCCAACAACAACCAGAAATTCTAAGCAGTTCCATAGTCAATAACATCAATGGCATCATTCCAATTGGATGGACCCACTACGACTGCACCATAGCCACTAACATGTCAATCTGCAAAAGCCTCAAAATATCCATCGCTGATGTGGATTCTATAAAGAATAACAATGGACAAGAAATTACATCTTCTTAACTGTTTAATTGAGATAAAATATATAAATTGATAAAAATATGCATAATATAAATATAAAACATGGTGGAAAAAAGTATACAATGTTAGATTACAATAAACAAAAGTTAGAAGGGAAGATAAGGAGGTGATTAGAAGAGCTGTGTAGTCATTCCAGAAGGGATAATATACGAATTCTTATGGAAGATTAGGAGGCCTACTCATATGTTGCAACCAATTAATGCTAGATCTCATTCAGTCAAATATTGGAAGATTTTGTATTGACATAAAATTATTCTCCTAAAGGTATAACTCCTTTTTCTATACAATCTATATCCCTACCATTGTTAATTTAATGCCCGTATACTGGAGACTACTCTGAAGAAGGAAATTCCTTCAAGGATATTCCATGTATAATTGGAGAAGAAATCAATTTTAGGAGTAAATAAGGAAAAATGCGGTTATACTAGTGGATAAAATTGATCCATGATCAATATCATTAAATAGAAATGATTGGCTCTTGCAAATGGAATAACAGAACACCACGGAGGCAGTTCATTATGGTGAAACTAAACATATTTCTAGCCTCATAAAGATGGAATTTGGATGTTCGACGATCATGAAGCACAATCTCATATCTTCAAAGATGCTTGGTTAGATCACTGGAAAATTCTCTATTAATGAATAAAAGGAAGAAGCCCTAGAAAGTTCCTTTTGGATTTAAAACTGTGTGATTCAGCCACAATGAGCTAGAAAAAACATAAAAATGTGGTCGCATAAAAACTTCAAATTAAATTATTAATCAAAGGTTCAAAATGTACATTCTTCACAGAAACTTTGTTTACCATGTAAAATCTTAAAGTATGAAATGAATCCAACTTACAAAATGTTTTCAGGAAGAAAGTTGTTCTCGAAAAAGCCATCAATATGATACAAGAAGAGATTGAAAAAGAAGACCTCATTGATTCACTCTGGGAAAAAGAATCACCAGAAATTTCATTCCCCGCTAAAAGATATGATAAAGATATTTATTAGAAACAAAAATCAACATAAACTAGTTAATGTCTGCATATTGAAACACAACACTCTTACAAAAATCCACACAAGTAGATCAACTTGAAACAAAATTTCTATAGAAAACGAAAAGTACAATGGCCCCATTATAGAAGACCATGCATCTATAAAATAAAAAGCATACACCTTTATCAAGTCCCTCCTAACTTATGCACCATCAAATTCCTCAGAAGAGAAAAGATGTGTCTTCTTTATCATCCCAAAATATATCTCTCAACAAGACAATCAAATGATGATGGAATCTATCAATATCAAATAACTTAGATCTATAGTTTTTTATATATAAGAAAGCAAGGCACTTGGCCTAGATGGTTTCCTAGTGAATTTTCAAAATACATGATGCATCATCCACATAGACTTACTAGTAGTTGTAGAGGAAACAAAACCCTCGTATAAGTTCCCTACAACTCTAAATACAACTTTTCTCTCTCTCATTCCATAAGTTCACAATGCAGAAGATTATGGGACTTATAAACCCATAATAATTTGCAATGATGTGTATAAAATCATTCCAAAAATCACGCACATGAGGCTCAAGAGTCTCCGCCCATCCCTTACCTTGGAAGAACAAAACAATATTGTAGCTGGTAGGAAGCTCATGTATAGCCTTATTGTTGCATACGAGGCTATCCAATTTCTTTAGATCGGAAAAGGTAAGTATTGCTCTCATATTTAAACCATGCAAGATCTTAAAATAAAATGAATTGTTGCTTCCTTGAAAAAATCCTTCTAAACCTGGGCTTTTGATAATAAATTATTTGAATGGACCCAAGAATTCCACTCAACAGGATGAATTGTTTTCCCTTGTAAATGGAAAACCATCTTCCAAAATTAGCTAGGGCATCAACACACGGTTATCCCTTTTGTCCTTTCCTCTTCATCATCATTGTAGGCTTCCTACCAAAACCATCTCTCATGCACAATCATCGGAGAATTTGGAAGATCTTCAAATGTCATCAAAGTTTGGCACTATTTCCAATCATTCATAGGTAAGACACTAATTCTAGGATCTGAAAGAAGTCATCATCAAAATATTTGAGAAAGCCACATCCACAAGCTTAACCATGAACAAAGACAAATCAATAATTGTTTTCCTTGAGGATAGAAAAGAGAAATCCTTATTACTCTCCCACTTAGAATATGGAAGACATACTATAAAAAAATGGAAGTAGAATTATCCCTAGGAAGTAGAATTATCCTCATTCAATTTGTCCTCTACAAAATGCATTTTTACCAATGATACATTGTTTTTGCACCAAATAAAGTGAGAAATAACACAGAGATCATTTTTTAACAATTTCTATGGTAGGGGATATCCATGGAGAAAATGGAACCTTCTAAATTGGAGGTGGTATACCCCATATGAAATGGAGGAGTAGGGTTGAGAAAATTAGAAGAAATGAATAAATCTTTTTGCACAAAAGTGTATTTTTGTATCAAGTTGAAGTTTTTGAATTGGTAATAATTCAGGTTTAAAAACATACATTCTTGCCACACATGCTAGAATTCAAATTAAATAATGTATTGGGGATATTAGTGGAAAGAAGGAAGCTCTAGATTAGAACCTTAAAGAGTGGTTACCTATAAATCATAAGCCTAATATCATTATATACCAATCTACTTATGATCCAAAATGGATCTACATACCATATAACTTTATTAATGCTTTAAAAATGGGAATATTAAATTTGGGACCTAGGAGTGCCAATTTGGGACACATCCAGGAAACTAGATTCATAAAAAAACTTATACCCTTGTAATGTCCTACTATAAGTCCATATTCCACATCCCCGCTAGAATTATGAAGTGAGAAATCCCTAAATATCATAGGAGATTTCCTTGGAGAATATGTGCATTCTATAAAATGGGAAAAAGGATAATTGGTTGGAAAATTGAACTAGGATCTGTCAATCTAGACTTATAAAAGCCTATTTTGTATAATATTATCCTAAAAAATGAACCTAGATCCACTGATTAGAAAAATTATGAAAAAATCTCTTTGCAATGTAGATCCTACCATGAATCAAGACATTTGGAAATAAAATGGCCATTGAAACTGAAAGAAACTAGAAATTGTAAGAAAATAAAGCAAGAAAAAAAGGAGGACCGCCAAAATGGCTCTCCAAAATAAAAAAGGGCTCCAAACGGTCACCTTGAATCTTAGAATGAATGTTTTGTTGGGTGACTTTGCATCACTACTTAGGTTAGATGGGCATAAACTAGAAGAGGAATCAAGAAATGAATCAGTGGAAACCCCAATACTCCCAAAAACCCTACCCGTCAACTTCATCACTCGAACATTTGTATTGATGTCATCTAAAAATTATTCCAAAGTAAAAAACATGATATAATTTGAAGAAGGCCCTTAAACATTATAGGACTCAACAGTAGCTATGAAATATCCAATTTCCAGCCAAAAAAGAATAACGCCTCTTGGTCATATTATACAATAAATAGGAACTTTAAACCTGATGCAAGTCAAAATACCACTACAGGAAGAAGAATTTGGTAAAAAAATAGGAAGAATTCCATAAATTGACAACAGATAGCTCTCAAAATTCGTGTTAATAAAATCCCTAATTTTTCCATGATGTGCCAAAAGATTCTGACTTTTTCAGCCACATGATTTTTCAACCCGAAAAAAATTGCAATTTTCTCCCTTTTCTCCAATTTTGAAAAATAAATATATTTTGTATTTTTTAATGTTTGCCATAGTTTTCATATTTTTGCCAATATTTTCACTGATGCTTCTTAAGATGTTTTCTGGACCCTTGACGATTTTCTACAAATGCTAAGTTTTTTCAACACTCCTTAAAAACACTTGGAGGATTGCTTTTCGGATGGCTCAAAGAAAAACTAGTGAGGATTCCAAAATTTTTCTCCAGGAGACTATTAAGGGTGTCCATATATCATGCTAAAAGTTCACATTAAGATTTTATCCTAGAATATAAGAGATTTGAAAGCCTCAGTACATGGGCCAAGGCGATGCCCACATATAATGTTGTGTTGGTCGGATAAATCGATCTTTCAGACAAGGCCGATCTCCCTAATATCAAAAGATATCTAGCAACAAGCAGAACAAGCAAATCTACCTTTCTCTAAACATATTGCGATTCATTAATAGAAACTAAAGAGGTGTTTAGACCCTACCTTAAGTCCAACGCTAGTTTGTAGCTGCCATCCTTCAATTGTCTGAAAGAGTTTCCTTTTGAGAACTTGCAATCACAAACAAGAACACATCAAATAACACCCGCATAGCTAATATAATAAATCATGTTCATTATGATGATCAAGGAATCCATAAAATAAACCATAAAACACAACTTATTGAGAAAAATAAACTTGTTTGTATTAACTTTGAAATAAAAGAACTTTACAACCTTTGGTGCCTTGATGTTGTACAAGCTCTTCCTAGGATCTAAAGTAGGAATCTCCTCTACTTTGACAAACCTCACGCTCTTCCAAATGAGATCAAAGAGGTATGTAATCTTTCCTCACAAAATCTCAATTAGGAAGACTAAGTTCCAACAGCATTCCACCTCAAAAATATTCAGCTTTCAACCTCCCTAGTAACCAACCCAATGCTTCATTTTATAGTGCAAAGGAAGGAGGTTACAAGTCCACCTATGAAGGGATAGAGTCCTCCTTCAAAGGGATAAGCTCCTCACATCAAGGGGTTAGCTCCTTAAGGTATTGGATGCATGAACCTTAAAGGAGCGAACTTGCCACCTCAAGATTCCTTCCAGAAGCTTCTAGAAATAACTCAAAGTGTTTATTTAAGAATATACTTACGCCTTTTTTACTTTTACAGGGGTCCGCACCCATTACATAGAGACAAAGCGGTCAGGTGAGCAGGGGAGATGACCTTTAGGTGCGCTACCACAGGTAATGCTAAGAGAAAGTATGGAACAAGCGTTTTATAGACTTTTGAGGGATCTCTCTTATTTTCAAGGCTTGATATAAAGAACTAAGGCTTAAGACTTGCAAAGCAGGAAAGTATGAATGATAATGGAATCACATAGATTGTAGAATGTCATGGTGAAAACTTTTGTGCAACAGATTGCCCCCTAAAGTGCGAAGTCTGTAATAGATGAAGATAGAACTTGTCATCTAAGAAGAGTGAAGTACTTTATCATTTCAAGGATCATCCTGTAGACACCCCAGTCAGAACCTGTAAAAACATTCAATGCAAAATATATATATGTGAACATATAATCACTGAGGTAGGCATTCCCATACTCAGATACTGACTAGAAAACTAACTAAACTATTCTGATACAGGAATGATTTTGTAATACATCATGAGTATAGACATATGTAGACACAGTATGGGTGCAGCCATCTATTTATGAATAGTCCACTGTATAATGAATAAGAAAATTCCTCGCAACCTGGATGGTGGAAACTAGATCCAGGGTCTTGATTTCTGCTTCCCGAACTAGTACGATTCTATCCATGTGAATGAATGTGTCGAAGTCGAACATGGTAGAAACCACTTGATTACCAGTCAATGATGTGAATTTTTAACAAGTGTGAGAGAAACCAGTAGTAATGTCAATGGCTCTCAAAGTACCGAGTACAATCCATGAAATGTGAATAGATGAGCTGATGTCGAACATGTCATAGAATCCTTTGATCGAAGGTCAATGATGCAACCTGTCGTCGAAGGAGAGAAACCCGCCATTAGGGCATGTAGATTCCAAGGTATTGATGATTTCTAGATCATCTTTCTAGATAATGAACTGAAGTCGATAGAAAGTGATCTATCGTAGGCAAGCCCACAACATGAAATCATAGGTCAAGTTTGAAGAAATATATTTGGCGAGGACTAACTCAGGGATGGTCAAAATGGATGACAAATATTTTGTAGATGAATGGTTTATTTGAACTGACCTCTTGAACACATAACGACACTGCAGATGGTTTGGTGACAATTGACCCAAAGCTAATACCCAGAAACCGGCTGAAGACTTTCAATATGGTTTGATTAACTGTTAGCCAAAGGATTTCCCAACCCAGGTGAACAAAACATGTTGTGTTCAAGAGTGGTTAACTGCTTTTCTAAAACACAAAGTATAACAAATAGGTTCTTTTTTTCTCTTTTCCCCCACCATTTCTGGCAAGTACCTCTTTCTTTTTGACAATCTTGAGGAGGATAATATTTGCCTGGTTATAAGCTCATCCTTCGGATGAGTCCAACTTAGTTTAAAATTCGAACCCTAAGAAGGAGTGGTTCGTTCCTATTTAAAATTGAACAGGTCCTGTATTGTGAAATTTTAACGAGTCCAGTATAGGAAAAACTTTGTGTTTTTCAATTTTAGGAAGTCAGAAGAAAAACTTAAGAAAACTCCATGGATGTCCTTTTTCGTAAATTTGTATCTCTCAAGCCCAAAAAAGTATAAAATAATACTTGAGAGAACCGCTTGACCATTACGATCAAGGAGTACTTTTCATAATTAGTGGCCCTGATCTGAAAAAGTAAAAAGCGATCAAAGACATGTCGTTTTATAACCAATATCGAACTTGAAACGACAAAATTCCGATGACCTTTTCATGCTTATACGGTCAAAAAAGAGTTGTAAGTGGATCATCCTTTTAATTCCATTTTAACGAGTTTAAAAAGGAAAAACTCGGAAATCTTTTCATATTTTACAAGTCAGAAAAGAGCTTAAAGAGGACTCCAATGTCCTTTGTTGAAAATGATCAATTTTCCCAGAAAAATCCAATACTCTACACAAAAACTCAAAACATTACTCATACCTGTTTAAGATAAATAAAAATGCATCAAAATGTTACCTTTTCAAAGTAAAAAATAAATAAATTAAAATTTCATTTATTCAAAAAATCTTATAAAAAGGGCTTTTGTAAATTCATTTTTACCATTTGACTTCAGAGTGAGAAGAGAGAGCTTTTAGGTAAAAAACGTCCTATGAATATTGCGGAAAATCCATCCATTGGAATCGAAAACCGTCAACTCCAGGTAATCCACATCATACTTATCTTGTATTTCAATCATTTGCATTTCATTTTAGGGCTTTAAATTTGATTTTTTAAGGAGAATTTGTTTTAGAAAAACGCTCGCGGGGGTCCGCAGGTGCAACATGCGGCCCCTGCGGACCCCAACTTTTTCTTACAAAGGAAAAAGTCATGGGTCCACACCTATTGCTTACGACAAGTGCAGACCTACGCACTGTCCCTAACCA
The DNA here is from genome assembly GCA_031772625.1 of Pinus tabuliformis. Lineage (NCBI taxonomy): Eukaryota > Viridiplantae > Streptophyta > Pinopsida > Pinales > Pinaceae > Pinus > Pinus tabuliformis. The sequence goes on along the minus strand of CM062818.1, from coordinate 799,861,165 downwards.
GCAGGTGCGGACCCCACAAAATAGGTTTTAAAATTTGAAATTTCTCCATTTCCACCCAAAATTTTTGAACTAAATTGTTCTAATATGCCTTTTGTGCAATGTAAGACATACAAAATGCTTATTTGGCAGGAATGTGAGCACGAGGATGTGGACCTAGCTGCAATAAATCATCAACCCACATTGGATGCATTGAGAGCATGCAGACTATTTAAATTCTGGGCCATACCCGGCATGAGGGCCCAAGTAGACTTCTTGAAATGGCTGGTGGACAAGTGGAACATACAGGACTAGTGTTTCATGATTGGTGGCAACCAGCTCGAAATTGAGCTGGAGGACATATATTTTTTGACTGGTTTGCCCAAGAGGGGTGAACAATTATCTCTTTTCGGGACTAGGCCAGGTGGCCAGTCTGTCGATAGTCTCTAATTGGAGTTTTGTAATGATCAAACAGAAGACAAATGAATCGATATTAAAACTATCGCCCGTCCTAAAATTAAGGTTATCACGTTCACTGTCACGAGACTATGCGGGAGTGCAACATTGCATGTAGCTACCAGATCCCAGATGCGAATGGCAATAGATTGTTATCGAGGTACCATCTTCAACTAGTGCGAAGCTGTGTTGGTGAATGTAGAAGGCCAACTAACTAGAGCAAAGAACGAACAAATAAAAACCTTTGGATATGATTTCCTAGTTGTGAGCTTTGGTCTAGAGAGGGTCCCGATGTTGGTCCCACAGCAGCTTTCCATTGAGACTAGACTTCCTCGATAGCCTAGGATAATGCGTTAGGTTGCAATGATGGCCCGTCATCCTAAGGAAAATTCAGAGGTTGTTCGATTTCCACTTGAGTATTTTCGTTGGTTGGGGAACCAAATTTTTGTGATTCAGGATTTTCCATATGCTGGGATGGATTATCATAGTGACCCAAACATAACTCTTCCACTAGGAGAGTAGTGGGATGATTCAGGTAAAATCATTCTCAACATTTTCTAAGTTTTAACTAATTTTTTTTTTGTTTTTAAATCATCCAAAACTGATAATAAAAAGTTTCAAATGAAGATCTGGGTCCATGGTGACCAGCCGCTCTCCAACCCTATGAGAGGAGATACCCAACTGCAGCAGTATTGGCCCCACAGGACCAATCTACAGAAACCCTGACCGAATTGGTGAATCATCTAGAGCATTTGGCAGCAGATATCCCAGAGACTGGCATAGGTGATATCCCACTTAGGTTACAGCAATATGTGATTAGGGTCCTAGGACCTTTTAGGAGGTTCCTTTGTAGGGTGGCCCGAGCAGTGGTTTCTTATCATGATCATTACTAAGGATAGGATGATCGCTTTTGTAGACTCATACGGCATTTTATGTCTTTTTGTACTATCATTTTGCTGATCATAAGGTGTTTTTCAACCAATGATCGAAGACGATGTATATTTGACACACTTCTATGCTATGATATATCACTATTACTGGCTACTTTGTATAACATGTTATGGAAGGTTTTAAATTTACTTTTTTGATTATTGCAAATGTCTATTTAACATTCAAGAAGCAACTGCATCTGCTAATGTATTTAAATGTCTTGGAATATGTTGATATTCAATGTAGTCAAACTCACGTTCCAAGAGATGAACTCTCAAAAATAATCTTAATAATATTGGATTTCTAATGGCATAAACTCAATTAAGTTGTAATACAACGAGTTCAGAATCTAACCTAATGATCAAACTCTGAATCCCAAATGAGATGGATTCAGATAATAATTCAATCACTACACTATACTTTGCAATGTTATTCATTGTTTGACCGAGGCTTACCCCATGCATAGATACTAACTCATCAGAGGGTGAATAGATAACCCAAGCTGCGGAAGAAATGTTTCGTGTATTACGACAAGCACCATCAGCAAAACCAATGTATGTTTGAAGAGACGTCGACATCTGCAATATCAAGAGTAAAATCAAGATAAGCTGGAATAGTGATTAAAGCACACTCTAAAGTAGGCACATATTTCTAATCTAAAACACACTAGCTAGAAAGAAATTAATCTAACAAAAAATCTCTACACCAAAATTTAAGCATAATATCTCTTCAGATAGAGCCCATTTCCGGGTTTACCCAAAGAGACACCGTCAAAATCTACCAATTCATAGGCCCCTTTTGCCAGATTTCGCTTAACAATATAAGGACCATGCCACATAGGTACAAATTTTCCAGCCCCTAGCTTATCGTTTGCTTGATCGTATAGTAAGACTAGTCTCCTTTCGAAAAATTACGAGGTGTAACATTTCGATCGTATTGAGATTTTATTCATTTTGCATGAGTCTCGATTGCTACTGTAGCATTGCGTCGATTCTCATCTAGCTGATTTAGTATAACAAACGTTTCTCCTCTTCGGAAGTGGTTGGGAGTAATTCTATGGCTATTTGCAATGACGAAATTTTGCATTCAATGGGTAACACTGCTTCCAAACCGTAAACCAGTTGAAAAGGAGTGAAACCAGTTGATGTTTTTGCTGAGATTTGATATGCCCAAAGTGTTGAAAATAATATGTTATGCCAACTCGACCTATGAATACCAATGATTTGTTGGATCATAGTGACAAGAACTTTATCGATAGCTTCAACCAGACCATTAGCCTATGGGTAATATGGAGTAGAACTATCGTGACGCAGGCCAAGTTGATCTGTCAGTTTAGTCATCATGATGTTTCGAAAATGACTCCCATGATCAGTAATAATAGCTTGAGGAACACCAAATCTAGAAATTATATGATTGAAAACGAAAGTTGCAGCAGTTTTGCCGTCTACTGAAAATGTAGGCATCGCCTCGGCCCACTTAGTAAAATAATCTACTGCAAGGATGATATACGCATGCCCCCCGGCTGAGTGAGGGTTACATGTAATAAAGTCGATACCCCACTTTGCAAAAGGACTAATGGCAATTATAGGGTGGAGAGGAGCGGGTGGAGCATGCATCTTACGATAAAAAATTTGACAATTGTGGCATTTTTGGACTGCATAGGTACAATCTTTGAATAGGGATGGCTAGAAATAACCAGCACGCAATATCTTTTGGGCTGTGGCATACCCAGACATATGACCGCCACATGCTCCAAAGTGATAGCCATTTAGAACATTTTCATCTTCTTCATGAGTTAAACAATGTCGGAAAACAAAATCCACCCCACGACGATAGACTGTATCACCAATAATATTGTATTGTTGGGATTGGAAACGTATTTTCCATTGCTGAGATTATGAAATTTCAAGCCGAAAAGATTGGGTTTGGAGATAAACAACGATATCTCCATACCATGGATCAAGAGTACTGATAAGAAACAAGGATTCGTCCGCAAAGGGCTCTTTCGCCACAGTTCTAGCTTCAGTACGCAGGAAATCACACATTAGTTCCGCAAAAACCAAAGATTTCTTTGCCTTGGATTTTTCAAATTCCAAGTCAAATTCTCGCAGGATAAGTATCCGTTTGGAATACTTGCCCCCTAGCAATTGTTTTGTCAAAATATACATCATAGGGTTACAGTAAGAAATTACCGTGGTTTTGCATAATAAGATGTAGTGATGGAATCTTTGCACAGCTTGAACAATTACCAATGCCAATTTCTCCACATGCGAATATTTAAGCTCAGTCAGATTCAGAGTTCGACTGAGATAGTAAATCACATGTTCACTGTTGAATTCATCTTCCTGAACTAAAACCATCCCAATGATGGAATGAGAAGCGACAAGGTACAAAAAATAATCCGGGTTGTAGTTGGGAGAATGCAATAACGGTGCATGGGTCAATGCGTGTTTAAGTAGATCAAAAGATTTTTCAGCTATCTCATCCCAAAAGAATGGAGTATTCTTTTTCAACAACCTAGTAAAACCTTTCGTTATCTCGGCGTAGTTAGGAATGAAATGATGTAAAAAGTTTTCTTTGCCTTGCAAACTTTGGAGTTGGTGAAGAGTCGAAGGAGGAGGTAATTTAACAATAGCTTCAACCTTCGAGGGATTGACATGAATGCCAGCTTTCACAACGAAAAATCCCAATAAACGACCAGTGCACAATGTGCGTGATGTCATGAAATGTGTAAGAAATAGCTCTTTGAAAATTTGCTCCAGCGTTCTTCATTCAAAAAGGTAATTTGTAATAAGAAAATGTCCCCCATGGACAAATGAAAGCCATTTTTGGTTGATCAGTAGGGAGTATATTGATTTGATTATAACCGGAAAAACCATCCATAAAGGAGAACATTTCATTGCCATCACAATCATCAATAATTTGATCGATATAGGGGGTTGGATAATTGTCTTTAGGACAAGCTTGATTAATATCCCTATAATCGATACATATTCTTATCGTTCCTTTCTTTTTGTTAACAGGAACAATATTCGATACCCAATCTGTTAAGGGAATTGGATAAATGAAACCTGCTCGAAGTAATTTCTCAACTTCAGCTTTAATAGCAGCAGCTTTTCGCGGATGTATCTAACGCAAACGTCACCAGATAGGTTTAGCATACGAGTAAGTTTTAATTTCATGGAAAACAATTGATGGATCGATCCCTGGCATTTCTTGATATGACCAGGCAAACACGTCGTGGAATTCTTGAAATAGGGCATTGTAAGTTTGGATTTCATCGTCCGTATAGGAAGCACCTATATGAATGTTTTCAATAATTCTGGGTTTAACTGAAATGTCAATAGGAACTGTTCAAGAGATATTTCCAAAATTTAACTCAGAATCAGGATGTTGCAATGGATTCTGTGGTTCTTTGACATAATCAACGGTAAAAATAGATGAAAAATCATTTTCAAAATTATCAAGCTCAGGTAAAAACGAAGATCGATGATGAAGATCTTCCCATGGTAAATCATCAACAGACAAAAGCTCGCGAATTTGCTCATCAGTATGAACAGACTTAGAAAAAGTTGTTGAAGCTGAGGTTGAAATTGAAAGTGATTCTCCATGGACCACATTCATTGGATCAATTTTGGTTGAACAAGAGTTAGAAAACGACTGTACTGCCTGATATGAAATTTCAAAGGGACTCAAAGGCATTGCGTTACCAAATGAATCCACCTCAGAATCGGATGGTACGATCCAAGGATCATCAAAAGCAATAGTGTTCGATGAAATCATATGAATAGTTGCAATAGAAGGTGATATGTTAGGAGGAGGAAAGGAAAAAGTTCCTAGTAAACCAGAATCTTTAATCAATCCTACCCCAACATCCTTGTAATGGATAGTTGTCTTACCGACATGTTGAATACTATCAGAAGAGACTGGGTCGGATGAAAAATAAGTCAGCTGGTCTATCGTAACGATATTTCCATTATGAGGAAACTTGATAAGCCGAACGACCGATTAAACAACATTAGTCATAGCATAAGACCAACTGCGACCCAAGAGAAGGTTGTAACCTAAAGGGGCATCAACCACTTCACATCTAGATTTGTAGTTTTTCCTTCAACCCCTATAGGTAAATCCTGCAAAATGCCAAAAGGATGGAACCCTCGGCTATCAAAAGCCTTGAGAATCGTCAGGCACTGATTGAGTGTCGGAGAACCAAGTGATCTCCAACATTGGATTGACATAATACACGTAGAATCTCCCTCATCAATTACAGTCCTAAAGCAAGGTCTGTTTTTTACTAACACTGGAATTTGGAAAGCCATTTGATGAGGTAGGCGAGGTGTACTATTCTCTAAATCGAAGATTATAAGGTTCGAATCCTGAATATCAATAGCTCCTATAGCCGACAATAGTAATTTACGCTGTGCTAGACATGATTGCAGCACCTCCAAAGCCGACATCGCTGAAGGGGAAATAGCTAAGTCTTCAACAATGTTATAATTCTGAGCAGCTCTCACATGTGGATTGAAAGCTGACTTCCAAAGTATACCTTTAGCAGGCGGTTTGATTACTAAGTCAAGGTTAGGTTTCTCGATCTGTAGCAGATCAGAACCAGAAGGAGTTGAAGTTGATGGGTTTGAATGAGAAGATTCTGCTTCCTTACCACCAATAGGACTTTTACTACCATAATCTTGTGATCGCGTCACAATCCTGACATGAGACATCATCATTATGGGTTCTTCTGAGGCATTTGAGGAAGAACCAATCATCTTACTATCTTGGCTAGGAAAAGGATCCTTCAAGAAAACAGGCTTTTGAGAACCTTTGATGATTTTCACAACCTTAGCTCAAGGTGGGTAGTCTCTTTTAAAATGCTCCTCATAACAAATGAGACAAGGGCAGCGAGGTTTACATTTCTCATCAATAGATTCGCTTTTATCTGATTTCTCTTTTGGGTTTTGTTTATTTTTCTTCTTCCCCTTCTTTTTACCATCGGATTTTGATTTGGCTGTAGATGATTCTACGACATGGATATTGGCAAGAATTTCAGCGGAAGAGTCTCCGGTCGGGGAATCTAGTAAAGTTATAATAGGAGAAGATTTCTTTGAAGATTTCTCCTTTCTTTTGGTACTAACTGAACCAATCATACCATCAGTGGCATGAGACCTTGAAGGAGTTGCAGTTATTTGATTGTGTTTCAGAAGGTTGAGGATTTTTTCATGTAAAGTACCTGACTGTGTATAAACAAGGTCAAGTTACTGAGCCTGAGAAATTACTTGCTCTTCAGTAACAACTCCTACCTTAGCTACATCTTCAATGATTTTAGGTAATAATGATTTAATGAACCATTCTGCTAAAATTTGATCCAGAATAAAAACTTTCACTAAACGTCATCTACGCTGCCATTCATGAATATGATCAGAAATATACATTGATGTTGATTGTTTTAGTGAAGTTAATAATTCTAGGCCATTATCTTATCTGACAAGAAACTGAAAATGAGTTAAGAAAGAAGTAGCTAACTGAGTAAAATTATAAAAAGAGCCTCGTGGTAACTCAATGTACCATTTGGCAGCAAGACCAATTAGAGTGCGTTGAAAAAGATGTAAGTGAATTGAATCATCGATAATGCAATTAGATGCACACCAGAGGTGATAAGTAATCACATGATTTGATGGATCCTCTCCTGACTTACCCTCAAACTTCGGGATATCACTAGGAAACTTATTAGGCATTGACAACTAATATGGAAGATAGTTAATTGGGTTGTTTATAAGGCACGACAAATCAGGTAAACCCAAAGTTGCTATAAATGGTAACTGACAGTTAGGGTCGTGAAAACCTTGGGTAACAAGACTAGCCCCAGGATGAGGATATCCAGGATAACCTGGAATTGGATTTGCATTTGGAATATTATAACCTCCTGGGAAACTAGGATTAACAGAACCAAACTGGGGTTGTTGAGGTTGCTGATAAGTATATCCAAGGTACGGTTGATACTAATAAACTGGGTTTTGTACAGTAGGAATAAATTGATATTGTCCCGGGTACGGTTGATAAGTGAATTGCGCTTGACCTGTGACAACCGTACTTGAACTAGCTTGTCCTGCAGGCGTCTGGACCGAAGTCTAAACTGTGGGTCCTGACTATGGTAAAGAGGCTTGAGGAGTTTGCACTGACACAAGAACAGTAGAAGCCAGAGCTACCGATACTCCAGAAATAGGTGTGGTCGGTTGAACAGAAGCTGCAGTAGTTACAGTAGTAGTTTGAGGCGGAGTTCGAGGTGAAATAGGCCTAGGTTGCTGAACTGAACATGGTGCAGAAGTTTGAACAGTAGACTGGACAAGTTGCTGGGTTGGACCAGAAACCAAAGTTTTTCCAGGTTGAGCTAAGAACAGCACGTTAGGTTGCAAAGCCTGTTGAGTTTGAGATGGCTCCCACACCATGTTCATTCCGGGGTATGGACCCATAAAAGGTTGAGCATATGAAGGGCCATAATGGGGTTGAGCATAGGGCTAATAATTAAATGGTACATTTCTAGCTCCTTGTAAAAATGATTGACCAGAAGTTGGTTGGAAACCTTGAGTTGCATATTGACCTTGAGGTTGATAACTTTGAGGCACATACTGAAACTGGGGTTGACCTTAAGGTATATATTGATACTAGGGTTGACCTTGAGGTATGTAATGAGTCTGGGGTTGACCTTGAGGTATGTACTGTCCCGAAGGTATGTACTGTCCTTGAGGTTGCCCCCCAGGCGGTAACTAACTACCTTGAGGTTTCCCCCCAGGCAGTAATTGAGTACCTTGAGGTTGCCCCCCAAGTGGTAACTGACTACCTTGAGGTTGCCCCCCAGGCAGTAACTGACTACCTTGAGGTTGCAGATTTGGAATAGTACCAGACATCATAAGAATTTCTTCTACACTCGACGCTTGAGTCTCGTTATTACCAGTTGATATCCCATGTTCAATTGGTTGAGGAGATGCTCCTGAAAAAGTACCAAAGAGAGACTAATACCGAAAAGGAAAAGAAGGACTGTCATATAAAAATGTTTCTGGTGTCTGGGAAAACATGGATGACCGTTTCGACATATTCAAGGGAGGAAAATAACCTCTGGGCGTAGGATGAAAAGGAATTCGAGGTGGCAAAAAACTAAGACCCGGGTTTTCTAAAATTTTTGTCAATGATACGTACTAAGCATCACTCCTAAAAGGACTGTAGAAAATTGATTCATGCTCCCTAAGTTCCAAAATTGGTTGGTTTTCAGGGAGAGTTATGTCTTCGTCCATACTAACAAGTTCTTCAATAGAAATGAGACCAGAAGGAAGATTATGGGTAATGATACTTTCTACCCTGGGTGAACTAGGACCACTAGAAGTTGGAGAAGCAAATCCTAATGATGGAGTAGTAGCAGGTTCAGTTTCAGGCTCATAAATTTCAAGTTCTTCAGCTAATTCACTGGTAGAGGAAACACTACCGGTAACTTTGGAAAATGAAATTGGTTCAAAAATATACTTTGTTTCTTAAACTTGATAATTAGGATGAACAATTAAAGATGACTCTCCGGCTTCTAGTGACATAATTGTACTGTCACTAGGTGATACAAGAGCTCGTAGCCCTTCAATATGGCTTGGTGTATACTCGAGACGTTGCCCCGAAGTCTATGGGATTGTCTCAGTAATTCAACCACAATTAAATATTTAATTACTCACACGCAAACAAAGAAAATTTCAATAAAACCACCTAGAGTCTCTAAAGAACCAAACAATTGAATCACATGCCTAAAAAATCTAAGAGTTCAAACCACACACAAATAGTGACTTTCTATACCAAAAACACTAGTTGGTGATAAAATCCAACGTCGTAGAATTCAATACAGAAAGGGCGGTTGGAACAGTTACCCTGACAACCTGCTTAATGAAACAGACTGGCACAAGTTTCTTCAGAAAACCATCTTGAGTGAAGAGAACCCCCCAGAGAGTCTAAGTGAGTCTAGTCGACGTTTGCTCTAGGTATAGTGAGACCCATCCTTCATCGTCACCTTAAGAAATAATCTTAATTTTATGGACATTAAGGTTACCAACAACAACAAATACAACTGGGGGAACAGTCTACAATCTGATCTACGCGCAAGGCCAGAGTAACAAAGCTCAATCCCCTTGAAGGATCATTGACATGATTAATCCGAGGTTTACCAACAAGTGACCAACGGCTCCTCGACAATGGTTAATCCGAGGTTTACTGTTTATAATACGCGCAAATATTCTATCTTTCCCAATGAGACAAACTTGATTGTCTCAAAGGTTCAGACATGATCTCGTGATTGACTCCTTTAAGAGGATCTTCCTAGATTATATCAATTACAATTGGATTTATTTCCTACCGCAAGATATAGCTACTTGTTTGTTTTAACTATCTTGGAGAGTTAATTACTCCCTACTCCAAGATACTAGCCTAAGCTATATTGGTGATAAGAGCCCTAGAAATAAAAAGATTGCCAGATCAATTTTAATTAAGCGTTACTTTTGTGGGTTGTTTCTTAATTAAATAGGTATGGAAATGAAACTTTGATGGTGTGGAGACTCGACTCCAAAACACTAAAAATGCACCTAAAATAATAAACAATTCGTTTTTTCTTCAATGAATTTCCAGCTAAAAGAAAGAGTTGAGAATGCAATTCTTTAAAAAACAGATCTTTCCTTCAACATGTAAATGAAAAGAAAACCTTTTTGTCTTTTTCAACAAGAACTCAAAACGAGACTACTAGTTATGCTCACAAAAAATCCCTCCTTTTCAACACTCAAAAACTACAAAAAACAATTCTTTCAAAAGAGATTCTACAATTTCTAGAAAATACTCAAAACTATAAAAAACTAATCTTGAGATCTGAAAAACTTGTAAAAACCTAATTGAAATAAAATCTTCAAATTGTTTTCGAGGACATTTTACTTAGTTATTGAGTAAACTAAAGATTAATTCGTTTAGAATAACAAATCAATCAAAAAACATCCAAATGTGTTTTCTTTTATAAAATTGAAATTTAAAACATATAAGCAAGTTCGTTCAAAGATTTGCAAAGAGAAAACGAAATATATTTCTCACCAAGGGCATATTTCACAAACTAGTCAGACTCATCAAGAAGACAATAGACACCAGGGTAATCTAAGGTTTCTTAGGCTTCTAATCTTTGAGTCACTACAGAGACCAAGTGAAAACCAATCCAGGCATGCAAAACTTCTAGAAAATCATCTAAAACAAAAATGCCAATAGAACTCACTCACAATATATTTTGGAAGAACACATGTAGATTAGGGTAGACACTAAAAGCCGTAAATAAAACCTAAACTTAACTGAGGAAAACATTTTAGGTTTTTCAAAAATTTTAACAAGGTCCAGAGGCTTCTAGTAGAACCCGCTGCGGTACGGCATTGTGTACTAAAGGAAAAGTGCAAAGAGGTGAGCACTATCTGTAAAAAAAAAGTGCAGTTCCCTGTAAACTTCGGAAAAAACAAAAAGTAATCCAGATCCTAAAAACTACCCAATCCCACACACATCAAGAAAAAACTAGAAACAAGAACAAGTTTCTCAAGTCAAAGAAAAAGGAAAACCAAAAACCAAATTCAGTTCCCCAGTGGAGTCGCCAATTTGTTGGCTGGATAAATCAATCTTGCGAACAAGGCCGATCTCCCTAGTATCAAAAGATATCTAGCAACAAGCAAAACTAGCAAATATACATTTCTCTAAACATATTTTGATTCATTAATAGAAACTGTAGAAGTGTTTAGACCCTACCTTAAATCCAATGCTAGTTTGTAGCAGCCATACTTCAACCGTCCGAAAGAGTTTCCTTTTGAGAACCTGCAATCACAAACAAGCACACATCAAATAACACCTGCATAGCTAATATAATAAATCATGTTCATTATGATGATCAAGGAATCCATAAAATAAACCATAAAACACAGCTTATTGAGAAAATAAACTTGTTTGTATTAACTTTGAAATAGAACTTTACAACCTTTGGTGCCTTGATGTTGTACAAGCTCTTCCCAGGGTTTGAAACAGGGAATATCCTTTACATTGACAAGCCTCACACTCTTCCAAATGAGATCAAAGAGGTATGTAATCTTTCCTCACAAAAGCTCAATTAGGAAGACTAAGTTCCAGCAACATTTCACCTCAAAAATATTCATCTTTCAACCTCCCCAGTAACCAGCCCAATGCTTCATTTTATAGTGCAAAGGAAGGAGGTTACAGGTCCACCTATGAAGGGATAGAGTCCTCCTTCAAAGGGATAAGCTCCTCACATCAAGGGGTTAGCTCCTTAAGGTATGGGATGCATGAACCTTAAAGGAGCGAACTTGCCACCTCAAGATTCCTTCCAGACGCTTCTAGAAATGACTCGAAGTGAGTTTTTAAGAATATACTTGTGCTTTTTTGACTTTTACAGGGGTCCACACTCATTACATAGAGATAGAGCGGTCAAGTTCGCAGGGGACATGACCTTTAGGTGCAGGATGGCAGGTAATGCTAAGAGAAAGTGCGGAACTAGAGTTTTATAGACTTTTGAGGGCTCTCTCTTATTTTCAAGGCTTGATATGAAGAATTTAGTCTTAAGACTTGCAAAGGAGGAAAGTATGAGTGATAATGGACTCACACAGATTGCAGAATGTCTTGGTGACAATTTTTTGTGCAACATGTTGACGGTAGAAACGTTGCTTAGTTCCTCTTTAACCATGTCATGGCCCATTTTTGCATCCCTTAAGCCATTGTCAATAATCATGGATCCCATTTTCGTTAGTACATGATGGCAAATATTACTACTCAGTTGGGTCTTCGCCATGACAGCTCAACTCCTTACTACCCATAGGCCAATTCCCAAGTAGAAGTGATTAATAAAGTCTTCATTACTATGCTTCACTGTACCATTGGGAAGCATAAAATTCATTGGAATATCATGTTGTTGTCAGTGCCTTGGGATTACAAAAACTCATCTAAGATAGCCACTAGTTTCACTCCATTCCAATTGGTATATGGTTTATGTTGGTCGCTCTAATTGTTTTCACAATTCGAGCTCCACATAAATTGTCAACCCGAGAAGGCCTATTTATTCCAAAGGTAATAGCGCACTGGATATGCTCAATTTCAAAAGCAGTTCAATGTTGTAGTAAAAGAAAGTCACACATAATTGTTAAATTCAGCAATCTATCAATTCACAGTCTACTTAATTAAAGCTGAAGTCAATTAACTTATAGCAGACACGATTTCTCTGTTACAGCAAAAGGGAAATAAATGTATAAGAAAAGAAATCATTCAACTATAGCAGGAACAGGACCCTATTCCTTGGTGGGAGCTTCAGCACCTGCTGCCTGGCACTAATCACACTGCAAAAAGAGGTAACCTTAAGAGGTCAAGACCCTATTCCCAGGAACAGGAATCTTCAGCACTTGGCCTCTCTGTTCTAATCACACTGCAAGTAAAAGAAAGCAATCAATGGAGCAAGACCCTATCCCTCTGTACCGGGATCTTCAGCACATGCTCTCATCATCCACTCGTGCAATCAATACATGTAGCGCTAAGAAACAGAGTATCACAAACCATGTAACTAGTGTTTCAGCAACAGAACTTGAATACAATGCAAATACATAAGAAATAAACAACTACAGGAATGAAGGGGTGAATCTTGTGAGGAAGGCGGGCCCTTTCCTTCTCACAAGATTCCCCAAGAGAAAGAATTAGACTAGAATGCTCAAAACAGGTCTTTATTCATCTGTCAAGAAACTGGTACATACAAAAGAGGAGACTAGCTCCTGTCTCACACAATGCTGTTCTCAAAATTACAGTTCGATCCCCTCTAATGATGATGTCTCCTCTTTTTAAAGAGGAGACATCATTTACAATTTTACACAAGAGCGAAGATCTCGATTCTGTTCTAAACAAAACTATTCTGTTCTTTCTTAAAAAGAGATATTGTTACAACCGAGACAACAGAAATGCTATCTTCAAGATAATCCAGGTAACCGTATCTTCTGGCTGCTGCTATTATCCACAAAAAGTTCTTCCAGAATCGCAAAAACGCATAGCGGGAGTTGCGTGCTTTGACGGTTGTTTCAGCAACTGCGTTAGCTGTTTCAGCAAGGGACCAGCTGTTTCAACAACGGGACCAGCTGTTTCAGCAACGGAGTTGGCTGTTTCAGCAATGAAGTTCAGCTGTTTCAGCAACGACCGCTCGTTCCCAACAAGGCATATATTATCTGCGATCTTTGACTTGTGTTAGCAACAATGCACTTCAATAATTGATAAAATATAAGAGTATTATGGAATTAAATGTAAGACAGATTAATCATATAATAAAGAGAAGGTTTCCATATACCTTAGGATATAGTGAATGAAAAAGACATTGGAGCTTATGGTTTTGAGAGTAAAATGATATCAAAGTATATAACAAAATGGTACATATTGGAGTCCTAACATCCCCCCCAGCTAAAAATGTTGCATGTCCTCAGGCAACCCCTTCGTCTGAATCAGAGTCTGAGTACTGGGACTGGCAATGCAAATTACTCAGGCAGTAGCTGGAGAAAGTGGCGTCTGTAGGAGCTCGGAATCCGCTGTTGGTCTGCAACCGTTGCCATGCCGAGGCTTCCTCTTCGTCAGTCAACAGGTAATGATTTTGATATTTCTCTGAAGGCAGCCATAAGATTGGAAAACGGAAATGATACCCAATCCAGTTGACTCCACAATGCTGAATGCAATCGATATACTTAGGGACTCTATACAATGCAGCGTGAAAATTGAGAGGGTTAAGAGGATGATAATCCTGTCTTTCCTTATCTGATTGCTGCCAAAAGAGATCATTGGCCTTCAGTGCAGCAGGACCCTTCATTCGAATATGCTCTTGACAATTAAAAAGGATTGAAGCCTGTAATTGCTCTATGTGCTCGCTCATACCTGGCTTCTGCAAGAATTCATAGTACTGTGCTATGAACATGGCTGGGCTTACCGGCTCTGGCCTAATCCACAGGAGTTTATTCTCCTCATTATGACTGCTTGTATTGAACGCAGTCTGCCAAGTGAGCTGATTAGACAAAAATGAAGCAAATGCCCTAATTTGTATATCACCTGCAATTGGAGTAAGATTAATTCTTCTTTCTTCAGGCATGGCTTCATTATGAAGGTAGAGTTCGCACAGCAGATGCTGGTCGCTTTCAGGGGCCTCCTTGAAGGTCTCAACAAATTTTTCTGAAGTCAGTACTTCATGTGGTCTACCATGTGTTATTGATTTAATTTGAAAGTAAGCTAGTCGTTCAGCAAGAAAAAGAGCGTAGTTTACAGAAGGTTTCCATGTAACCATCAACTTCCGCACCAATGAAAACATCAGGGCTATCCGTTCCTTAGACTGTCTGGCTTCCTTCTTATATTCCCTGTGCTCTTGCAGTAATTGCTCCAAGTTCTCCCAGTTAGTGTATACAAAGTTTTGCCATTGCAACTTATGCTGTTGTAATACTGTATCCTGTTTCTCAGCATGTTCCTTCTTCCATCTGTTGAATTGTTCCAATGGGTCCCATGGCCGAGTCTGTGTCTTTTTAACAGAAGTAGTAGGTTTGGGCACTATTCCCTCTGTCTGTATGGCTGCCTCAGAGGAAATGCATTGGGGCATTATTTCTTCTGTCGGGATACTTGCACCAGTAGTGTGCTGAGGCAGTGTCTCTTCTGCCGAAACAACTGTATCAATAGTAGTATGCTCTGGCGATGTTTCCTCAACTGGAATATCTGAATCAATAGTCATGTGCTCTGGCAATGTTTCTTCTGCTGGAATATCTGAATCAATAGTGGTGTGCTCTGGCAGTGTTTCTTCTGCCGAGATAACTGCATCAGTCCCCAAAGGATGAGATATCTCTTGTTCGATTTCTTCTTCTTCTTCTTGCATCATAGGAGGTCCTACTGGTTCTTGTGGAGCAGTGGGGCATTCCTCTTGTGTTCCCTCTGTCATAATTGTCTCAGGGAGTGAAATTTCAACTACTTTATAGCCTGCATTTTGATAAATGATGCCACACTCTTTGCAAATATATTCTATGCATGTCTCCTTGTTTTGCATTGAGGCTACTTGTGCTAATGTATGGAGATTGAGTTCGTTTTCAAAAGCCTCTCGAGCCATGGCTAACTCAGCTTTGTAAGCTTGTATTTCAGACTTCAGGAACTCATTTTCCTGCAGTAGAGATGCCATCGTATGTGGGCCTTGTATGCTAGTTGTTTCTGCTGAAATATTTTGCTGATGCACAGTGGTAGCTGGTTGTTGCACCACAATGGGTGCCTCTTGTGTTTCATCCATCGTGCCAGGAATGGATTCTTGTTCACCAGTAACTAGTTCTGATACCACCGTAAATAGTCCTCGTGCTCTATCAGGAATAAATCCTTGTTCCTCAGCAACTAGTTCTGAAACCACGGTGAGTGGTGCTTGTATTTCCTCTATCGGACCAGTCATGAATTCTTGCTTCTCAGTGACTAATGCTGGTACCACAGTGGGTGGTTCTTGTGTTTCATCCACCGGGTTAGGGATGGATTCCCGTGTTTCGGTCTCCAGTTCTGGTACCACAGTGGGTGGTTCTTGTGTTTCATCCACCGGGTTAGGAATGGATCCCTGTGTTTCAATCTCCAATTCTGATATTCCAATCTCGAGTTCTGGTATTTCCATCTCCAGTTCTGGTATTTCAGTTTCTGGGCATTTCCCACTATCATCTTGCTTGTTGTGTTCCTGTGCCTCAGTGACTGGTTCTTGTGGGACAGTCACTGGACATTCTTCACTAACAACCTGCTCTGTAAATTCCTCTGCCTCAGTGACTGGTTCTTGTGGGACAGTCACTGGACATTCTTCACTAACAACCTGCTCTGTAAATTCCTCTGCCTCAGTGACTGGTTCTTGTGGAACAGTCACTGGGCATTTCCCATTATCGACCTGCTTGGTGTATTCTTCTTCCTCAGTGACTGGTTCTTGTGTTACATTCACTGGGCGAGTGACTGGTTCTTGTGGAGCAGTCACTCCTTGATCCATAACCAATGTCGTATTATCCCGAGGCACTGATTTTTGTGTGACAGTGTCTTCGGACGAGGCTGGCTGGGGAGTTCGGGATGGGGATAAGGGTTTCAATGCAATAGTGGCAGGGTTAGGGAAAATGGAGGTAGATTCTGCCTCAACAGTCTTTGTCCTTTTTCTTTTTGGTAGGAAGGCAGCAAAATCGCTGCCTTTCCTTTTTCTTGAACGGGAGTGCTTTTTCTTCAGGACAGGGTTTTGCGGAGAGGTAGGAATTTTGGATGTGGACCTTGTCCGTGGTCTAGAACTTGTGACTGCTGGGGTTTTCCTTTTTTTCTTAATGGGTGAAGAAGGGGGTGTTGGAGAATCGTCACTAGGGACAGGAATAGTAGAGGGTGTTAGCTCTGCTAACTGAGGCGAGCTCGGGGTTGGGTTGACGGGAGAATTCAGGGTTTCCTCCTGTTGTTCTTTATGAGGATTTTCAGACAATTGGGACGTTTTCTCTTGCTGAGGAATTTCGGGTGGGGTTTGCAAAGGGACTTCAGGTGGGGCCTGCGAAGGAATTTCAGGTAGGGCCTGCAGAGGGATTTCAGGTAGGGCCTGCAGAGGGGGATCTTGCTGAGCAAAACCCCTCTGTATTAGCAGCTGGCATAAGCGGTGATGGGTAAGGGATGTCATTGGAGATTTGGCTTGCTTACAATAATACGACATGTTTTTAATACAACCAAGCAGATAATAAGGGATATTAACCAATCTTCCATTCCTCAAATGATTCAGCAGAACAAAGTCATGGTTGTACACTACCTGATAACGCCCTTCGCATGTGAGGTAGTGTTTGACGAATTCTGCCACTGATGGCCATGGTTGAGGAAGTGAATGCAGACTGACCCCGCGGCCTCTAGGTTCCACTTGCTCGTCCGGGCGCAAAAAGTCTTGCTGCGCGTTAAGAACGACCGTCTTCCTGCTAAACCAGCGAATGCCCTCAGCTGGTAACCCTGATACCTGAACTATGTCATCCTCTGTCACTGAAATGCGAACCCCTCGGACCACTGAGAAATTGCCTTCAAAGTTCTGTGCGAATTCTAATACTTCTTCTGCGTTAAAATCTCCCAACCTTTCAAAATATGCTGTCCACCCTGCTTGTTGGAAGATCTGATATGCTTCAGGAAAGAGCTGTAGAAGACTTATGGAGCCGGGCTCATTTCTAATGGCCGCCTTTCCCATGGCTAAAGCTCTGAGTTTTTCCGCAGAGGCACAATTCAGTATTCTCAGACCCTGATCAGACTTAGTTGTTGCAACAATGGCTGCGTAGTCTAAATGACGGCAAAAATGGATATGATAACAGGCGGCAGGTTGGTGCATGCGAAATAATCATTCCATTTTTGGAATTCCCCCCCCTACGTATGGTATAATAATGATTGGACGTGGGGAGATATGCAATCATTATGAAATGAAATCCTCTCTTTTAATATGATTTAACCGAATTACATTAAAACCATATACCTTATACTTTACCTTTAATTAATAATTCGAAGTGTCGGTTGCAATAGCCTTGAGTGATCATAGAAGGGTCTGTGTAATTGATTCTGGTATATTGCAAATAATTTTCACCCAAAAGGATCTGTAGTATGATCGTGAAGGACCAGAAAGCTTATATGTTGTCAAAGAGAGATGCTGCTTTGATAATAACAAGTTGCTGAGACTGATGTGTGAGCAATTGACAAATGAACGATACATTGCTGAAGCAGGTGTTTCATCAATCGGAGGAGATTGATAATGTATTGCTGAAACAGGTGTTTCAGCAATGGGTAGAATCAATGATATGTTGCTGAAACAGGTATTTCAGCAACGGAAAAAGTTGGTGTTACGTTGCTGAAACAGGTGTTTCAGCAACGGGAAAAAATTGGTGTTACGTTGCTGAAACGGGTGTTTCAGCAACGGGAAAAATCAGAAAATTGTGATAACTGACTTAGGTCTGTGAATGGTAAGGGATTATTTCAGCAGTAAGGGGTGGAAAATACTGACTGAAGGAGGATATTTTAGGAGTGGTGGGAGTGATAGAAATAATGTGGGTATGGGGGGATATTGCTTTTTAGGAGAAAGGGGGTAAAATGAATGGGAAGAAGCTTCTTGATTTAAAGCTCCAGATCTTCTCATGATGAATCTGTCCTCCTTATTGCTTTTCCAGAATCTGCAAAATTCAATTGTAATATGCCAATCCTTGACAGGGATTATTAGTGCTAAATCTAATCTACTACTAAAAATATAGTGCAGAAAATTAAGTGCTGTGAGGAGCAGAAGACTCCCCTGGAAAAAGATAATGAATATCAGTCATGCAAGCAGTCTTGAAATCTTCTTTAGAAACAGGGCGCTCGTATAAACGGAGCCTATGGCCATTGACTAGTAGAGGTGTTTTAGCATCATCAATTGTTACAAGTCTTACCGTTCCGTTTGGAAAGACATCTTCTACTTCATACGGTCCAAGCCAACGTGTACGTAGCTTTCCCTGAAAATTTTCAAACCGAGAATCATACAGCAAGGCCCAATTACCTTTTTGGAACTGCTTGTGTTTGATAATTTTGTCATGCCATTTCATCCTTTGTTGCTGAATCATGTTTGTTTGGTGAATGGCATCCAATCTCTTTTCATCCAACTCCAAAAGTTGCTGCAATCTAGCTGTCTGCACATCATTCAAATCAAGATTAACAGCTAAGGCAGTCTTTAAAGTTTTAATTTCAAATTCCACAGGAAAAATAGCATTTTTACCATAAACCAATTCATAGGGAGAAAAACCGGTAGTGTTTCTCCAAGTAGTCCTGTAAGCCCATAATGCCTCAGGGAGCCTTTGGGACCAATCCTTTCGGTTGTCCTTTACTGTTTTAGTTAGAATGGCTTCTAAAACTTTGTTTGTGCTTTCCACCTGCCCATTGGCCTGGGGGTGGTATGGTGTGGTCATTCTATGTTGAATATGATATTTGTGAAGAGTAGATTTGAAACCATGAGAATTGAATGGAGGTCCTCCATCAGTAACTAGCTCTCTGGGGATTCCAAATCTAGTGAAAATATCTTCAAACAAGAAGGACAAAACAGCCTCTTCATTGGCTCTAATAAGTGCTTTGGCTTCCACCCACTTAGTCATATAGTCTGTGCAGACTAATATATAGGTTCTTTGATTGGATGGAGGGTTAATGGGTCCTATGAAGTCCAAGGCCCATCTTTCAAATGGTTCAGAAACTACCTGGGGGTTTAGTGGCATTTGGTCTCTATGATTGGGTTGACCCATTCTCTGGCAGCTATCACAAGCCCTTACATACTTCTTTGCATCCTTGAATAGTGAGGGCCAATAGTAGCCCATCCTCAGAATTTTATGCTCTGTTCTTTTATCAGCAAAATGGCCTCCACAAGGGCCATCATGACAAGCTTTGAGTATGTCATACACTTCATCTTCTCTAATGCATCTTCGAATCTCCTGATCAAGCCCAGTATAGAAGAGACATCCGCTGATCCAGCTATACCTGGCACTTTGTTGAACAATTCTTCTTTTTTCCCTATATGACAGGTGTGCTGGTAGTTTTCCTGCAACCAAGTAGTTAGCGATATCTGCATACCATGGAGAATGAGCAGAAACTGCAAACAAATATTCGTCAGGAAAACTATCATCCACTGGAATATCATTATCAGTTTTTAACCGTGAAAGAAAATCAGCCACCACATTTTCTTTACCAGGCCGATCTATAATTGTAATATCAAATTCCTGCAATAGTAATAGCCATCTGGTAACTCTAGCATTTGTAACAGATTTGTTCATTAAGTATTTAATAGCTGAATGATCAGTGTGCACAAACGTAGGATAACCAGTAATATAGTGTCTGAATTTATTAATGGCATAGATTACTGCAAGGAACTCTTTCTCGGTAACTATATAGTTAAGCTCAGCAGAGGTCATGTTCTTACTGATAAAGTATATAGCATAAGGAAGATGATTTTCCTCTTGTCCCAGGACTGCTCCAATAGCACTGTCTGAAGCATCAGAGGATATGTGAAATGGAAGATTCCAGTCAGGCCCCCTCAAAATAGGAGCAGTAGACAGCTGATGCTTCAGTTCTTCAAAAGCTTTTTGACAAAAATTAGTCCACTTGAATTCAGCATTTTTCATAAGCAATACAAACAATGGAGAAGCTATTTTAGAGAAATCTTTAATAAATCTCCTATAATAACCAGCATGTCCTAAAAAACTTCTCACATCAGTTTGAGTTTTAGGAACAGAAAGATTCTGAATGACTAATATTTTAGATGGATCTACCTGAATACCTAGAGATGAAATAAAATGTCCAAGCACTATTCCCTCACTCATCATCATGTGACATTTTTCGGTACTTAAGGAAAGGTGAGCTTGAATACATCTTTCTAGTACTTTCTCAAGGTTTTGTAATCCCTCTTCAAAAGACACACCATAGGGGGTAAAATCATCCATAAATATTTCCATACAGTCATTCAGCATATCTGAGAAAATTCCTATAACAGCTCTTTGAAAGGTTGTTGGTGCATTGCATAGTCCAAATGGGAGAACTCTATAGGCGAAAGTTCCCCAAGGACTGGTGAAAGTGGTCTTGTCTTGATCCTGGGGTGCAATTTTTATCTGATTATAACCACTGAATCCATCTAGAAAAGAGAAGAATTTCTTCCCTGCAAGACTGTCCAACACCTGATCAATGAACGGTAAGGGAAAGTGATCCTTTTGGGTAGCTTTGTTTAAAGCTCTATAGTCAACACATACCCTCCATTTCCCGTTTTTCTTAGGAACAATTACTAACGGGGAAACCCATTCACTGTCAGATATGGGGTATATAAACCCTGCATTAAGCAATTTTTGAAGTTCTTCTTTAACAATTTCTCGTAAATTAGGATTCATCCGTCTTTGGGGTTGACAAACAGGTCGGCATCCTTCTTTAATGTAAATTCTATGAGTACATAATTCAGAAGAAATACCTTTCATGTCCGTGTAATCCCAGGCAAATGCCTCCTTATATTTGTGTAATAACTTCATTAGCTGCTCTGTTTCAGTGTCTGTTAAATCAGGATTTATGTTTAATGTCTTACCGGGTTCAATCTCAACTGTTACGCTCTTAGATGGGATCGTGTTTAAAGTTTGAGATGAATCTTCAGGTTCAATCTTTTCTTGCATATCAGTTTCAAAAATTGCAGTCAATTGATTGTGTGTTTCAGCAATAACAGAAGAAGGTTCACAAATAAAATTATTGATTATTTCATCTTTTGTATTGTCTTTAAGAGTTAAAGCTTGTCCTATAGTTAGAATCGGCTGAACAACATTATCATCATAATCCATCCATATAGAATCTTCATTGTTAACTATTGGCGTAGCGTGAGGATAAAGAGTTAACTGTTTTGTTTCATAACCATTAGAAATTGTCATTGAACCAGATCTGCAACTTATAAATGCATCAGCTGTGGCCAACCATGGCCTTCCTAGAATTAAGGGATGTCCCCCCAGCTTTGTTTTAGTTTGCAATACAACAAAATCAGCTGGATATTTCCAGGATTCAACTGAAATGAGCAGGTCTTCAACAACCCCTTCTGGCTTAATTGTGGAACGGTCAGCTAACTCTAAAATGGTGGGTGTATCTCTGATTGTGTTATTCAGCTGTAACAATTGTGAAGTTTCCAGAGTCATTATATTAATTGCTGCACCTAAATCTACCAAAACCCGGGGGATTACTGCTTTACCAATCTGAACTGTAACAGTAGGATGGCCAGGATCACCATATTTTACAGGAGGGGTTTTTCCGGACATTAATGCAGACAAGTCTCCCATCACATGTACTGTAAGGGGATCCTTGGTTTTCCTACCAGGTTTCTTCACACAAATATCCCTTAATGTTTTGGCATAAATTGGTACATCTTTTAATGCTTGTAAAAGTGGAATCTTAATATACAAATTTTGCAATTCCCCCATAAAATTAAAAGCAGGTGTTTCAGTTGTTTTGGTTAAAACCAAACGCTCGGGGAATGGAGGTTCTGTTGATTCAGCATTTTTGTTAGAAGGTGGTTGAGCTTCTTTTTGCTTTTCGGTTTCATTTTTATCTGAATCAGTTATATCATCAATAATAGGCTCTACTAATCTTCCAGATCTCAAATGAATATCATTACATTGCATAGTAGGGGATATAGACTGATTCTGAATTTCAATAACTTGCACAGCTTTATTGTTGGGGTTAGGATTTGGTTGCGCGGGTAGTTGGGGTCTCATTTGGTTGTTTGGTGGGGCATTTGATGGCAGAGAGAGTGATTGTTGGAATTGAGGCATCTGATTTGGGTATGGAAGTGATTGATTATTCCAACTTGGGTTCCAAGGATTGAAAGGAGATGGTTGCTGTGGAGGCCAAGGAGTCCACATTGAAGGATCAACAAAGGGAGGGTTTTGCATTTGCATGGGTGGGAAACTCATTTGATTGAAAAGTGGATATTGCATTTGGTTGAAGGGGGGGTAGCCTGTTTGGCCAAAAGCTGAATAATTGTTCCAACGATTAAATGGCATACCAGAATTCGTACCTTGCCCTTTAGGTTGCCACTGTCTTCTTTGAGTTAGCAGGTAGACTGCTTCAGCTTCTTCCTCTGTTGGCTGCATCGCTGCTTTTATCCCCGGTAGAGATGGACATTGTTCTGTCTCATGATCTTTCTCACAAAGGGTGCAAACTGGTACTTTTTCTCTTGGGCACTCCCTTAGTGGATGTTTATCTCTACATTTCGGGCAGTAGACAGCCAGAGTTGCTTCTGCCTCAGCCTGCTTCTTCTTAACCTGCAAAGTTTCAATCTGCGAAGCAAAAGAACTTAGCATTTCGGTTTTAAATTCTTCAAGCAAATTACCTATCTCTGCTCTTGTTGCTCCTCCATTGGCTGATTTCTGTACCCTTGAATAGGTGGAATCTCTTATTCTGTTTCTTGCAGCTC
The DNA here is from genome assembly GCA_031772625.1 of Pinus tabuliformis. Classification (NCBI taxonomy): domain Eukaryota; kingdom Viridiplantae; phylum Streptophyta; class Pinopsida; order Pinales; family Pinaceae; genus Pinus; species Pinus tabuliformis. Next base: position 799,837,809 of record CM062818.1, on the reverse strand, counting down.
CCCTAGAACATCTTTTAGCAAGTTCACAAATCTCATCATACGATTCTTTAGATATATCTCCCTTAGCAAGCATATTTAACATATTTAAACAATCATCCCTTAACCCTCTAAGTAATATTGTTTTACGAATTTCCTTACTTATATCTGGATGATCGGATCTCTGTATGTTGTATTGCAATCTTTCGATGTAGTCCTCCAAGCTTTCATCCGATTTTTGTGCCATATTGAATAATTCATCCTTCTTCTCTCTTGTCCGGCAGTAGTCCTGATATTTAAGCAGAAATTTTTGTTTCATTTGCTCCCATGTTGTGATTACCTGGCTCCCAAGGCTCATGAACCATCTCAAGGCATTCCCTTTTAAGGTGGCTGGAAACAGTTTCAACTTTTGAGCATTAGTAACATAATCATAGCTTCTGCATAAAATATCAAATTCAAAAAGAAACTCGTCAGGATCCTCAGTAGATAAACCATGAAAGTTAGGTAGGGCAGACAATGGGATATTTTTCATTGTTCCTGCAGGAAGATCACTGATGGGAAATCCCAAGGTAGAAAGAGAATTTTCATCCCTTCTTTCTTCTTCAGGACCTGTACGTCCTCCTCCAAAGAGGAGATTATCATTGTTGTCTTCCATTGTTGGTCCTCCTACTGCACTTTCTCGATCGTCAGAATCCTCTATTGGTTCTTCAATATTTCCTACCGGTCGTCCAACGCTTTCTACTATCTCCTCGATATGTTCTTCTATTCTGCTACTTTCCTCTGACTCTTCAGCGCTGACTGCTGGTTCTTCTGTATTCTCAGGACCCACAACTTCTTCTGTATGTTCAGGACCCACAACTTCTTCTGTTCTGTAATCTGACTGAGGGGAACGCTGAAATTTTGACTTTCGAGAACTCAGTCTTTGTGATGATTCAGCCTTTGATACGATTTCGTCAATAAACGTCTTTCGTCCTCCCTAGCCCTTGCCACCTGCGCGGTTATTTTTCTTCTGGTTTCCTCGTCCTCTCATACAATCTGCACATTAGAAGAAAAATAGATAAATGCTTTTTGAAATCTATAATTACCTTCCCCGGCAACGGCGCCAAAATGTTGGTCGCTCTAATTGTTTTCACAATTCGAGCTCCACATAAATTGTCAACCCGAGAAGGTCTTTTTATTCCAAAGGTAATAGCGCACTGGATATGCTCAATTTCAAAAGCAGTTCAATGTTGTAGTAAAAGAAAGTCACACATAATTGTTAAATTCAGCAATCTATCAATTCACAGTCTACTTAATTAAAGCTGAAGTCAATTAACTTATAGCAGACACGATTTCTCTGTTACAGCAAAAGGGAAATAAATGTATAAGAAAAGAAATCATTCAACTATAGCAGGAACAGGACCCTATTCCTTGGTGGGAGCTTCAGCACCTGCTGCCTGGCACTAATCACCCTGCAAAAAGAGGTAACCTTAAGAGGTCAAGACCCTATTCCCAGGAACAGGAATCTTCAGCACTTGGCCTCTCTGTTCTAATCACACTGCAAGTAAAAGAAAGCAATCAATGGAGCAAGACCCTATCCCTCTGTACCGGGATCTTCAGCACATGCTCTCATCATCCACTCGTGCAATCAATACATGTAGCGCTAAGAAACAGAGTATCACAAACCATGTAACTAGTGTTTCAGCAACAGAACTTGAATACAATGCAAATACATAAGAAATAAACAACTACAGGAATGAAGGGGTGAATCTTGTGTGGAAGGCGGGCCCTTTCCTTCTCACAAGATTCCCCAAGAGAAAGAATTAGACTAGAATGCTCAAAACAGGTCTTTATTCATCTGTCAAGAAATTGGTACATACAAAAGAGGAGACTAGCTCCTGTCTCACACAATGCTGTTCTCAAAATTACAGTTCGATCCCCTCTAATGATGATGTCTCCTCTTTTTAAAGAGGAGACATCATTTACAATTTTACACAAGAGCGAAGATCTTGATTCTGTTCTAAACAAAACTATTCTGTTCTTTCTTAAAAAGAGATACTGTTACAACCGAGACAACAGAAATGCTATCTTCAAGATAATCCAGGTAACCGTATCTTCTGGCTGCTGCTATTATCCACAAAAAGTTCTTCCAGAATCGCAAAAACGTATAGCGGGAGTTGCGTGCTTTGACGGTTGTTTCAGCAACTGCGTTAGCTGTTTCAGCAAGGGACCAGCTGTTTCAACAACGGGACCAGCTGTTTCAGCAACGGAGTTGGCTGTTTCAGCAATGAAGTTCAGCTGTTTCAGCAACGACCGCTCGTTCCCAACAAGGCATATATTATCTGCGATCTTTGACTTGTGTTAGCAACAATGCACTTCAATAATTGATAAAATATAAGAGTATTATGGAATTAAATGTAAGACAGATTAATCATATAATAAAGAGAAGGTTTCCATATACCTTAGGATATAGTGAATGAAAAAGACATTGGAGCTTATGGTTTTGAGAGTAAAATGATATCAAAGTATATAACAAAATGGTACATATTGGAGTCCTAACAGTTTAGAGGCTACACTCCATATCGAGTGTTAGATTCTTTCGTTAAAAATAGT